>BSBK01003601.1:1415000-1877500 GCA_027943335.1 Chamaecyparis obtusa
AATGACAAAGAAGCATCGATACTAATAACATAACAGTGAAGACATATTCCTCGCTGATCAGTTATTGCAGATTAACATTGCAGCCTAATCGTCATTTTTCTTAGACTATATAATTATGTGATAATCGTCATGACAGCTCTTCAAGAAGGGTTTCCTGGGGGAGCTTGAGTCTGTGTTGGAGAACATAGATGAAAGGAAGTTAATTCCCCTGGCAAAAGACTATTATGTGGTTCGTCCAGGGGTAAAGAGGTGAAGAAGTTTCCTTTGCTCAGTGGGGCGGATGGCTCAAGAATTGAGCAATGGTGAATGGTGGCGAGATGAAGTGCCTTGTTTCTGATGAAACTGCTGGACCTATCGAAGGAGGGTGGCCGGGGTGGTTGCTGAAGTACCCAGTGTCTGAAGGTCTTTCTAGCGATGAGGAGGCCAAAGAGATCAAGGATGCACAGGGTGCTGCTTGATCTGGGGGGGAGTTGCTCAAGGAAACCGAGCTGGCTACTCCCTAGCTGCCCGTCAAGTCCCACGCTACTAAGGATTTGCATGGAAGAAGGGTTCCTGGGTAATGTGTTGTTGGTGTCTAGCCTCTGTTTTTTGAATTCTATTAATTATGTTTGGTGTATAAATAGTCATATGATATATGTATCTAGACATAGGCCATTATGAGGTTAGGGTTGGTGCTTAGTAGGTTGTCAACGGACTGTCAGAAGGGGCGTAGATTTATTGCACAGTTGGTAATCAGGACATTTTGAGGTTTTGTCTTGCCCGATAATGTAAATCTTTTTTATATTAATACATGGGTGCTGCCCCTAGCAGCTATTTAACAATCAAAAAAAGTTAACTTGTGAATTAGACCATGCAGATTTTTTTTTGTCAACGTTTCGGATCAAACTCTATGATCCATCATCAGGGCAGATAGCAAAAAAAGAGAATTCAAACAAATGGCATTGTTATACCTTGTTATTCAGTAGAGCAAACGACTGAAAACAAATGTGCATGATTCCCTTTTCTGCTTATACTGCACTTGTTTTATGTTTATTTTGTGCCTATCTGTTCAGTAAGTTGAAAATTAATTTGATTATATCAGGATGTGGCCAAACTAAGCACAGCAAGTGAGATAATAGTGTATTTCAATCTCACAAAGAGGTTCTAAACAAATGTCAAATGCAATAGGCCAAATTGAGACAAGCATACAAAAGCATCAATCTAACAGTTAGGATTAGTTACGTTTGTTTCTTTTTTTCATTATTAATGACTTATTTGAATATTTCCCCATCCATGGTTCTCCCTGGGTTCACCCACAGTCCTTCCACATGCCTGTGGATTTGAACTTGGTATGTCTAAGCCGATTCCATGGACCCAGGGCAGGAGCTTAGACAAACCCAGGCCTTACACACACCCAGACCAGGATCCATACCCAGTCTGGACTTTTCCAAGTTTGACCAGGGTTCTTGCAGAACCCAATAACAAAGTCACTAATCTTCATTGGTAGTCAACCTGCTTTCTGTGATGTACTCTTTGGGAAATAGGATTTAATAATATATAATAATAATAATTAAATTTAAATATAAATAAATACATATAATAATATAATATAATTACAAGTTAATTAAGTTAATAGAAGGACAAGAGATATATAATGAAGAGTTGCGACTGCCTCAACATAAGATATAAAGGGGAGGAGAGCTCTTTTGAAAGGGGGTAGGGAGGAAGGAAGAAAGAGGAGAGTATAAGAATTAAAGAAGAATTAATGGAAGCAAAAAGGAAATAAATCATATTATACTGCTGGCAAGCATTGTGGTGACAGCAAATGGTTGTGCTGTAACTTATATCTCTAAATTAAATACTGATCTACATAATGTTATCTTAATAATAGGAAAATCATAATTATATATATATATATATATAATACATGAGATATTAGTATATTCATAGCCTAATCCTTAATCATTCTCTATGGCCCCTCATGAGGATAGGTTGGTTTTTTTTTGGGAAAGGTGGTAGTCATTCCATCCCAAAATAGGTGAGCCCCGAGAGGTGGCATGGACGAGTGTTCCTGAAACCTGTGGGCCTATTTGCGGAGATGGTTCCCTGGTGCCCTAACAAGTAATTCCCCATCCTCGGTTAGGGTTGGTGATTAGGAAAGAAGTAAGGATTGGGGATTAAATATAGTAGTAACTATCAATTGTATTATGAATACTAATTGTTCTCTCGTTTAATGATTTGATTTAAGGTATGACGGTATATAATGATGTGTGTTGATTATTGGGAAAATGGCAGCCTCCTAGTAAGGACCATTACATCGTCAGATAAGTTACATGAGTTGTCAAAATAATCCCAATAATGTGGATAAATTTGCTGTCTTGCTATTTTCATAAAGCGTGCCAAAACAATGCCAAATTGCTCAATGTAAAATAAGAACAAACTATAATAAAAACAAAGGTACTCACGTACATCTAAGAATTAGGTTAATAGCATATTTGCAAGTTAATAATTATTCAAAACAATCTTATTATTGGGCATCAAACTAATTATAAGGTGGTAGTTTATTGTCTCCCGTTTTCATGAAGTGAATCAAAACAATTATGAAATGATGGATGCCATATAAAATCAACTCATGTTGCAAATAAAAGAGACAGACATCAACCCAGAAAAAAAATCCATCCTTAGGGCTAACTCCAAGTTTTCAACCAAATGGGTCTTGTGCACATGGCTGATGTTAAAAATGGACTATGCTATGGGAAAACAGGAGTGGCTGCATATTCTTCGGCAACTGCTTGGAAAGGGAGGCAGGATGTATCCAAAAATTACCAAAGAGCTTCCACTCCACATTGGAGAGGCAAGTGCATAAAAATTTGTCGGTAGTTTCTGTCAAAAGCATTTAGCGGAACAGAGTATCTAATAGATGATTGGTTGTAAACGTTTCTTAAGACATGTATTCCCAGCATGTATAATCTGCAAAAGGCCCCTAAGTTTAATCTGTAGCAGTCACTAATTTGTAAAACCCCTCCTCGAAACAACTACATAAGAGTTAGCATAGTAGTGAAATGCAAACCGATTTACCACGCTAGCCATATTACATAGGCTAAATGATGCATTAGCTTAATATTATATTCATTGTTCAAATGTAAAGAAAATAATTGGCCCTTAAGATTACGATACGACAATGATGGTGTTTTACATAATTTTTGGGTATGAGAGAACACCCCCCTCTATATCTGTTTTTAATGTTACAAAACCAGATAACCAAGATCAAAGTCAGAATGAGTGATAAATAATAAAACAAATGAAACATGATAACATGGGGCATAGTCCTTGGAAAGGCAAGATGAATAGCCATGATGATGATCACAGTCCGAACCCTGAAGGGCAAGTGCACTATTGGACAAGTTTATGGAAGAGAGATTCCTCTCAGAATGGCTTCTGAGAAAGATTTTTTGTGTTAACAGTGCACAGTTATGCAGTGTCTTCCAACTACAAGCAAAGAGAGTTACTCAATTGCTTGGTCATTTAGATACTTAGAATGTAGGTATAAAGATGGAGGCTCGTTTGGAAATAAGGCACAACGGAAGAAAGAAAGAAATTATTTTACAAGACTAAAGATAGCTTACGGGAATGATCGCCTCACGAGTATAAGAAAAAGGTTGCGATGGTATTAAATTCAAATATAGTCCCCATGAGACTTGCGTACAAGGAAAGGGTCCCCGTCCCTGAACCGGAGCTTTCTAGGGACTAGACCCAATTGTTTACCTTGAAATTTCCTTCAAAATAAAAATGCAGTATCATGTCCTTCAGCTTCTCAGGAGATTCTCTAAAACGAGGAAGAGTGGCCTTCCCAGTTTTGTCCAAAGCCCATGGCTGTGACTACTGAATTGGCTTCTGATAAAAATTCCCCTAAAATCTCCAACGAGACAATTCATTTCGGTTTCTGATAAAAATTCCCCTAAAATCTCCAACTAAGACGACTGACCTTATCTAAAACTAGCGCATCTGCAGGCATAACTTAAAGAAAACAAATTATCTGGATCTGTTTAAAAAGATTTCCTGGAAATCCCCAAGTAGGAAGAATGATCTAATCTAACTTTTCAAAGCGCATTAATGTGAGTAGCACATTGGGAGGAATAATCTTCAAAGAACTCATTTGAGGTTTAGTAAAACATCTCCCTAAACAAAACCAGCAATGGAGGAACGCCCCTTGAAATTTCAAAGCTGCAATTCAACTACATCCCAAGATCAAAGGGGTAAAGTGATAGCAAATCTACAACTAAATTTAAAACAAGAACAGTAACAATTAGAAAAACCAAAATGTATTGCTACTAACCTAGAGTTCTGAGTCGCTTTTGGCTTACAAGTGGGTAACGGAATCTCAAGGATCTCTGTGCGATAGCTTTTACAGATGCTTCATTATTGCCTCCAGAGTAAGCTGAGGCTGTAAATGGCTGCTCGTTTTGTGAAGCGGATTTAAGCGTTGGGTCACATGAAAGGTTACTTGGCCTTTCCATACCTCATTCCACGTCGAACTTTGATACGATTACTCCCCGACACATTGCTGATGCCAATTCCATACCTCATTCCACATCGAACTTTGATTTCATTTATTTTGATCAAACTCCATACAAGAATGTTAATCCAGCCCTTCTTTGCCTGCAACCATCCCTTCTGTAAGGAGGGAAAATTTTATTTGAATTCTTACTTTTTGCAAGTTTAACGTTATATTACCTTCGCAGACCCTCTCAGCTAGCTAATTATTGATAAGTAATTTTTTTAAATTAATAAATAGGTCATTTCTATTAAATTATAATTAAAAATATATTATTTATTTAAAAAATGACCATCCTTTCTGTTATAAGTTCAGAGTGTTTAATGTCAAAGTTCATCTTGTTGGCATCTATATGGTACCCAGTTTAAATTTTTTACAATACCAAAAAAAATAAGATATTTATATTAAGTTTATTATTTATCATTTATTCATTTATTTTATATTAAATTTGTTATTTATTTAAAGTTTGTTTGTATTTAATTTGTTATTATTATTTATAATAGGTTTGTATTTTAAATTCTTGTTATTTATTTATTGGATAAATGTATTTAGTATATTTATGCTAGAAGCATCTTTACAATTAGAAAATGTATTAAAAACTTATTTTTAAAAAAAAAATTTGTAAGATAGTTATTAATAAAAAAATTATATTGTATGTTGACAAATGACATTATATAATATTTTAAAGGTTATCTAGATATATATTTAATATTACATTAATGATTTACTTTCATATTTAAGTAGTAACAAGAGAAAGTCGAGTATCATTAGTTATACAACTAGTATAGATATCTTAAATGTACATTTATCCATAATTTATTTATTCTCTTTAACAATTTTGGTATCTTTGTATCTTTTAGATAAATGTATTTAAGATATTTATACTAAATTAAATAAATATAAGAAAATATGATTCATTTTAATATAATATCATAGCCTATTAAATAAAAATAAATAAAAAACTAACAAAAATAAATATTTATCAAAAAGTGATGACTTTTCCAACCATCGTAACATCTCAATTCAAGATAATCAAATAAATATAGCAAGTGAAAGAGCAAAACAGAATAGGTGCAATGAGACAATCAATTACAAATGAAGAGTAAACTAGCAATTGCATGTTTTTGTGCGTGCGACGGTAAGCCGACAAGAGATGTGATTTTGTCATTAAAAAAATGTTTAAAATATCTAGAGCATGAAAAGAGCAATTTTCCTTGCATACATGTTTTTCCTCATAAAACACCTCTATTGACAAAATTTTATTCAGTAATGATAGGAAATTGTGGTATTGCTATCAAGATTGAAGTGTGTATTTTTTTTAGTCAAATTCATTGACCCGTGTTTCATGTGTAGTGATTCACAAGAACCCATGTCTCATGAGAATGAATGGAACACTTAGCACTCATTACTACTATAGCTCGAGCACACTTAATAATGAAGTTTCTTCCATGGTAAAGTCCACTTGGCTTGCAAACCCTCTTGAAAAAACCTTTAGCAAGTGTTGTGTCTTATGAATCATTCATTAGAAAGTCCCTTGAGCTCACCAATTGATAAGTGGGCGATATTTTCCACAACAAGTCAAATTATGATATTGCTATCAGTATTCAACTATGTAGGTTTTTAAGTCAAATTCATTGACTAGTGTTTCATGAGTAATGGTTCACGAGAACCCATCTCTCATGAGAATGAATGGAACACTTAGCACTCATTACATCTAGGTGATTCTCATAAAGGTGAAGCACCAGGATTTCTTGGGAGGTCGCTTATCCCAATATTACTTCAACCTAGGTGTGCTTAAGTACAGATTTTTCTTCATGGTTAAGCTCACTCTACTTGCAACCCCACTTACAAAACCTTTAGCAAGTGTTGTACCTTATTGACCATTCATTAGAAAGCCCCTTGAGCTCACTAATTCATAAGTAGGAGATACTTTCCACAAAAAATCAAATTATGATATTGCTATCAGGATTCAACTATGTAGTTTTTTTTTCAAACTCATTGACCCATGTTTCATGAGTAGTGATTCATAAGAACTCATCTCTCATAAGAATGAATGGAACACTTAGCACTCATTGCATCTAGGTGATGCTCATAGAGGTGAAGCACTAGGACTTGCCGGGAGTTCACCCATCCTAGTACTACTCTAGTTCGTGCATGCTTAACTACAAAGATTCTTCCATGGTTAAGCCCACTCTACTTGCAACCCCATTTGCAAAATATTTAGCAAGTATTGTGACTTATGAATCATTCATTAGAAAGCCCCTTGAGCTCACTAATTGATAAGTAGGAGGTATTTTCCACAGTAAGTCAAATTATGATATTGCTATCAGAATTCAACTGTGTAGTTTTTTGAGTCAATCTCATCAACCCATGTTTAATGAGCAGTGGTTCACAAGAACACATCTCTCATGAGAATGAATGGAACACTTAGCACTCATTGCATCTAGGTGATGTTCATAGAGGTGAATCATAGGGACTTCTTAGGTGGTCACCCATCCTAGTACTACTCCAACTTGAGTGTGTTTAACTATAGAGTTTCCTCCATGGTTAAGCCCACTCTACTTGCAACCCCATTTGCAAAACCTTTAGCAAATGTTGTGCCTTATGAACCATTCATTAGAAAGCCTCTTGAGCATCACCTAGATGCAATGAGTTGTAAGTGTCCCATTCATTCTCACGAGAGATGGATTCTTATAAACCACTACTCATAACACATAACAGAAATAGAGAAACAACAACTATTTGCAAGAACAGAAAATGGGCTTCTTATTATCTCCACATATGTGGAATTACAAATTTTAGAATTACAATATGCAAAGCCACATGGACATTTTCCCTTACAATATTCTATAGCACAAAGCCTTGAATTATTACCCAGAACTACCCCGAACTCCTAAGACAACACTACAACCTTCCTTATATAGGCAATTTTCCATCACCTGGGAAGGTTCCAAAAATTTAGCCATAAAGGCCGACCAAACTTAGGATTATTTTATTTTCATTTTATTACATCATAGTCGGCTCAAAACATCTTTTGAAACCCAAACAGAAATTTTGAAGGAAATTTATTTTTTGCCATTTCAGGTGGCCCAACTTCCGGAGACCATAAGTCATCACCCATTGACCCGATTGACTATTATGACCCCATTTCAGAAAGGGCGTGAAGTGCTCTACAACGTCTGAATGCTTCTTTTAGCCAAAATTTTGACCTCATCCAGGACCTCTAAAGCCTTCAAAACTGAGTTCAAAGTTTTTGTACCCTGCTACCAATACCGAAAATTTTCAATATCTTCGAAACTAGACTTGATTTGGCAATGAAACTTTACTGGTAGGTTGATATGACCAAAATGAACCTCCAGGGAAGAAAATAGACCATTCTGAGCTCAAACGGAAAACTTACTAAAAAATAGTAAATTTCCAAAAATAGCTCAGCTCTGCACAAGATAGCCCTTATTGAAACGAAACCAAAATATTTTTGGGTGATGCAACATTGCTCTTACACCCAGGATGCTCTTGCATCAGTGTGTTTAACTATAGAGTTTCCTCCATGGTTAAGCCCACTCTACTTGAAACCCCATTTGCAAAACCTTTAGCAAATGTTGTGCCTTATGAACCATTCATTAGAAAGCCTCTTGAGCATCACCTAGATACAATGAGTTGTAAGTGTCCCATTCATTCTCACAAGAGATGGATTCTTATAAACCACTACTCATGAAACATGAGTGAATGAGTTTGACTCAAAAAACTACACAATTAAATTCTGATAGCAGTATCATTATTTGACTTGTTGTGGAAATTATCTCCTACTTATCAATTGGTGAGCTCAAGGGGCTTTCTAATGAATGGTTCACAAGACACAATACTTGCTGAAGGTTTTACATATGGGGTCACAAGCAGAGTGTGCTTAACCATGGAGGAAACTTTGTAGTTAAGCATGCTTTAGTTGGAGTAGTACTGGGATAAATGACCTCCCAGGAAGTCCCAGTTCTTCACCTTCGTGAGCATCACCTAGATGTAATTAGTGCTAAGTGTTCCATTCATTTTGATGAGATGTGGGTTGTTGCAAACCACTGGTCAATGAGTTTGACTAAAAAAACTACATAGTTGAATACTGATAACAATACCATAACTTGACTTGCTATGGAAAATATCTCCTATTTTTCAAATGATACGAAGTGTTAAATAAAATCAGGAGCCCTATAACTATTTTATATAATTTTTATATATACAAATACATTATATTATAATGCTTACATTAAAATTTCATGTCGCATGAAGAGTGAATTGTGATGAGGAAAAGTGTGTGGGAAACCCTTACAATATATACTATAAAATCATTTTTCAATATCACCAACAATTTCATTTTGACTAGATAAAAATGAAAATGGAAGATGATATAAGTAGTAGTTATGATCATTCATAAAAAGTTAATAATTCAGATAGTGTTGATTAATTGCTTGTTGATGGTGTATAAGATTTATCATTCAAAGATGAAGTCTTTGTGGATGTAGAAATGAACATAAAGCACCCAACTTCACTTCTAGAGGATGATTTATGAGAAGTAGGTGGAATCATCAGTGAGAGTAGTTAGCGTGTCAATCTTTATTGATAATATGAACTTCAAATTTAATATTTCAATTATTGTATACAATTAAAAAAAAATTAATTTATAATTTTTAGAATATATCATATTTTAAAAACAAATTCAATTCGATTTAAAATTAAAAATTTAATATATTTTAAATAAAATAAATAAAATTTAAAAAAGTCTTTTAATTTAAACAAAAATTAATAAAGATAATATCTTCAATTTTCTAAAATAATAAATAAATAATCATCTTTTGTATTAATTAAAGAAATACAAAAATTAAAATTAACAATGATAATATCTTCAAATATTTAAAATAATAAATAAAAAATCATCTTTAACCAATCATTAGATTTAAACTTAAAAATTTAATATATTTAAAATAAATATTGTAAAAAGTTCTTTTAATTAAAATAAAAATTAACTAAATATCTTTAAATTTCTAGAATAAAAAATAAAAAAGCATCTTTCAAATTTTAAAATAATAAAAAATAAAATCATCTTTTGTATTAATTAAGAGAATACAAAAATTATAAATAAAGTAAGTTTTAAATAAAACAAAATAAATCAGAGATTAGAATGATTAATAATATCAGATTTCCACAATCCATTTTTAAGAAATAGAAAAAATAGGAAAAAAATAGATAAGAAGATAGCATGTAATCCAAAAACATGATAGCCTATCGACTAACTATTGGCTAACTATCGACTAAAAATAATTTGTTTCGCTTTCTCCCTATGAACTCTGAATTTATTAGATTCTACATTTCTCTTTTTGGTGACGGCGACCTCCTCTTTTGTACTCTCCTTGAAACTGATCTTACTTTGTATCTTTTTTATCCTCTTCTATATAATACAAAAAATAATAATTTTTCAGGAGCAAAGCTCCCACAACTAGCCTATCTGTTACTTAAGAAAATAAATAAAAAGAAATTAACGAGTTTTGTTAATTAATTTCTCTTGAATAATAATAGTAAAAATTGTTACAACTTTTATTAAAAAAAGTAGTAAAAATTGTTACAATTTTCATTTTTAGACTATTCTTATTATAATTACTTATTTACCATTATTTACTCTAACAAGTGCCAATAGTGGCAGTACTTGCCTTTTAGTTTAGACATTAATTGTAATTATAGAAGTTGAAAATCATATTAATTACTAAAAAAACTACACATGCTAATAGTAGAATAATTAAAATTGATTTCTCATTAAATGCAATACTAAATCTTCTATTTATATTCTAATTTTTTATTGGCAAATTTTGTTTTTGATAAAAGCAACAAAACGAGAGTATTATCCCATAGTATTTATGATAAAAAGATATTTCAATGTTCAACTTAATATAATGAATTTAATTGAAATCTACAATTTTGTTTCTAAATCTAATTAAGAAGAAAATAAGATAAAAACAAGTGCCATGTAGTGGCCAAGTACTTGCCTTTAGTAATTAATTTTAAATTTAATTTTTAATATAAATTTAATCTTAATTTTAATAAATTTATTATAATATATAAGATATTTTAATTAATTATAAAATTATAAAATTATAATATTTTATGTAATAATTATAGTAATAAAGAATTATTTTAATTATAATTATATAGATAATTATTGATTGCAAATTATAATTAATTTAAACCTTAATCTTAATTTTATTTGTAAATATAACAATAGTGCTAATTTTATTTTATTGATGTATATTTTTTATTACATATGATTAATATTATTGTATATATAATATGAGCAATAGTATCAAATAGTTATAATAGTTTTAATAGATTAATATGATACATTATGAACTTTTAATAATGTCAAAATGAATTAAAAAAGCTAACCAATTATAAGTAACTTACTCCAGGAATATTGTACCATACTAATTCAATAAATAAATAATATATTCAATATTTTGAAATAAATTTTTAAATGAATTATAAAAATATACAAATTACAAAATTTAATCAACTTATTTTAATCTTTGATTCTCACTGATTTATTGATCCATTAATATTCCTAAAAAAAAAGATGATTCCAAGATAACTTCACATAAAAAAAAATAAGAAAATTAAATGAAATAAGTGGAAGGACAATAAATAACAAACGTGGTAAATTTAATTGGTTCACTCCTGTAATAAGACTTCAAATGCACTCATCCAATGAGATGATAAAAAATTAATTTCTAGATATTATAAAGTTAAATAATTTACATCTATATTTTACAAATGAAAAATCTTGTAATGAAATATAAAAAACAATTAACATCAAAAAATAAAAAATGAATACAATAGTACTTAGCCTACCAGCAAGTACTCATAAGAACATAAAAGAAAGAAGAAAAACCGTATGTGAAAAGGAGGAAAATGTAATATTATGCATAGTATCTTAAGTTAGTCAAGGATTGGTAATTAGAGTAATATTTATATATATAATTGTTCATTTTTTATTAATAATCCATGTGCCATATTTCTTCCATAATATCTAAATTATCACATAGTATTATAGGAGTTTTTAACTAGATTGTTGACCTATCAAATTCACAAGTTGAAATTACAAATGTACATTGTTTACACTAATTAAAAAAAAATGTTTTTTATTTTTATTTGTGTATTCTTTATTCAAACTTGTTTGTAGTTAGAAAAACAAATTTAAAGGGTATTCAAAAGGTCTTATATCTTTAGATCTACACAATGCAAATCATTAATATAAATGGTTTGATATCTATTTATTTGATGGAGGCAATTTATTTTTACATTGACTTCACATTTTATACACGTTAGTTAGACAAACAATTTTATTTGTACAACACAAAACTATTTAGGTATATATTAATTTTTACACATAGTAAGGAAATCTTTCAAAGGTGTTGTAGTATTGCTATAATAAAATTAAAAAAAATCATTAAATTATTTCTTTTTACAATTTGAAAATAAAAATAATTTCTTAGTTATGGTTGAAACTAAACATTGTTGCATATATTTGTTAGTTTTCATATATTAAATGTAGATTTTCTAAAAATTAAATTAGCTTCTAGACCATTATTGACAAAAAAAATATTACAATAAATTTTTATTATTATTATCTTTGATTTTTTTGTTAAAAAATCATGGGATAGCCAAATGAGATTTTAAGTTATAAAGGATTTTCAATCTTGAAATTCAAATTTTCAATTAAATGATAGAGGAATGGATAAAGATCAATTAATTCCAAATTAAAAAATGGTAAACAATTCATATATAATTTGTACCTCAAAAATCTTGCCAAAAAAATGAAATATGGAGGAAGTCTTCGAAAGAAGGGGTCCTATAACACCAAACCAATTCAGTCAATCATAACTGAGATAAGTAACTTGTATAATATATGAAATTAATCAATAAATATCTTAACTTCTTAAAATATTCACATTACATAAAAATAGTTACTTATGATTGGTTGATTGGTGCAAAATTATTCACTAATTGTGCATAGGTCAATGCAATATACTAGCCTACAACAAGTACAACAATATATTTAGTTATTTATATACATTATTTGTTAGGATGAGTAATGCTGAGAGGGGGGGTGAATCAATATTACAACACTTTATAATAAACTTAAACCAATTATAAACAAACCATATGATTACAAAAATGAAAAGAACATAAACAAATAACATACAACTCATAACACCATTATTTATTTTCGAGGAAACCCTGGCCAAGGGAAAACCCTGGTGGGGATGATACCTGCAAATATGCACTAAAGTATTACAGGGTTCTTAGGAGTTGAGTATTGCATAGTACATTTCCTTGTTAAAGATATACAAAACCATGTTAAAGCTATACTGAGCTTACAACTCTTACAATCAATGCTTCGGTTTCAAAGTGTTTTCAAAGATGAACAAAACAAGCATCTACTATGCTTTGATAGTTATAGTTGTAGTTCTCAATAACATCTATCAACCTCTAATATCACATCTACCATGAACCATCTCTGATAATTATATCTTACTATGTCATCACTTCGCTCCACAAAAAGTTCTTCATTTATATATCTATTCTATCATTCAGTCGGCTCTCAAATACTATAGAAAATAGAATAATTAATAATGCAAAGAGTAAGTACTAAGTCGGCGATCTTATATTACCAAAATATTGGTAATCCACAATCTTTATCTATCTTAGCACGTTACAATTCCATCTTATATTCCCTTAATCATCACGACTGTTCATATGCTTTGTTTCATTGTTCCTTTGTCTTTGCATGTCTTCATATCATTGCAACTTACTGACAACAATACCAAAACACAAGCGACCTTAACTGAAGGTCATACACATCCCAAAATATCTTCTTCTAAGCTCGCAAGTCATCAACTATCATATATTGTCTTCGATGTCCAAAACACTACTATTGTACTCTGCAAATATGTTTCCATACTTAGTCATTTTCAAGACTGTATCTCCAAAACTATACTTAACTTCATGTGATCACCATATTAGATGTGTTGTCATAAATGACAACCCTCAAGTGCTTCATACTACTCTTAAAACATCACTTGCCAACAATCTCTCCCTTTGACATTGATGACAACACTTAGCGAAAAATGACTAAGTGTCCCAACAAACACTAATTGTACTCTTCCCTTTTTTTTTTCTTTCCTATTACCTTTATTTTCTTTTTCTTTTATATATATATATATATATATATATATATATATATATATATATATATATATATATATATATATATATATATATATATATATTATTTACAATATTTTTTTCTCATTTTCTTTTTCTTATTTTTCTTCTTCTCTTCTTCTTCCCCTTTGACATCAATGGCAAAGGTATACCCAAAATTGCTAAAGTTACAGAAAAAGTGTAGAACTTAGTGTTTGCTCACCAGTTTTAGAATATCTTGGAAGGAATCTTCCAAGGTCTTCACTTCATCATTCCATGATTTGATCAACAATTCACTGACATGTATCAGACCATTCAATGCATAAGATGAAGTCTATGCTACTTTCAATTCTGTGGGTATAGAATTGGTCATCGATTCCCCAATCTTCTCCATTTCAGTAAGATGTGCCTCAATAATTGATAGCTTAGGAGTGATTAGACTCTTTAGTAAACCAAATCTTGTCATTTCTCTCCCTTTTTCTATATCCAATACATTCATTTTGTCAAAAATATTTGATGCCTGCTTGTCCATCTCTAATACAGTTTGTGAGGAGGACTCACAACTGTCCATCATGCTATCCAAAGTAGCCATGTCCTTAGCTATTATATCTTCAATGTTTTGAATGTGTCTGATAGGGTTTATACATTAGTTGTATAACTTCCTTCCATGTGCGACACAACTTTTGGCCTTTGATGTAGTCGATCTCAGAATGCCCAAGTCCCATGAAATAGACTAACATACTTCCTTCAACTTTTTCTCTAGATATCTTTTCTTTGGCTTCTCTTCTGCGATCTTCACTAAGGACTCATAGTCACTGTCAAAGTTATCTAGTGCCATACTAAGGTTCCCTGCATCATCTTTTCCTTGAAAAATAATAGGTATAGGGAGTATTTTATTACTGCCCTAGAAATTACCTTAACCTTTTTGTCTCCTTTTTGTTCAGATCTTTCTTTTGCCTTAGCGAATGCCATGAAGGATAATCTCATCAGTTCATCCTCATCCATGTTCTCTACATATGTGCTCACAGGCTTGTCCATACTTACCAACAATAGAGTGGTGGAAGTATCAGGTTCTTGTTTAACTTCAACTCTTACCTCTTCTGCTTTAGATGTGTCTATATCTTCTCTCTATTTAGTTTCTTCTTTCCGTTCTTCCTATTTATGTCCTTCCTCTTCCTATTTTTCTTCTTCTTCAGTCACTGTACTATCCATGTTTCCTTGAAATGGATCATTCTCATCAAGTGTAGTGTCAAGGGTTACAAGCACACTAGCAACAAATAAATTTGGTTTCTTGTCAAAGCTTACTTCGCTTCTTTCCACATTAACCTCGACTGCCTTAGAGCTTGTCCAACTCCTATAGATGTGGGCTTGGTAGTCTTAGGAGGTGAAGCTTTCTTAGGAATGTTTCTCATAAGTATATGATCTAATGCCTTCTAAGTATCTTCAATAACCTCATCATACTTTCTACCCATGATCTTCACAAGTCTAGCTTTTGTTCTCAGTAAGGGTTTGAGTTCCTTAATTATATTTTCTCTCTCCTATATAGAAACTACAGGAAACATGTCCTCAATAGCTTTATTCCTTATTGCTTCATGTTTTGTTTGTGCAAGTTGTTTTCTGATTTCTAATTTACCGTACAAGTCTTTATGTATATTGCCCTCAATCTCCAATAGATTATTCTTGTAAACAAGTAGATGTTCAATCACTATATCTTCTATTATTGCTTGCTTGTCAGAGTCATACCTCTCATAGTATCTGCCCAATGTTTTTAGGTTATCATCTCTTGTAATCCTCTTTTGAAATATTTTTATGTCTGGTTTCCAGCGGTCCTTTGTTTTCTTTTGTTCTGACTTCTCTTCTTTCTTCTTAGTTTCATTATCCTCTTTTCTCTTTGCTTCCAATTCAACCTTTTGTTTCTTGGGGCTATTTGGTTTGGTTGATCTAGTGGATCTTCTAGGTGTCTCCATAGGTGTGTCTTCTTGAGTTTTTTTTTTTTTGGAGTGATAGATAGATCAATTATAGTGGAAGTATGACTTATTATGTTCTCTACTTCAAAAGATGGAGGGGCTTCAATTTTTATGCTTGTTGATCCAGAGGTTCCTTCAGTGATCTTAGTCCTTACCTCTTTTAGTTCTTCCTTTGATATCCCAGCCTTAGCTACCATATCACCAACCATTTTTTCTATCTTTCTTTTCCTTGTGCCTCTATCATGTTCTTCTCTGACTTTTGCTGATTTTTCTTCATATGTTCCCCATCTCTCCTCAAATGCGTGACGTAGTGCAATACGGAAAATCCAATGATGGATAGTCCAGATCCACACTAGAAACAACAACACAATGGAAACATAACAAGAGAATGCTCAAAATAGAATTTTCATTCAACATGCCCAATTATAAGGCCTTCTGGGTTAGGGCCAAATACAAACAATTACAATAGTAATTTTGCAATCCTCTAGCTAGTCCAGCTTTGTGACACATCAGAAATTGGTAGAAACACTAAGGTAGACCTAAACTTGAGCTTGCAATTCACCAAGAAATCTCCTTGTCTCCAAGCATGCAAACCACTAGCTCTGTTATTACAAATATCATACCAACAATTTGATCTGCAAGATCTCACAAGATCCAATTACCCCCCTTTCCCAAATATGTCTAACTCTCTTAAACAACTACCCAAACCTTCCTTAAATACATTTCTTCAACCACAAGTTGGCTGGAAGAAAGAAATAAATCCTAAAACCCAAGTTGGCTCCTAAATAAACAAATATTAAATGCAATACAAGTCAACTCTCAAATATCCTTACAAATAATTTATTCTCCATGTCGGACTCTAGATCCACATAGGAGAATACAACATGAACTACCAACATTAAATACATCAATTCGTCCAACCAAATCTCCAAGAACTCTAGTCGATAAGCCAAACTATTGAGCGTCAGTAAAACAACCGAGCCTGCTAGGCATCACCGAGCAAGCATGTCGACTGAGTACCACAAGCATCGTCGAGCACAGATTCTACCGAGTGCCAGAAGTTACTGAGTTCCCTTCAGTGACCAATCCTTTCAATGACCGAGCCCCTCGGTCAAAGATGCAACCAAGTAACACATAATCACTCCAACATATAGGATTGCCAACTACCCTAGGATGCTCCTACATCAATGTGTCAACTTCATATGCCAATTCATGTTCTATTTGCATAGAACTTCATAACTGACTTCATAACCTATGGGGTAGCACCATTTATTTCTTGGTTCAACTACTTCAAAACAAAGATAATCAGTTTCAACCATGAAACAAATTGTATCCTTGTATTTCTCAACCAACTCTTTAGGGATTCTAAATCTTTCTTTCATTTGTCTCTGTAGAATTTTTATCATGGCAAATAGTTCACCATCTACCCATGTGTTGTTTTGTCTTTGGTAGCTCTTTGATATCTGAACACCAGTGGGCATGTTGTCCTTCCATGCTCTAGGGTGCATTCTAGGGAACTTATGCTCAATATGTATGTACATGTGAACTACAAGTGAGCCAAATCTAAAAGCCTTAGATTTATCCTTCTTGATTATCTTCACATCTCTAAAAACTGTTGAGCCAAAATCTCACATAGATTGTATTTTGTGTTTTCTTTCACCATCCTATAGGCCATCATAATGATTCCTGCTGAGACTGAATTAGGTCTACTACTATAATAGAGTTTATATCCAAGTAACATAGAAACTAGTCTTACATCCTGTTGGAATATATCGTTAATTGTCATAGCTCGCTTGTCCCATTTTGAATGTGTTAGGGTTTCAACTTGCTTCTTGATGTTCTTTTCTACTAAAAGAATAACTCCATTGTTATCTAACCCAGTAATGTCATGAATCAACTGACTATAGATCTTTACAGGTTGCTCTCCTATCCAAATTAACTAGTCATGAACTCTGCTAAGTATAATATTGAACCATTCTACTTTGTTGAATTCATTCATGTGGGTTAACTTCATAATGGTTAGGTCATCTAGGTGTTTGAATTCATCCTTCATTTTTCCATCTTGTTCAATCATTTCATATGTTTCTTTGAATATCTCTGCATCATCTATTGTCTCATACTTGCAATGAATGTATGCCCTAATATCTTCTACGTATAGGACATCATATGGTGCTTGCAAAAAATCTCCTTCATGGTCATCCTCACAAGACTTAAAGGGATGTTTCTTAAACTTGTATCTAGGTCTATCCACAACATCATATATCACAGGTGCATCCATAACTTTTTGTTTGAGAGAATGATCTAAATACCTTAAACACGTTGAATTCAAAACGTTTGCTTCAATCAATCATGCAATGTAGCTTCTTGGTGGTTTGATATGCTCTAAAATCTACTCTCCTTGGTCAATGCTCATCAAATGGTGAAGAAGTAAGTTGCTTTGAGGTATTTTATTCATTTTCAAGTGATTAAATGCATGTTAGTCAATTAGCTCAACTTCTCATATTGTCCAATCAATCACAAATCTTGCGCTCATAGGATATGAATCTTCAAACGTTGCGATCACAAATATAGGCTCCATAGTGTATGTATACACCATAACTAAGCTTGCATGAGCTCACTCTTCAGAATCAGGTGCAAGATATAATATGTTGTCTTCATCCAATGCTCCTCCTAAGGCCATGCTTGACCTTTTAGGTCAATGTAGCCATGCTAACATCAGGAGAAGGAACAATAACATCTATTGTCTCTCCTTGAACCAATGCCTTATTGAATTCTTTGACTATCCATGTCTTACCACTATTCTTATCTGTTGGATTCCTAAAATGATTTTTGAATTCATCCATGTACTCACCAAGACTTTTACCACTGTCACCAATATTATTTTTTATAACCATAGGAGGTGGTTCTCTTCTTTTGTCCATTCCATTATACCTACAAAACTTTGTTACATGTCCTAAGTTGTTGCATTTGTAACATGTAGGCAATCTCCTGTCGTGATTAATCTATAGTTTACAAAACCTTGCACTATGCCCAAGGTTATTGCATTTGTAGCATGTGATCTTGGCTATTGATTCTTCTATGATGTAATCTTGTATATTTCCTGACCGATCAGGTTTCCTGCATTTTGCTTTCTTGTGTCCATATGCATAACAGTTATAACAATAACCAATAAAGGGTCTAAAAGGGCCTTTACCTCTACAATCTCTTTTCATGTGTCTGAGTTTTTTGCATCCATAGCATCTACCTTTGAAAGATCTGATCTGATCTCTAAGTTCTTCAAAAGTAGTTCTTTCTTCAATCTTCACTTCATGTGATTCTTCACGAGTCTTAGAACATTCTCATTCATTGTATCCAATTCCAGTCATATCTCCTTTAGGTTTCTCTCTCTCTTTGTTCATTAATCTTATCACTACTCATATGTAATTTCTCAATGTGTAACTTGGCTTGAACGAGTTCACATTTAATGATCTGATTGTATTTCTCTAATTCTAGGAATTTATCCTTTTAGTGATCAAGTTCAATCTGCATTTGTCCTATCTACATGTTCACTTCTTTTAGAGTCTCTTCAACTTTGTATCTTGCATCCTTTTCATGTTGGATCTCTTTAATCATCAAAAGATTAATTTGTTCTTTTTCTTGCTTAAGCTTCTTTAACTAGTCTGATGTGTTATTGTCTGAATCCTCCTTGATCTTTTCCATAAGGTCTTGTCTTTGATTTCTTGAAAGTTCAAGTTGTTCCTTTAATTTATTGATAAAACATTCTGCTCTTCTTAATTTGAATTTGAATTTTCCATTCTCAACCTTTTCTTTGTCCAGGTCATCAAGTGTTTCTTCAAAGTTCTCTTGCAAACTTTTTGAATCCATTCTAATCTCCCTTAAGCTGTTAGAATTTCTCTCCAAGGGCCAATAGCTCTGATACCAATTGTTAGGATTGAGTAATATTGAGATGGGGGGTGAATCAGTATTACAACACTTTATAATAAACTTAAACCAATTGTAAATAAACCACGTGATTACAGAAATGAAAAGAACATAAAAAAATAACACACAACTCATAACACCATTATTTGTTTTCAAGAAAACTCTAGCCAAGGGAAAACCCCAGCAGGGATGGTACCCACAAATATTCACTAAAGTATAATGTCCATGTTAGAAGACCAAACCCTGTTAAGAGTTGAGTATTATATAGTACATTTCCTTGTTAAAGGAATATCAACCTTGTTAAAGGTATACTAATCTTACAACTCTTACAATCAATACTTCGATTACAAAGTGTTTTCAAGGATGAACAAAACAAGCATCTGCTATGCTTTGATAGTTCTAGTTGTAGTTCTCAATAACATATGTCAACCTTTGATCTCGCATATGCCATGAAGCATCTCTGATAATTCTATCTTACTATGTCATCACTTCACTCCACAAAAAGTTCTTCATTTATATATCTATTATATCATTCAGTCGACTCTCAAATACTATAGAAAATAGAATAATTAATAATGCAAAGAGTAGATGAAATGGAGAGTGAGAGGTGGAGGTAATGGTCAGATTGACTAGGCAATGGAGGTAAGAATCGACACTCTACAACTGGATTTTGAGTCCCATGGCAAGACAATAGGAATAATGACTCATCCCAGGCTAGATCCTTCATTGATCGACATCATAGTTTTTGGCCCTTTAATAGGAGAGCCCAGCTAAGCTTCCAACCCAAGTTCACTGGCTCCTTTCGAAAGGATCAATGGACAAAGGCCCATATCCCTCCTCAAAGGAATAGGAATGGTAGGGGATGGGAAAATCGGTTCAAATATGGAGGCTCTAAAAGCAGGCAAAATAATCCTTGTGAGTTTGAAACTATTGTGCATAAGTTTGGAGACCAAAAATGTCAAAGGAGATATCTAAAGATTTAGGGCATTCAACTAAGCACCAAACAGGCTCCCCCATGGCTAAATCGGTAAAGATGGATGGGAAAGATTGGATCCTTAAAACCCTCCCCAATGGTTTTGTTCTTATAACTTGCTCTTCAAAGGAAGATAAGGAATGGGTTTTGAATAATGGACCCTATATCATTGAAGGCAGAGGCATATATATTAAAGATTGGTCTCCTAACTTTAATCCCTTTAAAGAGAAAGTCTATGAACGACTAGTGTGGGTTGAACTGCATGGTCTCCCTTTGGATTATTGGTCTAAGGATACTTTGCGAGTGATGGGTAATAGTCTAGGCACCTTCATTAAAATGGAAGAAGCCTTAGACACATCATATTTTTTATGCTATCCTAGAATTCTAGTGTTGATGGAGGAAAGTCATGAACTACCTAATTTTTTGTGCTCGATTCTTCTGAAGGGGAATGGTGCCAACAGCTTATGTTTGACTTGTATGTGGGAGATCACCCAACTCTTTCTCCAAATAAGGAAATCTTTTTGGTGAAAGGAAAAAATCTTGAAGCCAATCAACTGCTAGACGATATTAGTAAAATCACTACTTCAAATAAAGCCATTGGTTTGCAGGATTCCTTGAAATGGGAGATGCAGATGCTGGATGAGAGTAGGAGATTCAACCCTTATCCTCAGAGGAATGATAGTGTTGGATGGTTTGCAGATACCCTTCACAAGGGTGAGCAGAGATCACATTTTAATAATGAAGATCAGTTTGATTGGTTCTTTGGGAAAGTTGTTAAAGAGACCCAATCTTTACCTCTACTTGATCACATTGTTGCAGAGGTTTCTCTTCCCCAAGACAAAGTTTATGTGGGAAATACATCCTTGG
This sequence comes from Chamaecyparis obtusa, assembly GCA_027943335.1. Taxonomy (NCBI): domain Eukaryota; kingdom Viridiplantae; phylum Streptophyta; class Pinopsida; order Cupressales; family Cupressaceae; genus Chamaecyparis; species Chamaecyparis obtusa. The sequence continues at coordinate 1,436,503 of BSBK01003601.1, forward strand.
TTGTGTCTAAAAATGATCTCATCCCTAATGAGGTGGATTTTGAAAATGTGGAGTGCATTCCTAACACCTTTGAGGAATTGATTCTAAATTCTAGGGTTACCTTGGAAGGACATGGTAAATTCTAGGGTTAACTAGAGAGTAGTGAGAATCAGTTTATTGCTGAGACTCCATGATCTCCTTCAAGGAGAACTATGTTTATTAATAACTCTATGTTCAAAGACATCAAAATCTCTCCATAAGGCAATTGGATAACCTCCTGGAAACATCTAGAGATAGTGGTGATAACAGTATTGACTTTGACTATGAGTGTGACTCCCCTCATCCTTTTGATGAGGAAGATGACTTAGGCTTCTTTGAATAATAGGGGTTATCTAAACTGAGAAGGATTGAGCAAACTAAATCTAAAATTTCTAAGCCTAAGTTGGGTGAAAAGTTTAAAAGAGGACCTAAGTCGATTCAGGTGAAGCTTTCCTTGACTAGGAATGCTTCTACCAAACTAAGCTATTGATATTGGGTCGGGGATATTAAGAGGTCCCCTCCCATAAGCAATGAAAATCCTATCCTATAATGTTAGGGGATGCAATGCCCCTGACAAGCTTCGTTTGATCAAGTGAGGTCTTGATAAAATGAAATTTGACACAATATATCTTCAAGAGACAAAAATTAAGGATTCAGATGTAGGTTTCTTTCAGAAAGTTTTTGGTAAATGGATGTGTGGTTGGGTTTGTTCAGATGGTGCTTCTGGTGGACTGAGCTTGTTATGGAACCTTGATAGTGTAGACATTCAAATGATTGAGGCTAATCAGAATTGGTAAGGTTCTAAGGTGATTTCTAAAAACTTTGTATGGAGTTTCTGATCTTCAATATTTATGGCCCTAACAATCCTTCTAAAAAGAAATTGGTTTGGAAAGATATCTCAGTGCTCATCTCAAATTATGGAAATATGTTATGTATCTTAGGGGGCAATTTTAATGTTGTTCTAAGAGCAGAGGAGAAGCTAGGCGATAAAGGTTGGTAGGGATAGAGCCATTATAACTTTGCTGACTTTGTCCATAATAATGGTTTTATAGAGGTTCCATTGAGAAATGGTGTTTTCACTTGAATTGATTGTAGAGCTGGGTTTCTTAATGTTGTTGAAAAGTTAGATAAATTCCTTTCTGTTGGTGATTGGGAAGAATCTGACTAGCTGTGTCAAGCAGAGATTTAGCCTTTGGTGGGATCAGACCACTTTCCTATCTATCTCCATATTCAAGAGGATGGAACCCCTGAGTGTGCTCCCTTTAGATTTGAGTCTATGTGGCTTAGAGCAGATAACTTTTTGTGTCTTCCTAAAAATTGGTGGAAGGAAGCCCCTCCCTTATCAGGTAATAAAACATTTATATTCTTTAAGAAGCTGCGGTTTTTAAAAGACAAAATTAAGATATGGAATAAAGATGTCTTTAAGAACATATTTGTTGATAAATTGATCCTTGAAGAGAAACTGGGCAATCTTAATTTGATGCATGAGCATCCTAGGATTCTTGGAAATCATGTATCACCCAAAAATATGTTTGTTTTGAAAGGCAGGTTAGTAGTTTTGATCTTAGTTGGTGAAGTATTTGCTCAGTTATAGTGTTTACTGGGGTGCTCAGTCTCTGAAGAACACTCAATAACTGAAGGCATTAGTTTTCCTGGCGCTTGATGATAATTGTGTTGCTCGGTGATGCTTGGCGTGGTCGGTTCATTGGTGCTTGATTATTTCTTTGTTGCTCAGTAATGGTCTTATCGACTGGTGTTCTTGAAGATTTGCTTGGTTGACTTGGTACATTTATTATTGGTAGTTGATGTCACATTCTCCTATGTGGATCTGGAGGCCGACATGTTGAATTTAATAATTGTAAGGCTATTTGAGAGCTAACTTGTATTGCATTTGTTAGAAGGAGTTAATGGTTTTATCCAACCAACTTGTGGCTGATGATTAGTATTTAAAAGGGTGTTGGGGTAGTTGTTTAAGATAGAAGTCTAGAAAGAGAGGGAAATGAAGTGGTGGAAAAGATCCTATGAGATCTTGTAGATAAGATTGATTTCTAATAGTTTGTGATAATAGAGCTAGTGGTTGAGGCTTGGAGACAAGGAGATTGCTTGGTGGCTTGTGAGCACAAGTTTAGATTTGCCTTAGGGTTCCATCAGTTGCTGATTGTTTCAGGACTAGACTAGATGGAATCAGACCGGATCTTGTTGATCTCTCAAAATTTATTGCTTGTTTGTATTTGGATATAACCGGGAAGGCCTTACAGCCTGACACATTGCATGTAATCAGTGAATTTATGAATAAATGTTTCAGTTCTCTTTTAGATCTAGTGTTATTATTGTGTAATTTTGTTATGTTGTGGTTTGGCTTCAAGTTTGGATAGTCCTTAATTGGATCCTCCATCCTTGACTGCATTAAGTGGTATTAGAGTGAGTTGATCTTGAATGTGTAGACATATCATCAAAGGAGAGGTAGTTTGCACCAGGACTTTGGATTGAAGATGCCTCCAAGGAGAGCTCGTGAGATCTCTGAGGAAGAACCTACTGGAGAATTCAGCCTTGATGATTTTAGAACTTTGCAGAAACAAGTGCAAGATCTACAAGAGGAATTGAGAAAGAAGACTACATCGAAAGAAGATAGTGATGATGAATCTAAGGAAGAAGATCATTTTGAAGAAGCCGTAAAAGAAGCTAGGGATCCAGTAGAAAATAGAATCCTGAAGGCTATGTCTAAAATTGGGAAAAGACCTAAGATTGAAGTTTCTACATTTGCTGGAAGCCTTAGGCGATAAGAGTTGATTGATTGGATTAATGAGATAGATGAATACTTTGAGTATGAAGAAATAGAAGATCCTGGTAGAGTTAGATTTGTAAAGACTAAACTGAAGGGTCATGCAAATATTTGGTGGAGGGAAGTTTAGTTGGAAAGAAGTAGGAGAGGAAATGAAAAGATCACTAGATGGAACCGAATGGTTGACAAGTTGAAGAAGCAATTCATTCTGATGGATTATGAGTTAGACATGTTTAAGAAGATGCAAGCCTTGAAGTAGACCAACAAATCAGTGTAGGAGTATACTGAGGAGTTTTATAGAATCCTGATTAGGACTGGTCATTTTGAAGCTAATAAAGAAAAGGTTGCTAGGTATGTTTATGGTTTGAGACCTAGTATTCAAGAAGAGTTACTTACTGTTTAGATGACAACAATAAGAGATGCTTATTAGATGGCATTAAATATTGAAGAGAAGTTGAATAAGAAGTATGAAGGAAGACAAAATGATAGGAATAAAGGTGGTAAGACTGGTGAAACAGTTGTTGAAAGTAATGTGGTAGAGAATCCTAAGAAGACTAATGTAGGATTTGGTAGTGGTCAAGTCACAAGGAATTTCAATAATGGACAGAGAGGAAGGTGGAAAAATGAGTTCACTGGTACTTGTTATCAATGTGGTGAAGAGGTTTATAGAAGTTTTCAATGTCCCAAGAAAAGAGTTGCACTAATTACCGAAGAAGACATTGAGAATGTTGCAGAAAAAGGTGAATTTCTTATTACTAGGAGGTTGGCTACATGTGTCTAGGAACCAGTGCAAAGAAGAAATGTGTTCAGAACTAGATGTAAGTGCAGGAATAAGGTATGTAATTTTATAGTTGATGGTGGTAGTTCTAAGAACTTTGTTTCAGAAGAGATGGTTAGTAAGTTGAATTTGGAAAGAAAGAAACATCCTAATCCTTGTCAGATTAGTTGGATACAAGATGTGTCTAAGGTTAGGATTGAAGAAAAATGCTTGGTTAATTTTCAGATTGGATCTTATCATGATGAAATATTGTGTGATGTATTGCCTGTGGATGCTTGCCATCTGTTGCTCGAGAGGCCTTAGCAATTTGATAGAAATATTTTGTTTGATGGTCGTGCAAACACCTATGTGGTAAGGCATGACAGATCTAGGCATAAGCTATTACCTTTATAGGAGACAAGGACTAAGGAATGTGGAGTTGTTAGGTGTTATTCGTGTGACCAGAACAAACCTCATGAGCACAAGGTTGATGAACCTATTCCTACAAGGTCTAGTTTGAAAGAGAAGGAAAATGATATATCTGTAGAGTTTTTTGAGATTAAGAGACAAATGGTCTTTCTTATAGAAAAATTACAACAAATAATGACATTGATGACATAAAGAGATGCAGATGATGTCGAGTTGATTGAGGAGTTCGGAGAGGATGGGATTTACCGAGGTACTAATGAGATCGGCAGTGGAAGGGATGGTCAAATTCAGTTGTTATTAGTTGCAGATAGGAAAGATAAGAGAAGTGGGAAGCAGGAAAACTTACTGCAAGGGACAATGGATGAAGTAAAGACAACTTGGAATGAAGGACAAGAGGAGATATGGGTTAAGAATAGATATGGCATACCTGTTCTGATCCCCTTAAGACTTTCTTGATTTCCTTATGAGAAAATCTTCTTTACTTGGGGTGTCTGATGTAAGAGCATCCTAGGATTCTTCAAAATCCTGTATCACCCAAAAATATGTTTGTTTTGAAAGGTAGATTAGTAGTTTTGATCTTAGTTGGTGAAGTATTTGCTCAGTCTTGGAGTATGGTTTCTTGATTACAGTGTTTACTAGGGTGCTCAGTCTCTGAAGAACACTTGGTAACTGAAGGTGTTAGTTTTCCTGGCGCTCGGTGTTGGAGATTTTCCAGCAAGCCAGTGCTGACTGTATGTTTGTCATTGATGACAACATATGGTAAGTAGCATGCATGGAAGACTTATGTAGTAAGCTTTGAATATATGTAGCATAGACATGTTATCAACATGATATCATGGATGCAGAGGTTAATTGTTAGAATAGACAATTATTCAGCAACTTGTGTCAGCAGTGTTCCTTACAGAGTTACAAGCAGTGTTCTGTGAGTGATTGTCTATACAATCATCATGGAGCCTTGTGCCTTTGGATATGTGATGAAGACATGTTAGTGATGTTACAATCATGGACATAGAGTCTGATGATCAGTAGAAGTTAAGTTATGTAGTCACTATTCACCAGTAGCAGTTTCTTGTGTTTATTTAGAAGAGCTGACATAGATTATATTGGTGCAAGAGTTGTGCCTATCATTTCAGTACGTGCCCTTGGATTTTAGATTAGAGAAGAATTAAGAATGTTTGGTTAAGAGCGCATGATGTAATTCAACTTGAAGAGAAAGTTTCAGTTACTTTGGTAGAGCCAATAGTGTGTAGCGTGCATCTACATTTAATATTATTGGACATGTCCCAGATTGTGTTGCATGCTTAGTAGAGCCGACATAATTATCATTGGAGTATGTTATGGTTTCTCTAACATGATTTTAAGATGGTTCTGATAGGATGAATTGATTATATCATTTAGAGGAAAGATATTTATAGACAGTCATTTGTGATTACTAAGTATGGTTCATAGTTGATTGTAAAGAGCAGAGCAGAGTGTGTGAAGTGTTGAGCCATTAGCAAAAGGCCTATGTGACCAAGTGAAGAGTTTATGCTATACACTAGAATTGATCCAGATAGTAGGTCAAAGCATAGTTCACCAAGATCTAGATATAGTGTATATCTGTTATTCAGAAGGTTGTAGCCTTCACCCCTTTGAGCAGTGTGCTCTCAGACAGTGTGTCCTCACCCCTAACAGGGTTAATTGTAAAAGACTCCTAACAGGGTCCGACCCTTGACCAGGTCACTGTAGTAAATGCATTATAAAGACAACTCCTAATAGGGTTAAGGATCTTCTAACAAGGATCATAAAACACTAGTGCAGATTATTAGTGGGTGTTAATTCCCACTGGGATTTTTACCTATTTGGGTTTCCCCGTAACCAAAATATTGATGTTGTTTTCAAGTGTTCTTTCAGTGTGTTTATGCTTTATGTTTAAGTATACTTAATTGGATAAAGAATTGAAACTTGTAGATAACTAATTCACCCCCCCCCCCCTTCTTAGTTATCTCTTGGGACTATTCCTAACAATTGGTATCAAAGCCAAGTGTCTCGGAGAGAAAGTTTAACAGCTTGAGTTTGATCAAATGGCATTCTTTAGAAAAGACAGTCCTAAGTTTGATGGAGAGAATTATCTTGATTGGAAGAACAAGATGATGACACATTTGCAGTGCATTGCTTTTGAAGTTTTTGAAGTGGCTATCAAGGAAGTACATATCCCCTCTCTAGCAGATCTTGCAAAGGATGATGCTACTAGCAAGCAGAAGGATTTGTTCCATCAGAATGCAATACCTAAAGAAGCCCTTATTAGCGCCCTATTTGATAGTGAGTTTTCAGAGATTAAGAAAGTAAACACAGCCTACAAGATATGGAAGCACCTAGAAGACATGTTTGAAGGGTGATAAACAAGTAAATAATGCGCACATAAAGACATGGAAGAAAAAGTACAATACATTGGAAATGCTACCTAAAGAGAACATAAGAGCCTACAATCAAAGGATAAATGAAGCAGTTGTTGGAATCAGAAATAATGGTGGAGAAATCTCAGAAGAAGATATCATGGATAAACTGATGACTACATTGACACCAGAATATGAAAGCAAGATAAACATCCTTGATGAGACTATGCAATTTTCAAAAAACTTCAAAAGATAAACTTTAATCAGCAAGATTGTTGCATTTGAGATATCAAGTTTGAAGACAGCCTAAAAGTGAGACAGCCTTCAAAGCTTTGATTCATGGTAAGAAATCCTTGAATACTTGTCATGCCCCGCAAGGGAACTAGGGAAGAGAACAAAGATTCTCTTTGTGAAAGAAAATCTAAGTAATGATTTATGAAAAAAATTGAATTTTTAAAAGAATTATATAAACAAAACATAGATTAACTTAGATTCCTCCAAGGTTCCCTTTTCCTTTAATGTAGAAATCATTAAGTCCATATAATGTACTAACAACTTGATTTACTTCTTAATCAAACTACATCCCAACAATTGTAGATTCTTTATAAAGAAATATAAAGTACTTTCATTTCAATTTGCCATTTAAATCCATCTATATTCCTAAGTGTCCTTTATGAATGATATAATATTTAAAAAATTAATACCATATAATAGAATCATCTAACCACTTGATACATTGTAAATATTACATTTGTTTTACTAGCTTTTCCTTTATTCATCAATAATGAGAAACATACTACTTTACTTGAAATGTTACAAAATCCTTTTCTTTTCCAACATACATCATATACATAAAGTTCATGGTTTCCATTTTCCTTTAACCTAAGTCTATCCATTCCAAATACAACATTTTGAAATACATTAATGATTACATTACATTCATCTCCTCTTGGGAGGTAACAATAATTTTACATCATGAAAGATAAATACAAGTCTTCATTCTTCAAAACTGGAACACTATGCAAGTATGAATCCTTAAGCACTACATCCGCAAAAAGGTACCTCGATAAAAAGATTTACCACCCAACCACGTGGATACCAAAAGGCCCACTCCCCTGTGCTAGGAGATAAACACCAAGGTCCACAAATAAGGGATAGCTAGGCCATACCTAGGGTTGGGTAACCTTTCCCAAATATCAAATGAAAAGAAGATCAAAGTATAAATCTTTTCCCAAAGGTTCTAAGGCTTGGTAGAAACTCTAAGCAATAACCTAAGTGAGTGTCATCGCATAGCCCTCACCCCTTGGTTTGTCTTAGTACTAGCCACTCTGGGCCCCGACCCCCAAGTAGGCACATGCAGAACTGAATGCCTTTCGTACAAACAAGCATCATTCGATTGTACCTATGCATAGGCACCTTCTCCCGCTCCCATCCACAGCCTTTACTAGAACTAATGGCATGGGCGAGGCATATATTAATATTTTTAGTGTTTGAACCCATTCCTATAAGTTTTAATTAAATTATCACTTGTTAAAATAACTCTTTAGTCGGTTATCCTGGTACTATCCACTTAGGGCCCTGACCCCACACTCATAACCACTCACTTAGTGTTCTTAGGTTTTCTACCCTTAACCCACACATCACAAATGCATCATGAAATAAAAAAATATCATAAACACCTTTGAGAAATTACATCAAAGAATAGGAGAGTTTAGGGATGTTTAGGAAAATTAGAAGCGTTTAGGGAGGCCTAGAATGGTCCTGATCCTCCTAGACAATCCTAAACCCTAATCCTACTTCCTACACACATCCTAGCCCTATTAAAGAATCTAAATGCACCATATAACCTCCACCAAAAAATTAATGAACATATATAAAGTTTACACAAAATTTTACATGCCAAAACACAATGCTCCATAAAAGCTTCCGTGCCTGAAATTTAACTAAGTGTGATTTTTTTGTGAAAATTCTAAAATCTAGAAGTTGCATCGTATTCCCTACGAAGTTGAAACCTATCTCAAACATCCTGATAGGTACCTAATTTCTTTATACAAGTATAAATAATCCTGCCTAATCTTAACGTGAGATTATATAATTAATGACATAAATTTAAAATACTATGCTTCTATAGATAATCCTTCCTAACCCTAATGCGGGATTATATAATCCTAACGCGAGATTATATAAAATAATCCTAACGTGGGATTATATAAAATAATCCTAACGTGGGATTATATAAAATAATCCTAACACGGGATTATATAAATACTGCGTGTATTATTTTAATGACAAAAAATTAAAATACTTTGCGTACTATTGAATGACATAAATAATTTAATGACAGAAAATTAAATATAAATAATCCTAACCCTAGATCATGTTATACTTGTATAAGCGGCTGGCATAATACAATAATACAACAACTTATATTTGTACAAATGACCGACATACTACAATGATATAGCAACGACTGACATAATACAATAATGTATAAATGACTCATAGAATACAATGATATAGTTACTTATATTTGTATAAATGGCTGACAAAATACAATAATGTATAAACAACTCATAGAATACAATAATATATAAACAACTCATAGAATACAATAATGTATAAACGAATCATAGAATACAATGATATAGTTACCTATATTTGTATAAATGGCTAACATATGTATAAACGGCTGGCTATATTTGTATAAACATTCTGCAACATATGGAGACAAACAAAACATACAGAAAGGCATTTCAAACAGATCTAAAAACAAACATTCATAATAGAGAAGATAATTATTTCTCAGAATGGATTCCAATCTGGATCAGTTGAAAGAATCCTATTCTCTTAGTCTCCTTCCAACATTCCTTAGATTCCTTCTGGATGCAATCTCCAGCCTCTACCCGAAACAACCATATGCTAATCTCAGAGAATAATGAATCCTCTCCTCACAAATATAATTTCCTACAAATAAAATGCTCAACCATTGAATCCAAATTCATCTCCAACCCCCTCTCACATAGGAGATCTCTCTGTATATAGATTGGAGGGAGTAGTTGCACGAGAAATACAACTGATGCAACTATCCCAACCATCTATTGGTTATTAGTTTAGGATAATAAAGTTTACAAAACTATTCCTGTGAAGGGATTAACAAATATTATTTAATAATATTTTAAATCTATGTCTCCTTAATTTAAGGATGAAAATAATAGATAACTTCCTTTTAAGGAATATATTTACCTATCCTAAATTATTTATTTACTAGACTATAGTGAAGGAAATAATTATTCACTATCCAAAATAATATTAATTATTTATTATTAATAATTTCTTCCACACATATCTTGCATAAATGTATATGTAATTGTATGCACCCTAAAATGGTCGCCTAGACTTTGGGCCCCATTCTTCAATTTATCAATTTCCTGAATCAATATTTGCAATATTTTCAAATTAAATCAATTTCCTTGATCAAATCTTAATTCTATCATTTATTCAATTATATTCTATGGGCTAGCCATTTTATCCTAAGTCTTTATTTAATTAAAAGGAATTCCCTCCCCTTTTATTAAATAAAAAGCCCCTACTTTCCTTTTATCCTAAGTTGCACAAGTAAAACATTATTCTTATTTTATAAAAAGGAGAAAAAGCCTTTTTTCTCACATGAGGCTCAAAAGTCAACACTTCTTTCTCATTGGAGGAGACTTGTGCACATGGATTGATCCCTCTTTCAAATTCCACCCTTGATCAAATCTTTTGCTTCTTAATCTCCACTGTTCATTATTCTCATTTTCTATAAAAGGAGAGCTCTCTTCTCATTCAAAGGATCCATTCTTTCATACTAATCTTATGCTGCAGGTTTTCTTGGTGACTTTGGAGCTTTGAAGATCTTCTTGCATTCTAGCTTTCATTCTTGCATTTAGCTTAGCTTTCATGGCATTTTAGTTTACTTTCCTTTCATGTTCTAGCTTAACTCACCTAGTTTAATTAGCAAAGACTAGTAATATTTTCATTTTCATAGCATAGTTGCATTCTTGCATCTTCATTTCTAGCATAGCATTGCATTCCCATTTTTTAATCTTGAGGATATTGGCATTCTTGCCCTTGTCTCTTTGAATCTCCCATTGCATGGTTTACTAGCAAGGTTATAGGCTTAATAGCTCTAGCTGAGAGCATTCTAAATACCCTTGTGACTCCATGCCTAGGGAGCTCTAGGTTGCTTTCTCAAGGTTTCCAATTCATGGATTCTCTTAGAAGTAATGACTTAGAGAAGTGCACATTTTGAGTGTACATTTTTCGTGCCCACCGTGGGGTGGAACTGCTCTATTTTGTCCTTTCTTTTCATGCATTTCTGCTAATTTTTCATCATATTTTGCTTGTTGTTTTGGCTTTTTTTTTGTACTTTCTGACAGAATATTGTACGATAGTTCACCAGTATCATACGACAATTTTTCATATACCCGTGTGATACTTTACCAGTCAAAGTATCGTACGCCCTTGTAGGATTTTGTCGCACTGGTATATTACTTTCTGTCACCTGCAAGTATTACGAAATATCATTCAGAAAGAAAGTATCGCACCATATATTGCAAAGTATCATGCAAAACATTTTCTGACAGAACTGTTGCACAGGCTTGACAGTGAGTGATTTTGGTTCTTCCTTCCATGATTCAGATTTGTTTGCTTGTTGGTTTTGATTTGTTGTGTTAAGATAGAGTTTAATTTGTAGATTATACTTGATTTTATTGTGCTAACCTTTGTGGGACTAACAAGTTGTGCATGTAGGTGTGCCCTCTTTGCTTGAATATTTTCTAAAAGAACGCATGTCAAAGCTTCAAATGCACAAGGGCAACTAACCTTTCTTGCAGGGCTGCCCAAAGCATAAAAACAATCAAGTGCTTATTCATTGCTTTCATTTTTAAGTGCGACATATACTAGTTCATTTTTATTAAGCACTTAATATCTTATTGTAGGAGTCTTTTGGTGGTAGGAGAGTATGCTCTTCACCCTTCTGGTGAACCAGAAATCTTGAACCACTTCTAGATTTTGAAAGCAAGAGGGCTAATTGAACTTTTCTTGGTGTGTTTGGGAGAGATTTTTGAGATAGGAGAGTATGCTCTTCACCCTTGGGGTGAACCAGAAATCTTGACCCTCAAAGGTTGATCCACTTCTTGTTTAGTTTAGAATCCTTTAGCAGGCTTGCTCTTGAGCAATCAAGAGGAACGACCCAAGTGGGGACAAGCTAATACCGAGCTATTCTGACCCACTATAAAATCGGCTATCAAGGACACAAAACCTTAGTAGATGTAGTACTTGTCTTTGCTTGGTGTGATTACTTGTGGGATTGTGACCATGAGAAAAATGCTAAGCAAGAATGCTTAAGGTACTCTTGTGGCCATGAGGTCTGTTACTTGCTGCAAGGTAAGGAGTCCCTTTGGGGAGTAAGAGGGGTATTGCAAATAGAAGCCCTTACTATGAACCATAGATAGAAGCTACCCAATTTTGACACTTAACACCTTGGTGCAAGGATTGATCCTAGTGGACCAACCCAGATCACCCCAAGACTACTCACCATCTGTGTTCCTTTGGTTGTGTCATTGGCACTTCCACGACAAAGCCAACATCTATTGTGGGTAACCACTTTGTGTGAGGTGATGGGACATCAAGTGTGGGCCAAGTTGTTGAGTATTGAGCCTTTTTATTTCTAGGCTAGTAAGTGCTTGAATTATTTTCATTGTGATCTACCCGTGTAAATGTTCTTGAACATTAAACATCACGGTAGTGCTCATAGGATTTTTTGCTTTGATATCCCAATTGCATGTCTTGACAAGGTTGCTTTTGCCCTTGTCCAAGTGTTTGGAAACATGTTTGATCACTTACTATTTTCAAACCTATTTGTTTTCTACTATTATTGTGTTTGGAATCAATAAATTAAAATCATCAAACTGAAACTTTGATCGATTACCTTCAAAATAGAGATTTACACACTCATTGGTTAAATATCATACGATACTGCATGACTAACGCATCACTTGCTTGGATTTTATCACATCAACTACCTGGAAACCATCGCATGGCCTTAGTGTGAAGTATCATCTGGATAAATTGTATCGTCCCAATACCCTGCGAACTGTCGCACAGAGTAATCCTGCTGTCTTGTTGTTGTATGCAACCCAAAGCTAATTTGTGTCCTATTTCCAGTCTCCTTTGGTTGATTCAGGTCAGATTAGGTTATTGGTCCTATCATTGGAAGCCTATTTGCACTTGGGATTCTTGTGTTTTGACCCTTTGATTAGTAATCTTTGATTTTACAAGTGACCTCTCTTGGAATCGATAAATTAGGAATTGTCCTTGTTGAAAAAGACCAACCTTTAGATTCTTTGATAACACACTTGGAGAGTCTTAGTAGTCTCTTGTCCAATTCACTTCCATCCAAAATCAATTTCAATTAAATATAATTTGGGTAAACCATCCTCCTGATCCATATATGTTAGGATACTTATCCGTTGATTGGGCACCTCTATGGCAATGTTGGTTTATACCTTTTGCAATTTTCTATCTTACCATCTCTTTTGGACAATTGAATGCTTTTACTATCCTAGTTTGATACCAACGTTTCTTAGGGTCATCTTATCACCAAGTTCTTTTCCCTTTCATGTTGGTTACGAAAAGGTATCAAGTGAGTCAAGGAAGATGACCTCAGATAGTGTTTAACCAATTACCCCTTGTCCAAACTCGCCAAAAGCGTAAAGGAAAAGAGCCTGTGTTTGACCAATCACCTAGGAGTGAGTCTGAAGTTTGGTTTAATCCTAAGAGAAATCCTAGTGAGTTGAGCACATCCTTAGCACCTTCTCAATCAGATATGGATATGAGTTATACCATGACTTGAAAGGAGTGAGAAGCAATGGATCAAAATCTTGATGACATATTTCAGAGATATAGAGACAATATTCTATTTGGTGATTCCTCTCATGACAATCAACCAGAATCACCCCCTATCAATACTAGATATTTGGATGCCCATCAAAGGGCTAAAAGGTATACAAGATGAGCTCACCAAGATGAATGGTCACAACATGAAGAACAAAACAATGAACCTTGTGATGCTCATGTGAATGCAATGTATACCAATGATTTGTTCAAACATTAGAGACCAAGTTCTCCACTCCAAACAACCTCAAGGTATACAAGTGAAAGGCTCAAAAGAATTGAGTGTGAAAAGAAAGCCTTTTTGGATGAACAAGCTACAAAAGAAGAGAGGTTTAGACTCCTAGAGGTAGAGAGACAAGCCTTGTTAGAATTGGAAAGGAAAGCCTCTCAAGAAGAACAAGATAGGATTTTGGCCCAATAGCTTAATGCCCAATTCAACAATAGGGGTATCAATAGTAGAAACAACTCCCCACCACCTACAACTTTGGGGACCCCACGAAGTAGAAGGCATTCAAGGACCCCTTCAAGATCTCCTAGTCCTAGAGGAAGAAGGACTTCGCAACATGCTCACTATAGGAGACAAACACCTCCTAGGAACTCAAGACAACCCTCGCAACGAGCTCATCATGGTTCCCAACATGGAGTTAGTAGCTCAAGTTTTGATGCTCAAGACTTCATGAGGATGCAACGAGAACCACTCTTCCAATAGTATGTGGAGAGGTATCTAGAGCAAAACAAAGACAAGTTCCTAGAGAGCTTGATCAACAAGGGTGCCACAGTTCCTTACAACTTTGATGTGGATAGAAAGATCAAGAAGCAAGGTCCATCCCAAGAAGAGGAGATCAAGAAACTCAAGCGTATGATGGAAAAGGTGTTGGCCCCTAAGAGTTCCTTTTCAATTGACTCAATCTATCCTAATCCTTTTGACAAGAGTGTGAGCATGAAAGACTTTCCTAGGAAGGTGGAAATTCCCCAATATGACAAATATGATGGTAATGGGGATCCCCATGATCATGTGTGCAAATTCTATATTATGAGCTTTGAGTTTCATCAAGACGACTCCTATCTCATGAGGTTGTTCCCAAGGAGTCTCAAAGGTCAAGCAATGGAGTGGTTTACCAACATAACTCCCCCCGTCAAGACTTTCAAAGAGCTTGTTCATAGATTCGTCCAACAATTCACCTACAATCTTTTGAGATCTGTCACCATGTTGGACCTATGTAACTTAAAACAAAATCAAGGGGTGTCCTTTGTTGCTTTCTTGCAAAGGTGGAGAAGTCAATGTTATCGCTACCCCAGGACCATTCCTGAAAAGGAAAAGATTGACATTCTTATTAGCAACTTGGTTCCTAAGATTCGGTATGAAGTGAGGAAAATGGTCTTTGAGTCCTTTGAAGCCATGGTCGAAACTACATGCAAAATTGAGGATCTTTTGAAAGAGCAAGGAATTTTGACCAACAACAAAAACAACAACAATGGTCAAAATAACCACAATGCTAATAAGGATAAAGGGAAAAACTTGCACTGGAATAAGAATAAGCAAGTGGTTAATGATAGAGTGGTGGACTCTTCTCAACCTAAGGATCAAGGTGTTCTTCACTTATCTAGTGTTGTTCAATCAACGCATCCAACCAACAAGAACATAAGCCAAGATACCAAGAAAAGCCTAAGAAAGAGAGGCATTAATTTTCAAAGCTTGGTGATTCCTATGAGGATGTCTTCAAAACTCTTATTGCCAACAATCTTGCACATCCTCAAGATCCCGAAAAGCATCATATTCCTCATGTTAAACCACATTGGTGGGATGAGAAAGCTTTTTGCAAATTCCACAATGGTATTGAACATGATATCAAACACTATTGGAAACTTAAGCATATCATCCAAGATCTTATTGAGAATGGAAAACTTAAGGTGGATGGTTTTACCACTAATGCTGATCACAAGGCTTTCAAAGAACCTTTGCCTAAATATGAGAAGGGGGAAACCTCTAAACCAAAGAATGGAAAAGCTAAGATCAACTAAACTTACACAGCTATGGAAAATGTGGTCAATATGCTTGAAGTTATGGAAGAAAGTGTCAACATGATGAGGAGAAAGGATCCCTATGGTTATGAAGTGGATTCTCCTCATATCTTTGATGAAGAACCTATGGTGGTGCTAAGGGGTCCTCACTCTAGAAGGTCATCCCAAGCTCTTAATGCTGTAATGAGAAGTCAAGGTCCTGTTGTCATTAGAGGGCCTAGTTCGAACCCATCCAATAAACCAAAGAAAGTGGCATCTAAGAATGTCACCACAAAATCAGCAGTTGATCCCAAAATGAGTTATAATCTTGTTGATCAGTTGTAGAGAGCCCTAGCTCAAATTTTGATCTTCGAGCTTTTAGAGTTGTCCCCAAGGCATAAGTGTGTCCTTGAGGATGCCTCACATGCAACAAATGTTCCTAATAACTTAGATGTTGACCAATTCCAAAACATGGTCAATCATATTGCTAGCCCACATTACCTCACTTTTTCAGAAGACAATGATAAAGCTTTGAGCCACCCGCATAATCTCGCCCTTCACATTGAAGTCATGATCCATAAAACCCATGTCAGGCATGTGTTGATAGCTGGGCTCAATATTTGTTCCTTAAGTCTTTTAAAAACATTGGGTTATTCAGAGGAAGTTAAAGATGCTAGAAAGAAGATCACCATAAAAGCCTATGATGAGGTAGAAAGAAGCTCCAAGGAGTTGGTTGTTCTTCCTGTTAGGATTGGCCCCATTGAGAAAGACATTTTGTTTCAAATTGTTGATATTGGTCCTCTGGCATACAATATCTTACTTGGTAGGCCATGGATCCATGAGATGCAAGCAATGTCATCCACCTACCACCAGTGTGTTAAGTTCCCTTATAATGGAGTAGAAATTTGTATACCTGGGGATAGCACCTTATCTGTCAACTCCATTTCAGTAGGGACTCATGTTCCCCTCAATAGAGAAGTAGAGGATTTCAATGCGACTCTAGCACAGTGCAAAGATAAGTTCAAATCAATAGACCTTAGTATGGGGGGGTATCAACTCAACTCCTTTACAAAGCTGCCAGTTTCACCTAGGTCTTATGGCAAGCCTTCCCAAGAGATGAAATCTTCCTCTTCAGCCATGACCCTATTTGGCACATTTGTAGAGTCCTCAGTTCCTATCCAAGATGAGAAAGAAGAGGTGGTTGTTAGAGATTGGATTTATAAAGAGGAAAAATATATGCACAATGAGAATTTCTCTCCCTCTCCTAAGGCTTATGGGAGAGGATAAAATTTTGTCAAATAGATGGGCTATCCCAGACATGGCCCTCTCAGTCAAAGATTGGACACTAGATCCGCACCTCTCAATCATGCTCTTTTTGGGTGCAACTCTAAGAAGACGGTTGGCCTAGGATTTGAAAATCACAACAAGAAAACTAAACCTATCCTTGATGAGTCAGATAGTGAAGGTGAACTAAAATACATACCAAATTTGACAAACCAACAAGATATGTGTGAAGATTGGGTCCCTTCCACCAATATCCTTTGGGGAGATTTAGACACTCCAGTTGCTCATGCAACAGTTTCAAGCCTAGAACATGATGCATCAAGTGTAGAAGATCCTGCCAAAGAATATCAATACAAGAATGGTGTTCAAAATGATGTTACCCTTGGTGATATTAGAGCCTCCACATCAAGACATCGTAAACATGCATGGTGTAAACTTCCCAGTCAGGATTCAGATACATATTCACACAAGTATGAATGGGAGTCTCTCTCTGATTCTTCCACAGTTGACATGGACGTTGATGTTGTCCACACTTATATTTTTCATCTCGAGGTAGCTAACGAGTCACGTGTAGGATTAGAGGACTGGAACCCACATGTTTCCCTAGTGGACGATTCTTCACTTAGTAGGATGAATCTTGATTTAGGTAACTTAGAAGAATACTTGATAGACTCTGACTCTTTAGTCACCAGAGATGACATCATATGTATCCACAACCTTGAACCTACCATTGACTTACCTCTTGCTAACCCTCATCTCATTGATTGGTCCCAATGTTATCAGGAAACTGAGCTCTTGACATTTCAGAATGACTATGAGATAACTTGTTACCTGAATGCAATTGAACCCATAGTCTCTTCCACCAGTGAACTGACTACTAGCATGAAAAAGCCAAACATCAAGTACCTTAGTCAAAAAATAAAAAGAAAAGAAAAAAAGAAAAAGAGTTCTGATGGCAAAAACAACTGTGTGGCGGTGTCAAAACTGAAAATAGTATAAATAAATGATGTATCCAAGGGTGAAAACCTCTATGAGGTGCCTAAGGATGAGGTACTTGATCATCTCCTGAATTAATTTCAAGATAGATCTTCAGTGCTTGTTGAGCCAACTCAATCAGTCAACTTGGGTATAGATGAGGCTTCGTAGATAGTGCACTTGGCTCAGTCCTTGTCACCTCTAGAAAAAGAAGCATACACCAAGTTCTTACAGAGAAAGAAGATTAATTTTGCTTGGACTTATTCAAATATGCCAAGGTTGGACACTAATCTCATTATGCATCACTTGTCCATAGCTCTAGGTGTAAAACCGGTCAAACAAAAATTGAGAAAAATGCATCCTCACATAGCTCTTTTAGTCAAAGCAGAATTAGAAAAACTCCTCAGCGCAGGATTCATAAGAGCTATTGATTATGCTAAATGGATATCAAATATTGTACCAGTTTCAAAACATGATAAGTCCATTCGCATTTGCATAGACTTTAGAGATCTTAATAGAGCATGCCCAAAGGATGATTTTCCACTCCCAAATATAGACATGATAGTGGACATGACTGCCGGTTATGAGATCTATTTCTTGATGGATGGATTTCTGGGTATAATCAAATCAAGATAGCTCCTGAAGACCAAGAAAAGACTGCATTCACTTGTGCATGGGGTACCTATTGTTGGAATGTTATGCCTTTTGGATTAAAAAATGCAGGAGCTACCTACCAACGAGCTATGACAACTATCTTTCATGACATGATGCATAAGAACATGGAAGATTATGTGGATGACACCTTGGCCAAATCTAAGAAAAGGGACACACACTTAGGTGATTTGGAAGTCATTTTAGATCACATGGAACAATTCCAACAAAGGTTAAATCCAAAAAAGTGTGCATTTGGTGTTACCTCTAGAAAACTTCTAGGATTCATTATTTTAGCGAAAGGAATAGAGGTAGACCCTGAAAAGATCCAAGCAATAATGGATATGCCACCTCCTAAAAAAATTAGTCAAATGAGGAGTCTTTAGGGATGTCTTCAATCAATAAGGAGGTTCATTTCACAACTAGCAGATAGAGCTTAACCTCTTAGTAAGAACTTGCATAAGGGAGTTAAGTGTATCTGGAACGAGGATTGTCAAAAAAGCATGGACCAAATCAAGAAATACTTGGCAAATACTCCTATTCTAATGCCTCCTATCCCAGGGAAACCACTTATTTTGTATGTCTCAGCAATTGAATCTTCCTTGGGGGCATTACTGGCTCAACTTGATGAAAATGGGAAAGAAAGAGCCATATACTACATTAGTCATACGCTTGTTTCATAAGAGGTTAATTACACCAATATTGAGAAAGCTTGCCTCGCAATGGTGTTTGCTTCCCAAAAATTGCAACATTACATGCTTGCACACACAGTACACCTCATAGCAAAAATTGATCCTCTCAAGTATTTGCTCGGTAAGGCTGCCCTCATGGGTAGACTTGCTAAATGGATGATGATTCTTTTAGAATTTGACATAGAGTAGGTTGAGTGTAAAGCTATAAAAGGACAAGCTATAGCTGATCAATTGGCTGACTTCCCAATTCAAGACAATGTACCTATTCAAGTTGCCTTTCCAGATGAGCACCTCATGTACATGACTGAGAGAACATGGAAGATGTTCTTTGATGGCTCTTTTATGCAAAATGGTTCTGGAGCTGGTGTGTTGTTTGTTTCTCCTCATGGGTACATGATTCCTAAGTCTTACAAGCTATTGTTCCCATGTACAAATAACATTGCCGAGTATGAAGCTTTGACAAATGGGCTCAAAATGGCCATAGAATGGAGAATCACAGAGCTACATATCTATGGGGATTCACAATTGATAATCAACCAGGTTAATGAAGAATATCAAACAAAAGATGACAAACTGGTACCTTATAAGAAAATGGTTGATTCATTGAGACGATATTTCACATTTGTCACATTTCAACAAATTCCTAGAGCAGAAAACAAAGCAACTGATACTATGGCTACACTTGCTTCACTTCTCTAGTTAGAGCAACATGAATCCAGATTTGAATTCCTGGTGGAAGAGCTACATTATCCTATTTATGATTCCCAAGAAAGCCACATTATCTGTACCCTGGTTGGTCATGAATCATCCTGATATGGTGCCATTTACTCATACCTTCATGATGGCATTATCCCTGATACCTTTAACCGCTCTAAATGAAGAAACCTTACCTAAAATGCCTCTCGCCATACCCTTATCTCTGATGATTTTTTAGGAGGGGTTTAGATGGGACACATTCACGAGGACATCTTTGGGGCACATTCCAATGGTATTTCCATGGCCTGAAGGTTGCTTAGGGTGGGGTACTATTGGCCAACCATATAGATGGATGTAGTAGCTTTTGCAAAGTCATGTGAAAAGTGTCAAAAACATGGTCACCTGATACATGCTCCAGACAGGGAGCTTATTCCTTCTATATCTCATTGGCCATTTCAGCGCTGGGCCTTTGATCTTGTTGGGTAGATTCATCCCAACTCATCAGGTTGACACAAATTTATCATCACTGCTACTGACTACTTTACTAAATGGGTAGAAGTTGTCCCACTTTTTGTTGCCTCGGGCAAGATAGTTTCTCTTTTCATCCTGAACCATATCATCTGTCGATATGGTGTGCCTTCTGAGATTATCACTGATAATGGAGGTCAATTCAAGAATAAGGACCTTAAACAAATCTGCCATAAATTCAAGATTAAACAACATTGGTCCTCCATTTACTTCCCGCAAGGAAATGGTCAAGTAGAGGCTTCAAATAAAACCATTCTTAAAATCTTACATAGAACAGTTCATAAGAATGGTAGAGATTGGCATTTACAGATAAATCCAGCTTTGTGGGCTTATAAAATGAGTATTCGTACTCCTACTGGAGCTACTCCTTTTGCCCTTACTTATGGTGCTGAAGCAGTGTTACCTTTAGAGGTTGAGATTTCTTCACTCGGAGTTTCCCTTAAAGGTCTAGTTACAGATGAAGACTACCGTGCCATGAGACTCCAGGAGTTAGAAATTCTAGATGAGAAACATAAAGCATCATTTGACCACATGAGGGTCTATCAAAAGTGCATGTCCAAGGCCTTCAACAAAAAGGTTCGCCCTAGAGAATTCCAAGTGGGAGATCTTGTCCTATGTGAAAATCCTAAGAACTAGCAATATAGAGATCAAAAGGGCAAATTTGAACCTAATTGGCTTGGACCTTACATCATTACTACTACTTTTGGGACATGTGCTTATTTATTATCTACTGAGGAGGGAGAGCAGCTCCCTGATCCTATCAATGTCTTGCACCTAAAGAAGTTCTATCCATGATGCCTGTTCTGTCTAGGGGCATCCTTTGTACATATTTATTGATCCTGAAAAAATTCCAAAAAATTCATATATGATGTTGAAAAAATCCTAAAAAGCATATAAAGTCCTAAAAAATAAAATAAAATAAAATAAAAAATTACAAAAATTCAAAAAAATAGAAAAAGTGCCTTGGTGAAAACCTGGAAACAGGCACCTTGGTAGCAAAAATACAAAAAATCTATCAAGTGGTGAAAACCTGGAAACATGTGCTACTTGAGGCCTTTTGCACTCTTGTTTCTTAGCACACGTCTTTGACACTTAGCCTTTCTCCATCATGCCTTGTCCTTATTGCCTTGGTTTGGAATTGGTCTTTGTCTTTGTTTAGGGGCATAATTGGGTTAGCTTTGGTCTCTTGGATGCGTCAATCTTTAGGACATCTTGCAAACGGTGTTTTTCAACACCACCCCAACTGTGTTTTTCAACACTTCCCTAGCCTCAAGTGTTTCTCAACACTTATCAGATGTCCTACCCATGGTCTCAAATGATACAATATTTTCCACTGGCAGATGTGATACTCAAAGTTGACTCTATGACCTACACACACATGCTTAATTACTTGACTTGCTGAGACTTGCTTGAATTTATTTCTTTGTGTGCTATCTATGATGATTTCTTTGCTGAGTGTTCTCTCCCTGATAGTCTTTGATGATGTTGAGCTAGAAGACTGGGGGCATGAGGACATGTTTTATTATTTTTTGCTTGTGGGTATATTTTGTTGGTCTTAACTGTCATGAGCATTTATGCTTGTTCCACTTGACACTAGGATCTACAATGTATTACCCTTGATTGTTTTTCGCAAGTGCATGCTTATAGTCATCTTGACTTTCTTATGTCTCGATGTGAGCATAATCTTGCTACACCAAACTTAGGGAACCTCACTGCACTAGTCATCTTGACCTACATGTCTCTGGTGCCTAGGTGGGATTCCCACATATCTATCTGATACATATCATATTCATATACCCATCATCATACTAGTGTGTATTGTATGATCTTGTGACACTACCAATAAAGGTCAATGATGATTATTAGAGTCTCATGGTTTTGTAACCTTGCAAGTACCCAAATCCCATGCTGATCAGATCATCTCTATCGAGAGTATCTAAATCCCTGACGCAGCGTAACCCGACTACCCTTGGTGCTCTGATGGTGAGTGTCTGAAAAGCCTCTTGCAAACCATAAACCCACAAACTAGATGTCAGAACATATCATGATGGATGACTCAAATCAGTACAAGTAATATCAAACACAAACATTGTCTGTACCCATGTTATATTGTTCAAATTAAAACCATATGATATTTCTTATTATACTTTTGTGATACTTTTTGTTGAAATTGTATCGTGCGATAGTTTGTTACATAGTGGTGTGATGCTATTGTTTGGTGTGATAGTTCATCCTATATCGCACAATATTTCATCCAACATCGCGCGATGCTTTCTCGAACGGTCGTGCGATACTTTCTTAGTTAATGAACTATCATACGATACAATCTCTAACATGTGTGCGATACTTTAAAACTATCGTACGAAGTTTCACTAAGCTATAATTTGAAATATTAAAAAATGTGTTTTATATGCCATAAATTACTCAAAAGGCTAGTTTTTCTGAAAACTTACTAGAGCACCATACTGAGGAGGCCAATTGTGCAACCAACCATGCTCGAATCGATGTGTGTGGATGGGAATCACTGCTTGTTGAGCCATAATCTCTCTCTAATCTCTCAAAGTTCTCAAAATCACAATAAGACAAATGAATTTGAAAATGACCTTTTTACCCCTTATATAGCATTTTGACTTTTTGACCTAATTTTTGAAACATCTCAGAATTGTGCAAAAATTGCACCCCTGGCTAATTTCGACATCCTAGATCCATTTTTGGGATCGAAATCAAAATATGAGTTCATCTTGATAGTCAAAATTGCATTTCAAAATTTCTCCTTCTTCTGCGTAGTTGGTTGACCGTTTGAGGCTTGATCCTTCAATCTTCCCTGGGGCATCTTCATTTCTTCATATCCATCTCTCTCACTCCCCTAGTCTTCCATTCATCTCTTTCACTTCATCTCTCTGAGGTTTGACTTCATCTTTATCCTATATCTTTCTCAGTCAAACCTAGTCAAACTAGGGCATATCTTCACTGCTTGATGGTTATTCTATCATCTTTCATCTTCGATTATGATTGCTAGTGATTCGATCAAATTTATCAATTTACTATTTCTCCTCTACCTGATTTCGATTTCAATTCTGAGGGGGTAGTACCTATCAAACTTCAATCCTTGATTCAGTTTTATCAAACCTTGCTTGAGATTCTTATCTCTTATCTTAGACTTGACAATTACCTATTTACAGGGGTGTTGGCCTTGTCTTTTTCAATCAGCTTATCTTTGTCTTGATGTGTTCCCATTTGTCAAACACATGTCTGGGTTATTTTGTGATCCTAGATCGATCTCACATTTCAACTTCATTCTTTGACTACATTTGATCCCAAATTGATCTCACATTAGTCAAAGAGGGGTAAATGTATGCACCCTAAAATGGTCGCCTAGACTTTGGGCCCCATTCTTCAATTTATCAATTTCCTGAATCAATATTTGCAATATTTTCAAATTAAATCAATTTCCTTGATCAAATCCTAATTCTATCATTTATTTGATTATATTCTATGGGCTAACCATTTTATCCTAAGTCTTTATTTAATTAAAAGGAATTCCCTCCCCTTTTATTAAATAAAAAGCCCCTACTTTCCTTTTATCCTAAGTTGCACAAACAAAACATTATTCTTATTTTATAAAAAGGAGAAAAGGCCTTTTTGTCTCACATGAGGCTCAAAAGTCAACACTTCTTTCTCATTGGAGGAGACTTGTGCACATGGATTGATCCCTCTTTCAAACTCCACCCTTGATCAAATCTTTTGCCTCTTAATCTCCACCGTTCGTTATTCTCATTTTCTATAAAAGGAGAGCTCTCTTCTCATTCAAAGGATCCATTCTTTCATACTAATCTTATGCTGCAGGTTTTATTGGTGACTTTGGAGCTTTGAAGATCTTCTTGCATTCTAGCTTTCATTCTTGTATTTAGCTTAGCTTTCATGGCATTTTAGTTTACTTTCCTTTCATGTTCTAGCTTAACTCACCTAGTTTAATTAGCAAAGACTAGTAATATTTTCATTTTCATAGCATAGTTGCATTCTTACATCTTCATTTCTAGCATAACATTGCATTGCATTCCCATTTTTTATTCTTGAGGATATTGGCATTTTTGCCCTTGTCTCTTTGAATCTCCCATTGCATGGTTTACTAGCAAGGTTATAGGCTTAATAGCTCTAGCTGAGAGCATTCTAAATAACCTTGTGACTCCATGCCTAGGAAGCTCTAGGTCACTTTCTC
The DNA here is from genome assembly GCA_027943335.1 of Chamaecyparis obtusa. NCBI lineage: Eukaryota > Viridiplantae > Streptophyta > Pinopsida > Cupressales > Cupressaceae > Chamaecyparis > Chamaecyparis obtusa. Next base: position 1,460,843 of record BSBK01003601.1, read on the forward strand.
AAGGTTTCTAATTCATGGATTCTCTTGGAAGTAATGACTTAGAGAAGTGGACATTTTGAGTGTATAGTAATCATAGGCATATGTGTGCACCCATATGCTTATGTGTACATATACCATAGGTAAGATACATTATTATTAATATTACAAATATTTAAATATTAAGAATATTATTATTTAAACCAAATACATTATAATTCAAACCTACTACTAATTAATATTCTTTACAAAATATAATAGTGATATATATATTTGGTAACTACTAACATAAGTTGGAATTTACCACTATTATTAAAACATTATTAATACCATAAATTCTTTATTATTATTGATATTAAAATCACACGATTTAATCACATACTAACTCATTCCTAACAAGATACACTTGTACAAATAAGTAACTAATAATAAAGATAAATTACTAAATCATACCCTCATATGAACAATAATTCACATCAATAATCTACTAATAAAAATTGAACATACCATGAGGACAATTAGAGCTACCATACTCAAAACCTCATTCTCAACAAATGCAAAAGACAAGAAACCATCTACAAGATCCACAAAACCAACAAATTGAGAGGACACATAAATACATCATCCACACAAGGGACTGACTTAGGAACTCCCCACCTAAGGATAAAAGGATTAGAGGTAGAGTTCCTTCCTGTGGAACTTGGTGATATCTCCGTAAAAACAACAATGATCGAAGATTTTGAGGGATCGCTCAGACCTGTGAAGCTAGGTGGAGACGATACCTAGTACCTACAATCTAGCATCACCAAGAAGAGATACATGTATACATATGGATATACATACAAATCAGATATATGCAAATAGATGACCAGGATCGATACATCATGTGGACCTCAACTAAGTGAGTAACTACAACTTTGTCCTAAGTCATGAAAACACATCAGACACATATCCATGAAACATAAAACATCATGATAATGGTTATATTCAAATCCTTGGGTTAACTCCAAAAACATATAAAGATAGATGGTTTTCTAATTTCATGAACATATAAATGATAACCATAAATTAGCATATCAATCATCTGATAAACATATCATCATCCACAAACATAAATGTAAATGTATAGTTCTAACCATCATAATAGAATGTCCAAATCAGAAAGTCCAAGTATCACCATAGGAGAGGGTATTACAATACCTCTGGTAATTTTGATGATGATGATGAAGAAAAATCTCTAGATGATTTCATTGCTATGATTGCTAAAAGATAAAAGAAAGGAAAAGGGAAATATGAAGGTCAATTTCCATTTAAATGCTTTTCATGTAATAAGATTGGTTACTTTGCATCTGAGTGTCCTAAAAGAGCTAAAAAGTTCAAAAATGATTAAAAGCCTAAGCATTCAAGGAATGTTACTATGCTGGAGATGGAGTATCAGATGATGATTCAACTAAAGATTAAATTGGTTTCATTGCTATCATAGAAAAAATGAATAATGAAATAAGCCATGAAGATGAGAAAAAGGAAGAAAAGTTAGCATTGATTTCACAAGAAGACATAAGGATAGATTGGATCATAGATAGTGGTTGTTCACATCACATGAAAGGTGATAAAGACAAGTTTGTTCATCTAGATAAATACAATGGTGGCATGGTTAGATTTGGAGATAACACTCCTAAACCTAACATTGGTAGAGGAGCTATCACATTGGACAGAAAGAATAATACTAATAATGTTCTCTATGTAGATGGTTTGAAACATACCCTTCTTAGTGTTGGGCAGTTACTTGAAAAAGGTTATTAGTTGCAATTCAAAGACAACAAGTGCATCATCAACAACAAGGATGGTGTTATGATTGCATCAGTTTCAAAGACTAAAGGTAATGTTTTTCAACTTAATTTAGAAGCAAGTTGTTTTGTTGCTAAAGTTGATGACAATTGGCTATGGCATAAAAGACTATGTGAATAGGGTTGAAATGGAATCACCTAATTGAATGGGGGAAATATGAGATCTATTTCTAAATCCAAATTCCCAAAGGAGAGATCCAAATTGATCAACTAAAAGGTTAATGCAAATCGAATCAATCTATGAAGAATATGAAAGAGGAAGAAAACTTTATATTTCCCTATAAAAGAAATGTGCTTGAAATCTGAAATAATTAAAAGGTAAGTACTAACCTCAAAATAGGACAGATTTGGAAAATACCAATTTCTGATGTCTGTGTACAATTTCGGGCAATTCTACAACCTGTTTCGGACTGGAACTGCCAAGATGAAGAAAACTCAAAAAACTTTTATCTTTCTGACAACAAGTAGTCTTTGACCCCGATAAAAGGTCAAAGGCTACATTAATATTTTGAAGGTCAACTTTGATTTTATTTGTAGATCTCAGAAGTTCGCCAAAAAGGGTATTCGAATCCAATCTCAGATCCACAGTTCCGCACCTGTACCTGGAAGAAAAAGAGAGTTTTTGTTGTTTATATGGGGGGTTTGCCTTGGTCAAACCCTAATTTAGGAATTAACCTTGAAATTGAATTGAAATTGTAATATGCATAAACAAAGAAAATGGAACTTTTCACCTTGCTTATGTTGAAGTCCTTATAGAGGATTCAAATCCTCAAATCCACAAGTAGGGATGCTCCAATGGATGTAGAATGAATGTAGGATGTCTCAAATCAATGACATTTGATCTTCAACACCAATCTTGAATGGATCTTTTCATATGAGGAGGCTTGGATGAATGTGGAAGGATGGATCTTCAAGGGGGCTCCAAAGAGATTGAATCCTTCAATGGCTAACAATGGATCTCTTTGATGAATGCTTGAATTCTTGAATGGATGATAGGCTTGAAGATGAATGAATGCTTGTTTTCTTTACTTCTCCTTCTTTCTTTCTTGATTTCACTTGAGAGCTTGAGAGATTTCTTAGTGAGAATGGATGTGAAAATGAGAGAGGAAGGCTTCCTTTTATAGTGATATAGGGCACAAACCTCTAGAGAAGGCCGACATTGGGGAATTAAATCTCAATTAACCTTAACCTCTAGAAATGGACCCATATTAAATGAAATTTAAGGATTTACCATTCTGAAACCTGAAATGGCCAACCTGGAAGTGGGAAAACAAATATCTCCAAAACTTGACACCCGAAAATCCTGGGATCTTGAAATTTGAAATCTGGGTCAAGGATGAGGTAGACCGCACCCTAGGTCAAGGTCAAGGTCATCCTTGACCTAGGTCAGGTTCGAGGTATACTTTGACCCTCAAGGTCAACTTTGACCTTGAGGTCAAAGACCTCAGGACCTCAATCTAGAGTGTCCAGAAATGCAGAAATAAGGTGAAATAAGGTGCAGAGAGAAGTAGAATGGGGGGAGAAAGCCAGATACATGCAAAGACCCAATCAAGGCACTTAACATGACCCCAGACCATTTATTCGGAGGGCTAAACCCTCTTATCATGGAAGTGCTTCCATTTTAAGATGATACATTAAGCCCCCACTTTAGCAAGAGTATGGACTCGATGCAAACTCTTGGTAAAGGAGATCATAATGAAAAGATAATCTTATTGTAATCAAAGGGACAAAGAGAAACCTCAAGCCCCCCAAGGACTTAAGTCTTCATCGACTCCAAGATCACAGTAAGAGAGACATCTCTAGAGAGAAAAGGAAAGGGTGTGATTATCTCACCCAATGAGAACTTATGTCCCATTATGAATCACACCAGGAAATGACGCAATTGGAAAGATGATATTGAACCACCTAGTGAATGTGGCTACTCACTAGTCAACCTATCAAGGATTCACCCTTAGGAATATTCTATTCCATAAGAATAAAATAAAAAACAAAAGAGATCCAATCTTAAGGACACCTTCGACCTTAAGGGATCCACAAATATATGTATATATGAAACTAGAGGGATTAAGAGATTCTAAAATATAAATCCATGCTTTAAGGATCAGTTAATAATCCAAAAAGGGAGAAAAGGTATCTTGAAAAATAATATGTGCATATCAAAAAGTGCATGTGTGCAATAGGTGAGCAAAGCGTATGCCCCCACATTAAAGTCATTGTTAACACTTTAACAAGAGCAATGGCTTTAACAGAAACATAAACAACTCCATTGATCACGTTTCCACGTTGAGATGCCCCCAGATGAAGACAAATCAAGGAAAATATCACATAAACATACATAAAACACAGAAGGGATCTACCTACCGTGGGGTCAGCATGATCATAAGATAATATATATATGATATTATTACAAATGAATTGACATCATTCCCCAAAGAAAGAACTAAAATCACAAAGGAGGAAAGATCACATAAGATATACGAAGGAGAATCTTTTTGGACCATGACATGGAGACCAAAAAGAATCAGTGCTACCATGTCTCGAATCCAAGAAGTTACACAAGGAAACATTTACAGACAATAGCACATTTATGACATAACATGAAACAACATATAGAAGAATAGAGATACATTTAGAGTAATTGAACAATAGTTTCAATTCCTTTATCACCATGCCCTAGCTGAGTAACAAAGATCGTATAAAATAATCTAACAACATTTAGCAAACACATTATAGGAGAAGCACAGTCAAGTAGGCAAACACACAACAAAGCTACCACAAAGGACAAGATGATCAAGCGTGCCACCTACTCTCCCCATCTTGTTGTATATCATTTAGGGAAGGTGGGTAACTCGAAACGCAAGAGGGACTATATCCAACATAGTAGGAATGATAGCTAGTTCCAAACAAGGATCCTCTTGAGAATCACAATGTTTGACACTAGGTGTAAGAGTTAATTATGATGAAAGCATATTAGGTAAATCAATGTCAATGTCAATAGTCCCATATTCATCATTAACATCATCAATATCATCAAGAGTATCTTCTTCATCTAAATTAATCAAAATAAGATCTAAGATATGAATAGAATCATCATAATCATGCATCTTAACATCATTATTAGTAACTTCTTCTAACACATCATTCATAGATTTATCCAAAGAAGGTAGAGATCTTTGAAGAACAGAATTATGAGCTTTAGCATGAGCACAACACTTCTTATGATGTTCATTAGTAGATTGATTATGTTTTGATTTATTTAAAATAGGTTGAGAACTAGGAGGAACCATCACATGATCCTTCACAGGTTCTTTAGGAAGATCAATAGGATTATCAGCAATAGGAGGAACTTGATTAACAGAACTAGAAGCCATAGTTAAAGGAGGTATAGAAGGTGTAGGAAAAAGACCATGATTAAGATCCATATGAGGTATGCTTAATTCAAGAATCTTATGATGTTTATAAGCTTGATATGAACGGAACAGATTATCAAGTCGAGGAGGACATGAATTAGGTAATGAAGGCCAAAAGAAATCAAGAGCAACACAATCTCTAGGCATAGAAGGTTGATATAAACTATGATTAACCATCTTCACTTCTTCATCATGAACAAATTTAAGACACTTATGAATAGGTGAAGTAACAACATGCATGGAATTCAACCAAGGCAAACCTAGCTTAACTTGAAATTGATCAGAAGTAGGAACCACAACAAAGGTAGTGTTCACAATTTTTCCACAAAGTTCAACCGGTAAAGTAATAGAACCAAATGATGGATAAAGAAAACCATTACAAGTTTGAATCCACACATCCAATGTATCATAAGAATCGCATTGTAAGATTTTCATAAAAATATTTTCTTTAGTAATAACATTGACTAAGGATGTAGGATCAACAAGACAACCACGAGTAGGTTTCTGAGAAATCCTAGCATAAATGTAAAGGGGAGCATCAGGAGCTTTAATAGTCTCAGAGTCATCAAAGGTAATCAAAAGTTCCCGAGGTCTTTTATTCTTAGGTTGTTGTCGAGCTTTAGGTTGAGTTTTCAATTTAGGATTAGGTTTTGGTTGAAGTTGAGATTGAGCTTGAGGTTGAATTTGAGGTTGAGGTTGAGGTGGAGATTTAGATTGACCAACATGCTCCACTTGATTAACAACATGATTGAGATCATTCATCTTTGAATCATACACAATTTCCATAGAAGATGGCTAAGAAATGGTATTAGTATCATGCGTAGGTAAAGAATTTGTATATATTTGAAGGTTTTGATTAGGAGGAGAGACATATTTGTTCCCACTACCATCAAAATTATCAACATATAAGGCATTAGAATCAATTAAGTCTTAAACCTTATGTTTTAAAGAATAACACTTCTCAGTATCATGACCATTCTGAGGATGATATTGACAAAAAGCTTTAGGATCAAAAGATTTAGATGCAATTGTAGCAAGTAAAAGAGGTCGAATAGGATGTAAAGTAATCATATTAGTAGTTAACCACCTATTCATAATAGCATGTAAAGATTTAGAGAGAGGAGTAAACGTACGATTTAATCAAAAAATAATTGATGCAAAAGTGGCATTGTGAGATGCAACAACAACTTGATCAGCAACTGCATTCACTTGTTTGTTTATCTTGACATAGTTGTTGAATTTTTGAAATTTGTTTGGAGTAGGAGAAACATCACTTTTATCAACTGGAATAGGATCCATTGGAGTGTTGCTCTCAAATCGACTCACTTGTAATTGATAATGATGAAGCGCTGCACAAAGTTGTTGAAAAGAGGTAAATTCAGTAAGCAAAATCTTATCTCTAATATCCTTTTACAAATTTGAAATAAACATACATTGAATATCAATATCAGGAACAAGATAGGAAATCTGAGCATACAAATGCTTAAATCTACCAATAAACTCAGTCAATTTTTCTTTAGCACTTTGTTTACAATGCATCAAATCAATCAAAGAAATTTGCGGGCCAATATTGTTTTGAAATTATTGAATAAAGGCATTTGCAAGTTGTGGAAAGGAATCAATAGAATAAGGAGGCAAGGAACAATACCATTGTAAGGCCTTGTCATGGAAAGTTTGAGCAAATAGTTTGGCTAAAATCCTATGGTCATGAGAATAATCACTACAAAGGATTTGGAATGTTTTAACATGATGAACAGGGTCTCCTTTTTCATTATAATTCTCAAGATGAGGCATATCGACTTGCAGAGGAACAGGAGTACGAATAATGTCTTGGGACAAAGGACTTCCCATGTCACATGTAGGAACACTAAACTTGGTTTTAGTTAAGGAAGCAAGTTGTTGTTGTAAGGATGACACAGTTTGAGCCAAATTGATTAGATGAAATAGGAGGAGTAGCAACATTAGAAACACTAGGTATAGTGTAAGAAGTTGTAGGAATAGAAGAAAAAATTGGAGGAACACTAGGAACTATAGTTGGAAGTGGATTGGAATAAGTAAAAGGAACATTATGATATGAAGGTTGTGATGTAGGGAGGGACATAGGAGGAACACTCATAGGAACATAGGGAATCGTCACAGTCACCAAAGAAGGAGTATAAGTAGGAATACTAAGTAAAGGATTAGAAGAAAGTTCTACACTAGTGATAGGAGGAATCAACCCTAAATCTTGAGCTTCTTGAGCTAAAGGTTTAACATTTGAATGCATGAGGTGAGTAATACCACGCAAGAGGTTAACACCTTGATCACTATCATGAAGAAATTTCTTAAGAGCCTGTATAGCTTGAATAGAATCTTAATTATGGTTCTCTTGAATAATCCAATTACCCATTTTATCAAGTTCAGTTGAAAGATTTTGGACTTGTTCAGGAGGAACTCTTAAAGTGTCATCCTCATCATGGGATGAGTGAGAAGAGTTTTGCTCCATAATAGGATTGGAATCATGAAGAATCAAATTATCATTTGGGATCCTAAGGAAAGGAGAGGAAGATTCAGGATCAAAGACACCCATGATTCTATGACTTTGTCTAACCAGAATGTTATAAGTAGGACTAAAGGTAGTAAATCTCATAAACTGATGCAATGTAAATGAACTAAACTAAGAACACATAAAGCATGAATATTTTTGTATTTTTGAAATCTAATTAGAATGCAAGATTTAACATAAAAGAGAAATCTAATACCAACAAGATAAAAGGAAATCTAATACCACCAAACACAATAGGGCATCCAATTCCATAAGAGAAAGGAGAGTAAGTATGTTGGGTTCACCAAAATGAATAGGGTTGAAATGGAATCACCTAATTGAATAGGGGAAATATGAGATCTACTTCTAAATCCAAATTCCCAAAGGAGAGATCCAAATTGATCAACCAAAAGGTTAATACACAATCAAATCAATCTATGAAGAATATGAAAGAGGAAGAAAACTTTATATTTCCCTATAAAATAAATGTGCTTGAAATATGAAATAATTAAAAGGTAAGTACTAACCTCAAAATAGGACAGATTTGGAAAATACCAATTTCTAATGTCTGTGTACAGTTTTGGGCAATTCTGCAACCTGTTTCGAATTGGAAATGCTGAGATGAAGAAAACCTAGAAAACTTTTATCTTTTTGACAACGGGTAGTCTTTGACCCTGCTAAAAGGTCAAAGGCTACATTAATATTTTGAAGGTCAACTTTGATTTTATTCGCAGATCTCAAAAGTTTGTCGAAAAGGGTATCCGAATCCAATCTCAAATCTGTATTTTGGCACCTGTACCTGGAAGAAAAAGAGAGTTTTTGTTGTTTGTATGGGGGGTTTGCCTTGGTCAAACCCCAATTTAGGAATTAACCTTGAAATTGAATTGAAATTGTAATATGCATAAACAAAGCAAATGGAACTTTTCACCTTGCTTATGTTGAAGTCCTTGTAGAGGATTCGAATTCTCAAATCCACAAGTAGGGACGCTCCAATGGATGTAGAATGAATGTAGGATGTCTCAAATCAATGGTATTTGATCTTCAACACCAATCTTGAATAAATCTTTTCATATGAGGAGGCTTGGATGAATGTGGAAGGATGGATCTTCAAGGGGGCTCCAAAGAGATTGAATCCTTCAATGGCTAACAATGGATCTCCTTGATGAATGCTTGAATGGATGCTAGGCTTGAAGATGAATGAATGCTTGCTTGATTTAATTCTCCTTCTTTCTTTCTTTCTTTCTTGATTACACTTGAGAGCTTGAGAGATTGCTTGGTGAGAATGAATGTGAAAATGAGAGAGGAAGGCTTCCTTTTATAGTGATCTAGGGCACAAACCTCTAGAGAAGGCCGACATTAGGGAATTAAATCCTAATTAACCTTAAACCCTAAAAATGGACCCATATTAAATGCAATTTAAGGATTTACCATTTCGAAACCCAAAATGGCTGACCCGAAAGTAGGAAAACAAATATCTCTGAAACCCGACACCCATAAATCTTGGGATCCTAAAATTTGAAATCTAGGTCAAGGATGAGGTAGACCCCGCCCTAGGTCAAGGTCAAGGTCATCCTTGACCTAGGTCAGGGTTGAGGTCAACTTTGACCTTGAGGTCAAAGACCTCAGGACTTCAATCCAGAGTGTCTAGAAATGCAAAAATAAGGTGAAATCAGGTGCAGACAGAAGCAGAACGGGGGGAGAAAGTCAGATACATGAAAAGACCTGATCAAGGTGCTTAACATGACCATAAACCACTTACTCAAAGGGCTAAACACTCTTATTATGGAAATGCTTCTATTTTAAGAGGATACACTATGTCATATCAATTTTGATAACATAGTAAAGATAAGTAATGTGAAGGCAGTTAGAGACCTACCTAGCATAGGAAAACCAATTGATACTATTTTCAGGGAATGTGTGATGGGAAAGCATGTGAGGAATTCATTCAGAAGTAAGCACAATTCAATAAAGAACAAGCTAGATCTGATTCATACTGACCTATGTGGACCAACTCAAACAAGATCATACTATGGTGAAAGGTATTTCATTTTGTTTGTAGATGATTATTCTAGAATGATGTGGGTTGCATTCTTGAAAGATAAGTCATAAGCATTTGAGAAGTTCAAAATATTCAAAGCTGAGGTTGAGAATGAATCTAGACTAAAGATAAAATGTCCAAGGTCGGATAGAGGAGGAGAATTCACCTCTGATAGATTCTATGAGTACTGCGAAGAACATGGCATAAAAAGATAGTTGAGTGCACCTAGAACCCCTCAGTAGAATGGGATTGCAGAGAGAAGGAATAGGATCATCATTGATACAGCACGCACCATCATGATTGAAGGAAAAGTTGCACACACCTATTGGAGAGATGCAATCAATACAATAGTCTATACAATCAATAGAATACAATTAAGGCCTGGCACAGACAAGACACCTTATGAGCTATGGTTTGGTAATGTTCCCATAGTAAAATAATTCAGAATCTTTGGAAGCAAGTGCTACATCAAGAGGGATGAAGCAATAGGCAAGTTTGATGCAAGAAGTGATGAGGGTATTTTTCTTGGTTACTCTATTAAAATTAAAGCTTATAGATGTTTTAACTTGAGATTGAAGAAAATCATTGAAAGTGCTCATGTGAAGATTGATGAAAAGTTTATGGTTCAAGAAAGATATCATGATTACTCACCTATGATTGAAGAAGAACCCAGACCTTCCACTAGTGAGATAATTTTTGAAGAGATGTTTGATAGTATTAATGTATTATTCAATGACCCTGAAACAAGTGAAGAAGAAACTCAGAAGGAAGATGAGTCAGTATCACTTAAAGTACCAAAGTATACATCTAGATATCAATCTAAGGATGACATCATTAGAGATCAGAGAAGCAAAGTCACAACAAGATCAAAAGCAAAGAATTCAGCAAGTAATGAAGTGGTATGTTTACTATCTCATATTGAACCTCTAAGTGTTGAAGATGCATGTAATGATTCAAATCGGCATGATGCTATGAAAGAAGAACTAGATCAGATTATCAAGAATGATACTTGGGAATTGGTCCCAAGACCTAGTGATAAGAATGTGATTGGAACAAAGTGGATATTCAGAAACAAGATGAATGAATATGGTACAGTAGTAAGGAACAAAGCAAGATTTTTTGGAATTAGGAGAGATAGGAACTAAGAGGGGAGGGGTGAATCAGTTCCTTCAAAAATTTTACTTGGAAACCTTTCAGAGCTATAACCATAAATAGTGATAACCGACCAAAACAACTTGAATCTAATTGTATGAATCAATCATCCATTTAACTTAAGTAAGTAAACAACATGAAATCAATATCACAATCGCATGACACAAGTATTTTGGTAATGCAGAAACCCTTGTTAGAAGGTAAAAACTGCGGTGGGGATGACGCCCACAAATTCTTCACTACTTCAAATAGAAAAAGTTTGCCTGTTAGGGCTACAAGTTTTGATCACTTCTGGTGATCTCACCCTATTAGGAGTGACATGTCAGATTGGTTTGATCTGTAATACCCCAAAAATGGGCTATATGTTCATTAATCTCCTACATCTTCAATTCAAATGAAATTGACATCAAAGTCCTAACCTAAGGCACATCTAAACATCATCGAATCATAATTGATTATCTTAAATTCTGCATCGGGGAATATTCCTAGTAATATTCCTAATCATCATAATTATCTTTAATTTTATAATTATTTGGCAATAAATCACATTTATCCTAAAGTTTGATTAATTGAATATTTTCATATTTAATTATTTAAATTTAATATTTGCCACTTAATTATTTAATTAAATTTAATTCTATCTATTATTAATTGTATTATTTAATTTTGACAATAAATCTAATATCATATGAATAATTGATTAAATTCTTATTTAATTAATTAAAGCAAGTTGTCATTATTTGATAATATAGTTTTTAATAAAAGTTTGATTAAATAATTGATTAACCCATAATTTTTATTTTTATTTTCAAAAATCAGTTAAGTTAAGCATAAATCACTTTATTATTAAATTAATTCATAAATAAAACATGCACAATCATAAAAGCAGACAACTATCAATTATCAATTAAAGCTAAACTCTATTTTGAGTTAAAACTTAGCTTTTGCATGTTTTTGTGAGTTAATTATCCTTTATTTAAAAATAACTCAAAAATCAACCTGAGTTATTTGAGTGATTTATGGCTTTTTCTCATGCACCTCCAAAGCTCTGGATTTCTATAAAAACAAGGCTCAGCTCTTCATAATTCATCTCTCAAATTTGCATCCAAGCATCTCGCAAATTGCAAACTTACTCTACAGGAATCATAGCATATCAGATTTGGAAAATTTGCACAATTTGAGCTTGAAAGAATCAACTTGCGAATTCAAAGCTTTTTGAGATCAATTTCAATTGCATAGTTTTTATATCTTAGCATAGAATTTCATAGTTTTCATATCATTGTTAGAATCTTCATTGTTAGATTAGCATTGCATATCAATTTTCAATAGCATTCATAGCATATCAATTTCATATTAGCATAGATTCATATCAGTTTTTATCATTCTTATTGCATAGAAAATATAAAAAATATAGATTAATTGCATTCAATCTCATATCTAGATCAATTGCATTCAAATCCTTCATTTAGGTGTTGTCTAGGTCACTGATCTCGATTACAATCTGAGAACATCAATCTCGCACCTACTAGAAGGCAGTAAATCGCTTGGTTAGTTTAGATTTCAATTTTGCACGATTTTGATTATCACTAACCTCTAATGTTTTACTGAGTGTTGTATCTATAGATCAGGTACAATTTTCACACACACATTTCTGGTGCCCACCGTGGGGCAACCCACCTTTGCATGCTGATTTTGATTCTTGGAGCTAAAACCCTAAAGTTTCAAAAATTTAATTTTAGCTCCCAAACAGCTTGGATTTTTGGTATGAAATTTTTTTTGTAGGTTGGAGACATATCAGGGAAGCTTAAAAAAAAATTTCAAAATTTTTTGAATTATTTTGAATTTTTAATAATTTTTTTTTGATTTTTCATAAAAAATTAATATCTGACGCAAATCAGCATATTTTTCTAAAATTTTTATATTTTTGAAAATATCTTCAAATTATATAAGGGGTCTATTCTTTGTATTTTAAATTTGGATGCAATTTAGTAGCTCAAATAGTCAATTTACAAAAACTAGTCTGTTTTGATAAAATGCGTCTCTAGGGCACAAATGAAGAGATTTTTCTAAAATTTTTATAGTTTTGGAAAGATTTTTGTTTTTTAGTAGGGGTCTCTATTTTAAATTTATATTTTTGTGGCCAAAATCATATCAAAAAAATTAGATCTTGTTGACTAGGTCAAATGAAGTGCAAAAAAATTAAAATTTTGTGATGGGTATGCACTTATTTTTCATATGATTCAATGCATGATATGAGTTGTCATTTGGATTAATGTCTAGTTATTATTGCTCCTAAAAATTGATTTTTAGATCTAACCCTAGGGTTTTCATAAGTTGAATATACCTTGCATATCTTGTTTGCTTGTTTGCTTGTTGGAGAGTTTGTAGCTTGCTTGCATGGAAAAGCTCAACAAAAATTGCTAAAAATTAGGTAACATCTACTAAGCACGTTGCGAGGATCCCAGGTATTCTCCTTCATCTAATAAAATTTTGATTTGGACTTAAAATAAATCTCTTATGTGTCTGGCTTGTGTGCATCTTTTCATGCTTTTGATCTATTTCTACACACTTGCATAATTTGATACTAAGTTGTGATCCCTTAAGGATTCATTAAGTAGTCTTAGAATACTTGTGATTGATTTTGATTGCTATCTTGGGTTATTAGACTCGCTAATCCACCGGCCCCTTATTTCCGCCCCGTGGTTGCAATCTCAGCGCCATAAAGGGGAGGGGTCAACAAGACAGAAGCGTTAAATGTTCCACTTGGCAACCCTTTTGTGCTTTTAGGAACTCACTTGTTTTCTAAGTTGGGGACTCATTTTTAGCTTGTGTGAGGTGTTAAGTGTTCCACCTTGTGGACTCATCTCATATTCTCTTTAAGCGTTAAGTGTTCCTCTTTCTACTTTTTTGGGTACTTTTGGTAGATTTGCTTTCAGGAATATATCTGTGCTCACATAGTAATTAGGCCCTATGAACACTATTTGTGATTCTTGAGAGATTGGATTCCTAGAGAAATCTTTCTTGATGACAGAATCCTTGTAGGTAGGGAGGATACTTAGTGCGTTTCACATTCAACTTGGTTAGTGCGTCTTCTCTTATTGATCGACACATTCTCTCTTCGGAGAGGTTGATAGATCACGTGGGGTTGATATCACGAGCTTTGGTGAATCAAAATTGGTTAGTGCATCTTCTCTTATTGATTGATACATTCTCTCCCTGGAGAGGTTGATAGATCACGTGGAGTTGATATCACAGACCTTGGTGAAACAAACTTTGTCTTAGCGTGTCGGATTCATCTGCTTTCTTTGTTTGGGTTAAAAGTGAAAAGGTGTCAAAAACCTTAGATGGAGCCAAGTCCCCTTGTGGTATAAATCTGTGAGTCACCTTTAGAGAGGGTTAACCGTAGCGGATGATCCCTTCACAGGGAAAACTGCGTTGACGAAACCTCAAGCGGTAATAGCCATTTTTGCCATGGTAGTGACAGCCGCTATATAAATGTCCTTGTGGAAGAAATCTCCACGGGTATGGTTCATTGTTGGGTTGTCAGATCTCCCTAGCAGCTCTTGAAGATTAAGTTCTTAGACTGTGTCAAAACCCTGGTGCACCGGGATTGGAGTTCACCCCTTTGGATCATAAAAGTTGCAGAGTCAAACCATTACTAAAAATCCTAGCGAGGCCAAATTTTCATTTTATAGGGTATATGTGCGTTATTGCAAAACATTTTTGGAACATACACAATTAGTACTTTTGAGGATTAGAACGAATAAGTCACTTGATTGTTCATGCGCAAGGTTGCTTTTGCCCTTGTTCATTATTTTCAGACATGCTTGAAATCACTGGCTTGCTATTTTGCATGCTTGTTTATCTATCTGGTTATTGAAAATAGACAAATCTGTTACAATCCTCAAATCTGGACATTGAAATTTGCAAACAATCCAAAACTAAAAACCTTAAGTTTTGCAAAATTTGGCGTAAAATTCTTTCTGGAGTCAAAAGTCATTTCAGGAAGTCAAAATTCGTACGAGTTTTTTCAAGTGTCATTTCAGTATTGCCCATCTGTCGTGTGATTGAGAACCCAGTGTCGTATGAGTTTTCAAACTAGCAAATTCAAGAAAGTCAAAACCCTGTTAGCAACTATCGTATGATATTGACAATTGTCATTTCATTGCTACCCAACTGTCGTGCGAGTTTAGCAACTGTCATTTGATAGACTGCCCAGTGTCGTACGAGTTTGCAGAGTGTCGTTTGGAAAAATTTCAGAGAGTTGTCAGAAATTGTCAAATTACAAGATATCCAATGTTTCCAGCCTAGTTCCAGAATCTGTCAAAAATATCATTGTGTCAAGAACAAATTAGTAGCTATTGAAAATCAGTACACGTGTCTCAAAGAATCAATAGACATGAGGAAGAAATTCTGATCGCCGCTATGATGAAGCAGCTACAAGCTATGCAAGTCCAGCTTGACAAACTTGAGAAAGAAAAGGAACCTCTATACTCTTTTCCATTTGATAAAGACTTGTACATGTCACCATGCCCCCCAAAAAAATTTGAGCAATATGATACCTCTTCCATGGAGAGTGACACATCTAGCTTTGGAGACTATGATGACTATGATGACAGACAATGTAATGATGCCTATGACACCTCTGTTCCTAAGAGTCCTCCTCATCATTCATTCCTGCTTACTACAAATGGGCCGTCACATCGGATAGATCGTGATGGTGATCCATATGATTCTGATTTTGAAAGAGACTTTGATGGCTTTTGTGGACAATACCTTGATTGTGATCCATCTACTACTGCTGAGGACTATAAAATACATCGTGCTAGCTTGAAACGTCAATACTATAAGGATCTCTCCTCTAAGAACTCTCCAGCTGAAAACAAAGATTACACTCTCAAACAAGATCATGTTAATGCTGAACCTTTGTCTGGTGATGGTTCCCTTCCATCCCCTATTTCCTCTAATACTCGTACATTTCCTAAAGCTTCTGAGTCTTTCAAATCTTTCACAGAACCTTCATCCGACACAAGCCTTGATACTTTTCATGCGGTTCCCTATAGTTATCCTCTAGGGCTACCTCTTAAAGAAACTCAAGCTAACCTTCACTTGGCTGCAAAGACTTTCAATAATGATAAACCTAAAGAGCTTAAGCCTTCATATGCTATAATCCCTACTTCAGCTGGTTCTCCACCATCTCTTCCAAAGTCATCCATACAATCCCAACATGCTTCCTTGTCCTTAGAAGTGGCTCCATGTCAAGAGGACTCTAAAAATGATGAAGAAAAGAACTTAAAGAAAGATCAAGATCAAGAACCCTCCATGTCATCCACTCCTTTTCACGATGTCTCTTATCCGCCTTAGGGTTCTTTTGATCCTGTACCCCCTTTTTCATGCATTCCACCATGTCTTAAGTCTTCGCCTAAGCAAGATCAAGCTACTACTTACACTGTTGAGCTTATTGACAATCAAAATAAACTTACTACGCTTGCGCTTTCCAAAGATGATACTTCCATTAAGGTTGGTAAAAATGGTGTTCCTTCCAATGTTAAGCCTATTGAAAAATAAGAGAAAAATTATGCGCTTATGCTATCTGAAGATCCTTGTCAAGATCAAAGTCTTTCATCTTCTTGTTCTACCACTCCATGTTCACTTCCACTTTCTACTCTTCCTAAGTCTTTGCAAGCTTTGAACAATCCTATCAAAGAAGGTGCTCATATTCAAGATGTCCATGATTCTATTGAAAATTCTAATGCTCACTCTAAAGATGTTGATATCCTTGGTTGTCATATAGATGCTGATGAACTTATTGATTATCCTTTTGCATCTTCCACTTCCATCCTTGGACCTCTTCCACCACTACTAAGGGCTTCATGCCTTCCTTCCATCTTGGGTCCTTATGTCCTTCACTTTCCCCTCCTAACTCTCCTAATTCGCCATCCATCTTGGGTCCTTACATACCTCCATCTCCCATCTTTCCTCAAGATCAACATAGATGCATACCCTTGAATCCTTTTCATCCACCCACCCATCTAAACCAGTCATATCCTCCATCTTCCACAAATCCCAAGTCTTTTGGAAGTAACTTGAATGTTCAATACAAGAAAAAGAAGCAATACAAGAATCTATCAAAAAAAGATCACCATGTCTCCTCTAATAGACATGGAAACATAAAGTCAAAAGAGATATCTACGAAAAAAACTACAAGACAAGTATGGGTTCCAAAATCCATCATTGAAGATATTCTCTCTAGATCATCAAAAAGAAATAAAAAGCCTACGGCTATATGGATTCCAAAGTCTCTATTGAAAGAGTCTGGTGTTGAGAAAAAAGTGAAATTGACATTCAAGCTTCCAAAGGCTTCCACTTCATCTCCCTCCAAAAATATTCTTCCATTTCATGTGCCTAAACCACAACCTCTGCTATCCATTCGCCATATTCCTTCACGTATTCCTTCATTCATGTCTCCTCCATCCTCTCACCACTCTTCAAGGTATGTGTTGACATTGATCTTGCCTTCCTTTCCACCTACCCTTTTACAATCCTTCCATACATTATCCTTCTACATTCTATCATTTTTCCTCATTTGCCTATTCCTCCTATCTTCCAACCTCACTTGCTTTGCATAAAACCTTATCCTCCATTTTTCTCTTCCATCTCCCTTTCCCTATCAGCATCTTTGAGCATATCATTTGAATCCTTGGTATATCATGGTTTATCCTTTCAAGGAGCATTATCTAAAAAGCTTGCCTTCTTCCAAAAAAAAGAAAAAAAAATTGAAAATGTGCCTTGGTGAAAACCTGGAAACAGGCGCCTTGGTAGCAAAAGTAAAGAGAAATAAATTCATCCTATGGTGAAAACCACTTCCTTGTGGCACCTTGGATAAGTACCATGATGAAAACCTGACAATCAGGCATCATGCGTAGTTCTTCTACATATTTCATCCATTCCATCTTCTCTCTTTGATCTTGACAATGTTGATCTATACACGAATATTTGGCTATTTTGTGAGCTATCTTATGGTGATCTTGCTTTCATTCCTTCCATGTTTAGCCTTCATATCCATCTTCCTCCATTCATTTTCGCCTATGGCTATCTTTTTCCCCTTTGGTATTGATCTAATAAAAAAAGAAAGAAAGAGTAAAAAATGATGCTATGAAGCCTCTTGACATGTCTCCTCTTTTGGACTGCATCTTGTCCTTCTTTGGCATTACGCTATTGTGACTTATCCTATGCTGGTCTTTCATTGCTTGTCCAAATGCACTTTACATGATAATTTTTCCCTAGCTTGAGTATTCTTGAGGAGTTTGCCCTTGAGGATTTCTTCTCTTCATTAGCTTTCATTCTGTTGTCTTTCATCTCTTCCACCAGCTTGCCAATTCCTCTTGTTCTCCACCTTGCTAGACATTGGGACTGCACAATATAATCTTTCTTGGGAGTTTGCAATGGAAAAAGATGCTATTAAGCATACCAAGTATCAGAACCAGTATCAGAACCAGTGTCAGAACAAGTATCAAAACAAGTATCAAAATTAGTATCAGAACCAGTGTCAGATCAAGTATCAGAACACCTACTGGGGCTACACCTTTCACTTTAGTTTATGGGTCTGAAGTGGTACTGCCTATTGAGGTTGAACTCCCATCACTCAGAATCAGAATGCATGGTCTAGTAATTGATGATGACTATAGAGTGTCTAGATTAAAAGAATTGGAACTACTAGATGAGCGCAGACAAGAAGCATATGATCATCTCAGAGTATATCAGAAGAGAATGTCTAGAGGCTACAACAAAAAAGTCAGACACAGAGAATTTCAGGTTGGCGATCTAGTGTTGAGAGAAAATCTTAAAAATCAATCACATCGAGAACGCAAGGGGAAGTTCGAACCCAATTGGCTGGGTCCCTTTGTTATCACTGCTACTTTTGGCTCTGGTGCCTATCAACTCTCAACGACTGAAGGAGAATAGCTCTGAGAACCAATCAACATTCTCCATCTGAAGAAATTCTACGCCTAAGGCATTCAGTGCCTGGTAAATGTCCTAAAAAAATCTTAAAAATCGGAAAAAGTCCTAAAAAAATGAATATCTTGGTGAAAACCTAGCAATAGGCGCCTTGATGATTCGCAAAAAAAATAAAAAAATATCAAAAATTCAAAAAAAAATTAGAAAATATCAATAGTACAAAAAAATTGAAAAAATTGAAAAATACAAAAAAAATTGAAAAATGAAAAATACAAAAAAAAAAAGAAAAAGAAAAGTGCCTTGGTGAAAACCTGGAAACAGGCGCCTTGGTAGCAAAAATAGAATCTCTACCAAGATGGTGAAAACCTGGCAAACAGGTGCCACTTGTTCAAAATGCTCCATCTATCAGCACAATCTTGGTCTTTCCCAGCTTTCAGTCTTGCTTTAGTTTGTACATATCTCCCAGTTTGTTTCAACATTTCCAGTTTTCAATAAGTCGGCCTATACACCAACCAGGTCAAGCGTCTGTATCCTATCAATGTTTAACACTTGGGGGCAATCAATGTCATATCTTATAGTCTCCAATGTATCTTAGACATGTCATATCCACTCAGAGTCCTTTGAAGCTTCATTTGAGTCAGTCAAGTCTGTCTTGTCTCCAGAAAGGATTTTGCATCTACAACAACGCAATCAAACATCAAAACTCAACTGAAAACAATCTATGCTTTTTACATGCTTTTATCTCCTTATATGCTTACTGATTCACATTGAGATTTTTTGCATATTGTGTCCCTTCGAGCTCTTCGATGATGTCCTTTACAGGATTTAGAGGGTGATGACTAGGGGCATAATCTTTTCTTTGTCTTCTGCTTGTATGTGAAAATCTAACAACTTTGGAAATTCTGGATTGAAATGGTGTCCGACTGTAAGAGCCTCTATTTCGAATTGGATGGCCATGCGTACCTCAACCATTGATACCCAAAAAATTCAAGGACGTTTGATCTAATTATTATCTTTTTGAAGTAAATTCTTTCTCCTACTGTGAAACACAATCTTGCCTAAGGATGTGAACGATAAAGGGTCACTACGGGTAATTCACACTGGATTTAGAATGATCTTTCGATTGTTTGATGTGTATGTTAAATGCAAGGCGTACTTAGGTCATCACGATGTTTATGTTTTGATGCTTGTACAAATTGCTATATCAAAATGGACATGATATTCAGGTCATCCTGGCATTTGTGCCTTGGTGCTTATATCTAATCCAACATTCCGGAAACAAATCAATAGTCATATGTCCATGTTGTATAACCAGTGGGTGTTGTATTGATTCTTGCGCATACAAATCGATATTCATATGTCTATGGTTTCATGGCTAGTGGACATTGTATTGATTTATCCGGTTACCTAAAAGTTCAATGATGATAACAAATTGACATATGATCAGTGACTAGGTCCTAGGTCTCAGGTTGCATTTCATATTGCATGCTTCTTTACATTTTTCATCTTTGCATGATCTCACAATGACTAAACGAACTTCAATGCTTAAACAATTCTTCAATCGCATCTTCAAGTCTAACAAGAATTGAATCTCACACGAAGGTTCCTCCAATGAAATAGCAAGTAGAATCCTTTTTCGGGATCAAAATCAAAATCTGAGATCATTTATCTTATTCACTACTTGCATAATCAACCTTCCATCATCACAGAAATCTAAAATTCAACTTAACTGATTATCTTACATCAAACTATCAAAAATTCAACTTGGTCAACCATGGTCAAACCTAGTCAACCTTGGTCTCTAGGACCTCTAAACGATGCAGAATGTGCTCTTGAATGTGTATAACCACTTTTCCAATCAATTAACATGCTTCTAAACTATCAATGCTGACTTTTCTTGTCAGATTTCAATTTTCATCCCGAAGGGGGCATGGTATTGCACATCATTCAAAGTCTGTCAATCAAATCTATCAATATCTTTCATCAGTAATCAAGACAAACAATCACGTCTAGTTACTGATTCATCAAAAAGAAAAGACCTCATCACTCGGGGCAAATCTATCATCACTTGGGGCATATCAGATTCATCGATCCATATCAATCTGGTATTCTCTTAATCTTGTAATCCATATCAGTTTTTGCAACCATCAGATCATAGTGTTCTTTCCTTGGTTCTTCGGCAACTGAAGGGTTTGGATGTGATACCTGCTAGTTCTGCTAAAACAATCGAGTCTAGAACGGGTCACTCACTTCTTTGCAATCCTAAGGTTTGGAATCAGGCATTTTGGACACTTTTTCACATTCATAGGTTCATTTTCTGTTATAGTGAACATTATCTTTGGTCATTCAGGATCTATTATCTTCATATCAAATTCAATATCAATCAACTCCTATCTCAATATCTTTCAATCGATTTCTATCTTGAGATTGGTTTATCAATTTTGAATCAGTTTCATATCTTTATCAAACACAGACTATCTTTGAACCACTGCGCTTCACACAGTAATTCAAAGAGGGGAAAAATGTAATACCCAAAAAATGGGCTATATGTTCATTAATCTCCTACATCTTCAATTCAAATGAAATTGACATCAAAGTCCTAACCTAAGGCACATCTAAACATCATCGAATCATAATTGATTATCTTAAATTCTGCATCGGGGAATATTCCTAGTAATATTCCTAATCATCATAATTATCTTTAATTTTATAATTATTTGGCAATAAATCACATTTATCCTAAAGTTTGATTAATTGAATTTTTCATATTTAATTAATTAAATTTAATATTTGCCACTTAATTGTTTAATTAAATTTAATTCTATCTATTATTAATTGTATTATTTAATTTTGACAATAAATCTAATATCATATGAATAATTGATTAAATTCTTATTTAATTAATTAAAGCAAGTTGTCATTATTTGATAATATAGTTTTTAATAAAAGTTTGATTAAATAATTGATTAACCCATAAATCAATTGTTTTATTTTCAAAAATCAGTTAAGTTGAGCATAAATCACTTTATTATTAAATTAATTCATAAATAAAACATGCATAATCATAAAAGCAAACAACTATCAATTATCAATTAAAGCTAAACTCTATTTTGAGTTAAAACTTAGCCTTTGCATGTTTTTGTGAGTTAATTATCCTTTATTTAAAAATAACTCAAAAATCAACCTGAGTTATTTGAGTGATTTATGGCTTTTTCTCATGCACCTCCAAAGCCCTGGATTTCTATAAAAACAAGGCTCAGCTCTTCATAA
This sequence comes from Chamaecyparis obtusa, assembly GCA_027943335.1. Taxonomy (NCBI): domain Eukaryota; kingdom Viridiplantae; phylum Streptophyta; class Pinopsida; order Cupressales; family Cupressaceae; genus Chamaecyparis; species Chamaecyparis obtusa. The sequence continues at coordinate 1,483,019 of BSBK01003601.1, forward strand.
TTCATCTCTCAAATTTGCATCCAAGCATCTCGCAAATTGCAAACTTACTCTACAGGAATCATAGCATATCAGATTTGGAAAATTTGCACAATTTGAGCTTGAAAGAATCAACTTGCGAATTCAAAGCTTTGTGAGATCAATTTCAATTGTGTAGTTTTTATATCTTAGCATAGAATTTCATAGTTTTCATATCATTGTTAGAATCTTCATTGTTAGATTAGCATTGCATATCAATTTTCAATAGCATTCATAGCATATCAATTTCATATTAGCATAGATTCATATCAGTTTTTATCATTCTTATTGCATAGAAAATATCAAAAATATAGATTAATTGCATTCAATCTCATATCTAGATCAATTGCATTCAAATCCTTCATTTAGGTGTCATCTAGGTCACTGATCTCGATTACAATCTGAGAACATCAATCTCGCACCTACTAGAAGGTAGTAAATTGCTTGGTTAGTTTAGATTTCAATTTTGCACGATTTTGATTATCACTAACCTCTAATGTTTTACTGAGTGTTGTGTCTACAGATCAGGTATAATTTTCACACACACAAGATCTACCTAGTTATAGGATTTTAACAACACTAATGAAGTGTGCACTCGGTTCAGAGATTTACATAAGATTGTTAAGTCTACTATGTTAAGAGATTTTATCCAAAAAACTCTATTACAATTGTTAGAAAACAATAGGTAATTATCTGCTATTTGACACTCAATTGTGTGCTACAGATCTATAATCTCTAATAAAATTATCACCTTACTTGTGATGAATCTATTCTTTGAACTACTCGGTAGCCTCTACTGATTCTACTCAATTTGAATTCCTCTATACTCGGTTCTGCTCTATTAACTGATGGACTTGAAGATAGGCAATTGCTTCAAGTGCTCCATGATTCATATATCAACTCACACCAAAAATGATGCAAACACACAAATATATAGTGTTCTATTTTTGCTGCTTTAACAAAATTAGGTTACACAATATAGTCATAACCCTAAGATCTACGGTGTACAAAAATAACCTAGATCAACTATTACAAAGATATACATTGTATTTAATGAATATCATTACATTAAATGTTCCTCGATCTTGGTAAAACATTTTATAAACCGTTGTAACCATTTACATAGAAGAATGTGCCATTCTTGATTACTATGCCATTTCTTGTGATCCTCAGTGTTTACTGTCTATCGGTGTCGGTGTCTGCTGGTGCTTGGTAAATTGTCTGCTGCTCGGTATACTGCTTTACCGACTAGTCTATTTTGCTTTATGTTACCGATTAGCTCATTGTAAGTAACCGATCGATATCTTTACAAACCTTTGGTACTAATGACAACCTTAAAATCTCAATAGAGATAACAATCTCCCCCTTTGGCATTAGTATCAAAACTCCGAATGTATATAGACAAAATTTTTTGTATAACTCATATCTCCGCCATATACATATACACAATTTTTTTTTTTCTAAGTACTCCCCCTCGGTGCATGCCCCTGGTAATATATAGTATACTAGCAACTATGTACATATTTGGAATAATTTGGCATAACAACTAATACATTGTTTTCCCCCTTTTTGATAGTAATGCCAAATACAAAAAAAGTTTACGTACTATACTCACAACTTGTCAAAAATTGACTGATGGGTTTTCTTCACCAACTCCAAGAGGTTGTCCCATTCCTGTTTTAAGTTGGTGAGAGCAATGTGCTCAAGACTGACTTGTGCATGCATGTCAAAGATGTTATCTAACACTAAAATTTTTGGTGTTGTAACTAGTAGCTCGACTTTGACAAGATGTGCCTCAAAAATTTTCAGGTATGGAATGAGTTCGGTTTGCAACTCAGTAACCTGATCTGTTATGTGCTCTTCTTGTTTCTTCAAATCTACTATCAACCGCCGGAGTTCCTGAACTCAGTGAATATGCTTTAAGAAAGCATTAGGCTCGATTATAGCTACATTTGTACTCAACTATATTTTTTCTTCCAATCCTTTGATCTTTTCACCGACTTCAACTAATAAAGGTGTCTATAGTACAAAGTTTCAATAGATATTGACAAATTAACTGCGTGATAGATTTCATTTCAATAATTACCTCAGATAATTTGACCTTCTGTAATGCCACTTCTAGGCTTATTTTCTTTGCTAATTTGTGTTGTATCCTGGATTTTGCCCTTTCTTCAATTCATTTATTTGCATCAGTGTCTGGGGCGTTGGTCTTCTCAAAAAGTGTAGGAAGTTGATCTATGATAGGCGTATCCTCATCAATATTTATCTTAGGTCTACCTATTGGAGGATATCTTGCACATAAGTTAATACTTCTTTTCATTTGTGTTCTTGCTTCAACTTCTCTTGCGCTGCCTTCCTTTAACATAATTCCCCATATTTACTCAATTCTTTGGGGCTTAGAGTCCTTGGGTCACACTCAGGTAGAATGATCACTTCATCTAGGGTGATCGACCCTTTTCCTTTCTTCTTCTTCTTTGGTGCTAGAGGTGATTTATTCTCAATAATAGCAATAGTTTTATCTCTCGTCTTCAGAGTATCCTTCCTGGTTAACACATGTTCTTCCTTCTTTTGCTCCTTGGTAATGGCAGTCTCGGTTGATATAGTAGGAGTCTCAGATGTGGTGTCAAGTGGGATCACCTTTGTTTCCTTTGTTTCCTCTATTTTCTTTGCTTCGGTGGAAGGTGCCTCTGTATGTGTAGGCTCATCTATCTTGATAGGTTTCTTTGTATTTTGATCCCCTGTGATATCTTTGTTTTGCTTAGGATCTGAGCCGTCGGGTTGTACTTGGGAAAGAATTTTAGTTGCTTCAACAAGTACAGGAAGTTCACTCGGTAGTGATGTAAATAGACTTTCAGTGTCTAGTGCTTCATCTTTGTTTGGTGCAATATTTACATCTTCATCATCTTGGTCATCATGATCACCATTTGTGATGTCTTCAACAAGTACATCATCATCGGTTTTCTTTTCCAGTTGAATTTCAACTTTATCTGGTGCATCCTGTGAAACACTTATTTCTTCCTTGTCCTCAGTGATATTAATTGCCTCGGTAACTGATATACTAATATTCTTTGATTTCTTTGTTGTTCCCTCATCAATACAAAGACCTTTACCTTTAGAATTTTGTCTCTTCTTAGACAAGTTCAAGAATGCTTCTTGCTCAGCTTTTTCTTCGGCCTTCAAAATTGATGACCATATAGAATCTGTTGTGATATCCATATCTGCTACATTGTCATCCATGATCATTAAGGCTCTATTCTTGATCATAAATTTTGCTTGGTATTTGGTCAAGTATTCACTAACTTCTCCAAAGCTTAAATGTGTGGCTGCCCAAACTAGAGAGCGTTCTCTCTTTCTCTTCTCGGTGTCTAGTGCAATAGCCCATTTTTTAGTAATTGTATCATCCAATTTCTTCGGTAATGCATAGGTAAATTCCTTTGGAACTTTCTTGAATTTTATCATCATTTGGATGACAGCCTCTTCAATCTTGGTTTGATCTTCTTTTGACATTTTGGATTGAAATTCTATGAAGTATGCATTAAACTCTACATTCAACTTATCTCCTAACTTATTCATCATTTCACCAATCTATTTTGTTATCGGTACATCCGGTATCCAATTTACTTTACCAGTGCCAGGTACATACTTTTGTAGATAGAAAAATATGCATGCAAGTAGAGATCCAAACTTACATGTGTTAGACTTCTTTTTCTTTATGGTCTTCATATTCTCCTGAAGTTGATGAAAAAATACCTCGACAAGATCAACCTGGTGACCTTTTACTACAATTTTGTGTGCCATGTCTACTGTGCTGTAGGGTACGCTATTGAGTTTGCTTGATTAAAATAACTTGTACTCGATCACATGTGTTGCAAATTTGACTGCTGGGTCCTTGATTATTGAAATCTTCAATGCCCAACCATCCCATTGTGCTCTAGTAAATTTATCAACATTCGATCATGAAGAACTATGGAAGGCCTTAGCCTTGTTGGTTGTAGGGAGCCCAGTAACCCTACTGATCATTTTCTTGTTGACCTCAATCAGTTTATCCAGCTAGAATTTGTCATCGTGATACCTGCTCATAATGATTCTGATCCAATATGATTTAAATGATTGCAGAAAGTGTTTAAAACATGATAACCCTGATTCCTCAATCTTCTTGTAATCTGATTTCATTTTTCCATCGAGGCCACAAAGTAGTTGATGTGCTGCAACAGTTTCAAAATCTCCATCTTCTCCGATTTTGCAATGAATATAAGACCTTACATCTTTTGTCAATAAAACCCTTTCTGGTATGCTCGAAAAAGTGCCCATTGTATCTATTTTAGCTACAACTTTAGGATGTGGCTTAAACTTAGGTTCATTGAAGTGTGCCCTAACAATTAGATTAACTTCCTCCTCAACACTTTGTGATTTGTTTGCAGATGACGTTGATGCCATAAATTAATTCTAGGGTTTCGGCAAGTAGCAGGATAAGAAGTGTTTGATTGCAAATGAACTTACTCAGTATCATGAAGAGTGATGTCAGTTTGATCTAACGTAGCCTTGAATCCTTCTAAAAATCTTTTAGCTCGAACTCTACTCTTTGAATTCTCTGCTCTTCGAAATCGCAATGTAAAAATGAACTCTATTCCTATGTATTTATAGACTTTTCGATATTCCTGCTCAAACTTTCATGCAATAAATGCTTGATCTAACTTTTGGTGCGAAACAGTTGTTAGCTTGGTGACAACTAAAAGTCTTCTCTGCTCGGTTAACATAGGATTTCTTCATCGGTTGATACATGTGCTTGGTTAACCTTAGATAGTGATTACCGACTGTATAACATTGTTAGCTCATGACAACTAAACCATAGTGCATCTTTATTCATGCTGATTTGGTATTAGTACATCATGTATAAGGAACTATATGTAAAATGTGATCTTCTGAAATGTCAGTTCCATACATACCTATTTCACCTTAAGTGGAAGTACTGATGTCACCTAATCCAGTGGATGAGGTTTCACCGACAACATTTCTTGACTCAACATTCTCATTAGATGCCTTCTTCCACATAGTGTTCCTTAACTTCATGATATTTGTGATGGTATATCCACTTTCAAATATATGGTTCTCATCTGGTACTTAGTCTCTGCAATTCTTGCTTAAATGACCTACCTTATGGCAGTGCAAACATGCCATCCCAGTGCTTGTCCAACTTCTTGATTGTCCAATCTGACTCTTTCTATAATAGTTTGCTGAAATGTGTCCATATCTACCACATACAACATAGTTAGTCCATGTATTATAATCCCAAACATAAGAGTTACCTTGTCTCTTCGGTTGATATGGCCTGCATTGTGGTTTCTCCTTAGGTGTCCAAACTTGTTTCATTTTCACCTTACATTCTCATGTAGTATGTCCATGCTTGTTACAAGTGTAACATATTTTCTCCATAATGGTATTATTAGCAAGATCATTTTGCTTAGCTCTACACTCATAAGCAGGATGTCCAAACTTTCCACAATAGTAACAATATCCATTAAACTTAGGAGTGACAGGAGGTTTACCTTGTGCTTTGCTTCTACACACATTAGATGTATGTCCCAATTTGCCACAGTGATAACATGTCAACATCTTAGGTTTCTGATTTTGACTGTTGTTGACTTGTTCAGCTTGTTGTGATGTTTCTCCTTCACCGGTGTAGCCTATACCAGCTTTGCTCCCAAATCTTCTTTAATTAGTCAAAAAGTCATCAATATTCTTAGAGATATCCTCAACAAGTTTCTTCATTTCATTTTGCTGCTATTGATTTTTCACTTCATTTCTCAGCTTCTCATTCTCTTCTCTGAGTCTTGCAACATCTTCTAGTTTTCTTGACAATTCTGCATTCACTCAGTTTACCTCTTGATTCATAGTCATCACTTGATTAGTTATTTGGAAATGTCAGTCAGTGAGTCTTTGTATCTCACTCTCTGTAGTTTGAAGTTGTTCACTCATCTATCTTCAGTCATCAATTGCTAGATTTCTTTCTTGCTCAACTTGTTTTGCTTTGTTCATTGTTTCTACCATTCTCACCATCTGAGATTCTTGACCGATTTGTAGTGCTTTCACTTGATCAATTAAATATTGATTCTTTTCAGATAGATCAGTGATTATGCTTTCAGATCCATCAAAGATGCTTCCAAAACTAGATCCAACATGCTCGAGTATTTCATCAATAGGTTCTTCATGGTAATCGATCTCATTCTGAAGAATAGCTAGGTTCTTCCTTTCAACCAGTAATTTCTTCAGTCCTTCCTTGGCTTGCTTATACTGTTCCACAAACATTTGCATTTGTATCTTCTGATTCTCAATAGTCTTGTCAAGCTTTTATCTCTCCATGACTTAGATCTTTACCCTTTAGTGGCTAAACTATTCAATAAGAGAACTGTGCTCTGATACCAATTGTTAGAATTAGGAGAGATAGGAACTAAGAGGGGAGGGGTGAATTAGTGCCTTCAAAACTTTTACTTGTAAACCTTTCAGATCTATAACCATAAACAGTGATAACCGACCAAAACAACTTGAATCTAATTGTATGAATCAATCATCCATTTAACTTAAGTAAGTAAACAACATGAAATCAATATCACAATTACATGGCACAAGTATTTTGGTAATGTAGAAACCCTTGTTAGAAGGTAAAAACTGCAGTGGGGATGACACCCACAAATTCTTCACTACTACAGATAGAAAAGGTTTGCCTGTTAGGGCTACAAGTTTTGATCACTTCTGGTGATCTCACCCTATTAGGAGTGACATGTCAGATCAGCTAGATCTACCTAGTTATAGGATTTTAACAACACTAATGAAGTGTGCACTCGGTTAAGAGATTTACATAAGACTATTAAGTCTACTCTATTAAGAGATTTTATCCAAAAAACTCTATTACAATTGTCAGAAAACAATAGGTAATTATCTGCTATTTGACACTCAATTGTCTGATATAGATCTATAATCTCTAATAAAATTATCACCTTACTTGTGATGAATCTATTCTCTAAACTGCTTGGTAGCCTTTGCTGATTCTACTCAATCTGAATTCCTCTGTACTCAGTTATGCTCTGTTAACTGATAGACTTGAAGATAGGCAATTGCTTCAAGTGCTCTATGATTCATATATTAGCTCACACCAAAAATGATGCAAACACACAAATATATAGTGTTCTATTTTTGCCACTTTAACAAAATTAGGTTACACAATATAGTCATAACCCTAAGATCTACGGTGTACAAAAATAACCTAGATCAACTATTACAAAAGATATACATTGTATTTAATGAATATCATTACATTAAATGTTCCTCGATCTTGGTAAAACATTTTATAAACCATTGTAACCATTTGCATAGAATAATGTGCCATTCCTGATTACTATGCCATTTCCTGTGATCCTTGGTGTTTACTGTCTGTCAGTGTTGGTGTCTGCTGGTGCTCGGTAAACTATCTATTGCTTAGTATACTGCTTTACCAACTAGTCTATTCTTCTTTATGTTACTGATTAGCTCATTGTAAGTAATCGATCAATATCTTTACAAACCTTTGGTACTAATGACAACCTTAAAAGCTCAATAGAGATAACAAGGTTAGTATGTAAGGGATATACACAAAGAGAAGGTATTGATTATTCAAACACTTTTGCACTAGTGAGAAGATTAGAAGCTATTAAGTTGTTTTTAGCTTTTGCAACATTCAAAAACTTCAAATTTTATCAGATGGATGTTAAGTCAACATTCTTGAATGGAGAGCTAAAGGAAGAAGTATACATTGAATAGCCAGAAGGATTCACCTTATCAAACAAACTTGATATGGTATGCAGATTGAAGAAATCCCTCTATGAACTTAAACAAGCCCCTAGAGCATGGTATGAGAGACTTAATGGATATCTAACAAAAATTGGATTCAAGAAAGGAGTAGTAGATTGTAATCTATTAATAAGAGAGACATCTGAAGGACTACTACTTGTAGCTATATTTGTTGATGACATTATCTTTGGGGGTAATGACAAACTTAGTGCAAAATTTGCTAAGGATATGCAGAGTGAGTTTGAAATGAGCATGATTGGACCTATCAAATACTTCTTAGGATTAAATGTGTAGCAGATAGAGAAAGGTATTTTCATTAATCAGTCAATATATGTGAAAGAGATATTGAAGAAGTTCAAGATGGATGATTGCAAACCAGTGGGCACACCTATGATAACAGGATGCAAGCTTACAAAAGAAGATGATTCTCTAATAGTAGATATAAAATTGTACAAGTCTATGATTGGAAAACTCATTTATCTTACTCAAACTAGACCAAAAATTTCCAATGTGGTTGGTATTGTTGGAAGATTTGCAGCAGAATGTTCTATGGTATCCTAACTCAGAGAATGTTCTATAGATTATGGTCTATGGTATCCTAACTCAGAGAATGTTGAGCTTCATGTTTATATAGATGTTGATTGGGTAGGATGCATTGATGATAGAAAGAGTACATCAGGTGGAGCAGTGTTTCTTGGTGACAGACTTGTCACTTGGACAAGCAAGATGCAAAATTGTATTTCTCAGTCAACAACAGAAGCAGAGTATGTTGCAGCAGCCCTAAATTGTTCTACAATTGTTTGGATCAAGCAGATGATAAAGGACATTGGTATTCAAATTGATTATCCTATTGCTATTCATTATGATAATACTAGCACTATCAACATGTCAAAGAATCTTATGATGCATGCAAAGACAAAGCACATAGAGATTAAGTATCACTTCCTAAGAGAGAAATTGGTAGAGAAAGAAGTCAAGTTGGACTATGTAAGCATGAAGGAACATCTAGAAGATATATTCACAAAGCCTTTTCCAAATGATACTTTTGAGTATCTTAGGGAGAAGTTGGGAGTAATTCCCTTCATTGATTCTGCTTAGAAGAAAGAAGAAAGAGCATCAGTCCCCAGGGACTGATGGATGGTTAACTACTCTACTTTAGGATTAGTACCGGTGCTTAAATTGTTTGGCACCCTTTGCCATTGATGTCAAAGGGGGAGTAATATATAGTAATGAAAAACTAAAGGAGTAATATACTAAGGGGGAGCAATATTTAGTCATGAAAGGAGTTCAGTTGAGAAAATGGAGAATGTTGAAGAATATTACAATAGATGGAGGATTCATTCTTGGGGGAGTTTTGATGAGGAAATGGAGAATGTTATAAAATAATTACTCATTTGTATTGGTGGTGTTTTTCATTCCATATGTTTCCATCAATGCCAAAGGGGGAGATTGTTGGAGATTTGCCAGCAAGCCAGTGCTGACTATATGTTTATCATTGATGACAACATATGGTAAGTAGTATGTGTGGAAGACTTATGTAGTAAGCTTTGAGTATATGTAGCATAGACATGTTATCAACATGATATCATGGAAGTAGAGGTCAATTGTTAGAATAGATAGTTATTCAGTAGTGTTCTTGATAGAGTTACAGATAGTGTTCTATGAGTGATTATCCATACAATCATCATGGAACCTTATGCCTTTGGATATGTGATGAAGACATGTTAGTGATGTTATAATCATGGACACAGAGTCTGATGATAGTAGAAGTTAAGCTATGCCGTCACTATTCACTAGTAGTAATTTCCTGTGTTTATTCAGAAGAGCCAATAGAGATTATATTGGTGCAGGAGTTGCGCCTATCATTTCAGTATGTGCCCTTGGATTTAAAATTATAGAAGAGTTAAGAATGTTTGGTTAAGACTGCATGATGTAATTCAGCTTGAAGAGAAAGTTTCAGTTACTTTGGTAGAGCCGACAGTGTGTAGCGTGCATCTACATTTAATATTATTGGACAGGTCCCAGATTGTGTTGCGTGCTTAGTAGAGCTGACAAAATTGTTATTGGAGTATGTTATGGTTTCTCTAATATGATTTCAAGATGGTTCTAATAGGCTGACTTGATTATATCATTCAGAGGAAAGATATTTATAGATAGTCATTTATGATTACTAAGTATGGTTCATAGTTGATTGTAAAGAGAAGAGAAGAGTGTGTGAAGTGTTGAGCCATCATCGGAAGGTCTATTTGACCAAGTGAAGAGTTTATACTATACATTGGAACTGATCCAGACAATAGGTCAAAGTGCAATTCACCAAGATCTAAATATAGTGTATATCTATTATTTAGAAGGTTGTAGCCTTCACCCCTTTGAGCAGTGTGCTCTTGGATAGTGCGTCCTCACCCTTAATAGGGTTAATTGTAAAAAACTCCTAACAAGGTCTGATCCTTGACTAGGTCATTGTACTAAATGCATTGTAAAGACAACTCCTAATAGGGTTAAGGATCTTCTAACAAGGATCATAAAACACTAGTGCAAATTATTAGTGGGTGTTAATTCCCACGGGGGTTTTTACCTATTTGGTTTTCCTTGTAACCAAAATATTGGTGTTTGGTTCAAGTGTTCTTTCATTGTGTTTATGATTTATGTTTAATTATACTTAATTAGATAAAGAATTGAAACTTGTAGATAACTGTTTCACCCCCCTCTCAGTTATCTCTTGGGACTATTCCTAACACTCGATGATAACTGCGTTTCTCGGTGATGCTTGGCATGGTTGGTTCACTGGTGCTCGGTTATTTCTTTGCTACTCAGTAAATGGTCTTGCCGACTGGTGTTCTTGAAGATTTGTTTGGCCGACTTGGTACATTTATTATTGGTAGCTGATGTCACATTCTCCTATGTGGATCTGGAGGCTGACATGTTGAATTTAATAATTGTAAGGCTATTTGAGAGCCAACTTGTATTGCATTTGTTAGGAGGAGTTAATGGTTTCATCTAGCTGACTTGTGGCTGATGATTAATATTTAAAAGGGTGTTGGGGTAGTTGTTTAAGATAAAAGTCTAGAGAGAGAGGGAAATGAAGTGGTGGAAAAGATCCTACGAGATCTTGTAGATTAGATTGATTTCTGATAGTTTGTGATAATAGAGGTAGTGGTTGAGGCTTGGAGACAAGGAGATTACTTAGTGGCTTGTGAGCACAAGTTCAAATCTACCTTAGGGTTCCATAAGTTGTTGATTGTTTCAGGACTAGACTAGTTGGAATTAGACCGGATCTTGTTGATCTCTTAGAATTTACTACTTGTTTGTATTTGGCCATAACCGAGAAGGCCTTATAGCCTGACACATTGCATGTAATCAGTAAATTTATGAATAAAGATTTTAGTTCTCTTTCAGATCTAGTGTTACTGTTGTGTAATTTTGTTGTGTTGTGGTTTGGCTGCAAGTTTGGACAGTCCTTAATTGGATCCTCCATCCTTGACTGCATTATAATTCTAAAGTTATATTATTTGGGATGAATAAAGAGGATTTTTAGTTGGAAATATACCTTACTAGAGAATATAAAGAGATCCTAGGTAGAGAAGAAATGTTATGGAGATAGAAATCTAGAGAGATTTGGTTGAAAGGAGGGGACAAAAACTCTAAATTCTTTCACAAATCAGTCAAACTAGAGAGCCACTAATAAGATCTTCTCTATCAAAGACCCTAATGGTGTCCTCCTTCATGAAAAAGAAGATATCAATAAGGCTGCAGTGGATCATTTCTCAAAATGTTTCTCTATTGATATCTCGGAAGGAGTTTGGGATAGGAGTATTCTAGATGTTATTCCATGTTGCATCATTGATAATCAAAATTAGGATTTAATGGAGGCTATTTCCTTGGCAGAAGTTAAAAGGGCTCTTTTTATCATGGGGGGGAAAAGGCCCCATGGACTAGATGGTTTTCCTCCTCTTTTTTTCCAGAAAGCTTGGCACTTTATTGGTGAGGAACTTTTAGAGGTTGTTGAAGAATCCAGGTTAGAGGGTTTTATCTTAAAAGACTTTAACAATACCTTCATAACCCTTATTCCAAAGAAAAAGGAATGCCAAACCTTTGATGATTATAGACCTATAGCTCTCTATAATATGATGTATAAGGTGATTACCAAAGTAATGGCCAATAGATTGAATGATCCCCTGCCAGGTATAATTTCACAAGAACAAAGTGGATTTGCTCCAAATAGATCAATTTTTGAAGGCATTATCATAGCCCATGAAGCCATCCATTCGGTCAAAATAGCCAAGTTGAGGAAGATGATGATTAGAGTTTATATTAAAAAGGCCTATGATGATGTCAACATAGGTTTTCTTCTGGAGGTTCTCAGGAAGTTTGGGTTCTCGGTTGGTTGGTTGAAGTGGATCAGTAGCTATATCAACACCCCAAGAATCTTAGTCTTGGTTAATGGAAGCCCTCAAGGTTTCTTTGAAACTTCTAAAGGGATTAGCAAGGAGATCCTATCTCTCCCTTTCTTTTTATTATCCTTGCTGAAGTCCTTGGCAGAATGATTTCTCTTCAGAGACTCCAAGGCAAATGGAAGGGTATTGTGTTGCAGTAGGTGTCAACCCCTTATCACACCTCTATTTTGTTGATGACACCTATTTAATGGGTGAGCCTGATGTTAAGGAGGCTCCTTTGATCAAAAGCACTTTAGACAATTTCTATTTAGCCTCCGGTCAGTTTATCAATTGGCTTAAATCATAAGTTTTTTTCTTCAATATTGATATTGGAACTTAGAGAAATATTTGTAGAATTTTGGGTGTTAGACAAGGTTGTTTGCCAGGGAGTATCTTGGAGTCCCTCTTTTTGTAGGCACAGGGGGTTCTGGTCTTTGGAAAGGTCTAATTGACAATTGCATCAATAGATTTGGAGGCTGGAAAGGTAAATGGCTCTCTTCGGTGGTAAGGATTTTATTACTTCAGTCTGTTATCTCATCCATTCCTATTTACTCAATGAGTTGTTTTAAGCTTCCCAAGAAAACTTTGAGCTATTTAGATCAAAGGATCATGAGTTTTTTTTGGAATGGACCCAATTTAGATGATAGAATCCCTTTAATATCTTGGGATTAGATTTGCTACTTTAAGAAAAATAGTGGTGTGGGGCTAAGAAATTGGCATCAAATGAACTTAGCCCTTGGTGTGAAGCTGGTGTGGAATATTTATGCTAGCCCAGGTATGCTTTTTGTTAAAATCCTGAGAGCCAAATATCTTGGTAATTTAGATGATGAAAGAATTTTTATAGTTATCGACCCTCCTAAGGGCTATGTAATCTAGAATTTCTTGTTGGATTGTAAGCACATCATTACTAATCACATCTCTTAGTTGATTGGGGATGACACGAAAGCCTCCTTTTGGGAGGACTCATGGAATGGTCATTCTGACCTGAAAGATATTGCTCTTTTAATAATATTATAACCTTCTTTGTTAATTTATGGGGTGATAAGGTCAATGATTACATTGAGGTTAAGCAGACTAGGGTTGGTTAAGTTCTTGGATGGAAATGTATTGATAACTTGGAGCTCCTTGATGCTCAAAAGGTGTTGATGAAGCAGATTTTCAGTAGTAGAGTCATTTCCTTTTCAGGTAAACTATACAAACTTATTTGGTGTGCTTCTAAGGGTGGCAAATATTCTATTAAGCTTGGTTATGAATTAAAATCTATGGAAAGACCATCCCCTGATTGGCCTCATAAACTCTTCTCGCACAAAGATTGTCTTCTTAAAGCTGGTTCCTTTGCGTGACCAGCTACCCATGGGTAGATCTTAACTATGAAAAGGAGGAAGAGATATGGCTTTATTGGTACAACCAAATGTGTTCTTTGTGATGTTGTATCTGAAGATGTTGACCACCTTTTAGTAAGGTGTATATTTACACAAGAGTGTTGGTTTATGGTTTTGGGGAAGTTAGGTTGGTCTAGACCTCTTCCTAATAATATTAAGGATATTTTTCTCAGTTGAACAATAGCTCCTAATAGATCCACCCTTTTGTTTGTTTGTCTTATCACTCCTTCAATTGTAATTTGGGAAATCTAGAAGGAGCAAAATAGGAGGCTTTTTTAAGACAAGTTAGAGTCGTTATCTAGGATCTTTTCAGAATTAATAACTCTGTTGAGGAGGTTTAAGTGCTTCTACTGCACATCTCAATTCTTCTACCCCTTACTCTACTACAAAAAAGTTTATCCAACAAAGTTGGCCAGGGGTTAAGATTAGAATTTCTAATTATGGAGGTGTTGCATGTAAGAAGAAGCTGTCTAGTAAAATTGTTAAGTGGAAAAAACCTGATGATGGCTGGTAGAAGATTAACTTTGATGGAGCAACCAATGGAAACCCTGGCCCCTCAGGTGCAGGGGTGATTGTCAGGGATTGTTTTGGTAATGTCAAATTATGTGCTACTCAGAGGCTCAATGATGGAACTAACAATGAGGCTGAAGCTAAGGCAACTTTGTTAGCTATTAGAATTTGGAGAAAATATAATTATAATAAGATCTTCTTAGAAGGGGATTCCCAGATTATCATCCAAGCCATACAAAAAGGTGGATGCATAGTATGGCACTTACAATCATTGATAAGTTTAATTCTTGATGAGTTGGATGGTTTTGATGAGTTTAAAATTGGCCATATAAGGAGAAATGGTAATATGGAGGATGACGTGCTCTTGAAATGGGCACTTTCCTTAGCAAATATTGATGACCTCAGCATTATAGGTTTTAAGCACCACCTATATTCTCTCATCATTGTTTATGGTTGGCTTTCTTTTTTGGCATCACCTCTCTTCGTGTGAGTGGATTGTTTGTTGATTGTTCGATGTATCCTTTAAGGATATTAATTACCATAACACCCAAAGTTGAGGCATGTGGAATGTTGGCAAGATATTTTCATTATTGTTTGATGCGGTGGCTCTTACAGACTAGAGATGCGAAGGCTTAAGCATGTGAGCTTTTAGGTGTTAGCTTGTGGTGATTGATTAGGAAAGTACTATCCAGGAAAGTACTGTACACTTTTCCTCCCAACCTCACCGGGGTTCGGGGCTGACATATTTTCGGTAATTTTTGGGCCGACATGTTGTAACTCATTTTAACCCTAAAGCGGAAAAAATATTGTATAATATGGCTTAGGGTTAGGGATTTCATTATGATGTATGATATTAGTACTTGCAGCGGAATTGAGTTGTAAGGGATTATAGATTGTAATTAGGTTGTAATCACTAGATAATAAAATATTGGACTCGCTATTGGTGGACGTAGCCCAGGGATTGGGTGAACCACATTAAATATTTGTGTCTTGTGTTATCTTCTATGTGGTTTATTGTTTTCTGATATTGGTTATATTTGCATGTAATTGTTATTTCTTCCTTGTTAATCCTAACATTAGGCTCCTTAAATATTGTCCAAAGGCCGAAAGCTTTGGTAGGTTTCTTTGTCTAGTGAAGCTTTTCTCCCATGCTCAACTTAAGAATTTTTTTGAACATGGAAGCTACATTCTCTATTGACATAGAGAAGCAACAAAAGAGCTTCAAGGGGTTGGTCAGTAAAGAAAGGATGAAAGGCTTGTTGAAATTCAAGAATAATGAGGTGGTCGATGTTGCATTAGCTCTTTTAGGAGAGCAATTTCAAAATAGACCGGTTAAGCGTAGGGTAAATCTTGATGTTATCTCAGTCATTATTGGTTGGGCCTTGGAGTTAGGGGAAGGCACCTCGATAGTGGATTGTTTTGTTAGGAAGATGTTTGATGAAGATATTTTGGTGGGCTTGGATTCCATCTTAGAGTGGTCCTGGCTAGGAATTGACATGAATTGATCAGAATGCTTCAAAGATGAGGAGGAAGGGAGGAGATTTGGAAAAGTCCTCTTCTCCAAATGGTGGGGTAAGATCGACAAGGCTATCTATAAGGCCAAGAGGAAGGATGCTTGGCTTCTCCTCAAGAAAGTGGTTGTTGAGGTAGAGGAAAGAGAGGAAAGTAGGAAGAGGGTCTTTGTCATCCCGATTGCAAAAAAGAAGAGAGGGAAATGTGGTGGAAGGAAGGTTTAAACCACGCACAAATCAAATGATACACTTTTTTTGGGCAACCCTGGATGAAGACTGAAAGTTTGTTTTGAATGGTAGTGGGCTGTGATGATGATGTTTTATTCAACATTATAGGAATGGAGAATAATTTTGATGGTCTTTTTTTTATGATGGTCATTTTCTACTAGTTTTTTCTTTCCTTCCTTCTCTTTCCATTTTTAGGTAGGTTTAGTTTATGCCATGATAGCTTTGCAGTATAGCAGACACACTCAATGCTGGAAGTTTTTTGCTTTAGAAAGCTTAACCCTATAGGTTTTTGGCTCCAATTGGTTATTTTGATGTTGTTTCTCTAAAGTTGGATTATTTTTGGATAGGCTATATTTTCTTATCTTTTACTATGATAGTAACCATTAAATCATACTTGCAATGTATTTCCTTTTATATCAATAAAATTCTTACTATTATAGACCAAAAAATAATAATGTAAAGAGTAAGTACTAAGTCAACGATCTTATATTACCAAAATATCGGTAATCCACAATCTTTATCTATCTTAGCATGTTACCATTCCATCTTATATTCCCTTAATCATTGTGACTGTTCATATGCTCTGTTTCATTGTTCCTCTGTCTTCACATGTCTTCATATCACTGTAACTTACTAACAAAAATACCAAAACATAAACAACCTTAACTGAAGGTCATACACATCCCAAAATATCTTCTTCTAATCTTGCAAGTCATCAACTATCATATACTATCTTTGATGTCCAAAACACTACTGTTGTACTCTGCAAATTTGTTTCCATACTTAGTCATTTACAAGACTGTATCTCCAAAACCATACTTAACTTCATGCGATCACCATATCAGATGTGTTTCTATAAATGAAAACCCTCAAGTGCTTCATACTACTCTTAAAACATCACTTGCCAACATTAATAATACCTTTTATTATAGTAATAGTATACAATTATTACTACCTTTTGTTGGAAAGTTAAGGTGTTGAGAGGGGGGTGGAAAATCAGTACCTTATAAAACTTTAACCCTCAATAACTATTTTACACTTTGAATCTTAGATCTTAATTTGCATGCATAAAATTAACAACTTATTGTTGAATGAAAGTAAAATAAAGTAAACTTTTTCAGCCATAAACACGTGAACACATTTGACACATGATTTTGGTCACGCAAAAACCCTTGGTTAGAGGGAAAAATGTGGTGGGGATGACACCCACAATCCTTCACTGCTACATCATAAAGGTTGCTCGGTTAGAGCATACAAAAATATCACTTATGGTGATTTACCCTCTTAGGAGTAATACAAAAAGACCTGCTAAAGTCTACCTTGTAAAAGGATTTTGCAACACTCATTAAGTGTGCACTCTGTTAAGAGATTTACAATATAATAAGCTTGTTAAGGTGTACCCAATATGTGTGATTTGAGAATACAATAACAACAATGTATTCCTGTAAAAACTAATTTGGAATAGTGCATCTACTTATATGCTAGATCAGATCCTTTATGCTCTATGCAGTCTCATCACCTTTCGCTTATTGATTTCACCAAATTCATGCACTTCCACTACTCAGTAGCACTATATGCTTTATCATTGTTATGCACTCTCTCCTTCTTTGTTCTAATCTTTTCTCGATCCATCCTTATATTTTAATCTTATAGCTTCCTCTTTACTTGACCTAATTAGGGTTTGGATCCTTCTAGAATGCTCAAATGATTAGATGTGTGATCCATATTCATTTCCTCTTTCCAAGAAATATTTGCTTCATTTTCATTGGTTCAAACTTTCCCTTGGGATCAATTACAATCATGTTTCTGATGCAGGAGCATCCTGGGTGTAAGAGCAATCTTGCATCACCCAAAAATATTTTTATTTTTGTATTCAATAAGGGCTATCTTGTGCAGAGCTGCTATTTATGGAAACTTGCTATTTTTAGTAAGTTGGTCTTACGATCTCGAAATGTTCTAATTTTACATGTGGAGGTTCATCTCAGTCATATCAGCCTACCAGAAAAGTTTCATGGCTAGATCAGGTCTAGTTTTGAAGATATTAAAGATTTTTGGTATTGGCAGCAAGGTACAGAAACTTTCAACTCAGTTTTGAAGGCTTTAGAGGCCCTGGATGAGGTCAAAAATTTGGGTGATAGGTGCTTGCGCAAGTCAAGCTTGTAGAGCGCTTCGTGGCATTTCTGAAATGGGGTTATAATGGTCAATCGGGTCAAGTGGTGATGTTTATGGTCGTCGGAAGTCGGGCAACCTGAAATGGCCGAAAATAATTTTCCTTCAAAATTTTTGTTCAGGTTTCAAAAGTTATTTTGAGCCGACTTTGATGTAATAAATTGAAAATAAAATAATTCTAAGTTTGGTCAGCCCTTAGGGCTAAATTTCTGGAACCTTCTCGGGCGGTGGAAAATGCCTATATAAAGAAGGCCCGTAGTGTTGTCTAGGGCAGTTTGGGGTAGTAGATCTAGGTATTGATTCAAGGCTTTGTCCTATA
Organism: Chamaecyparis obtusa; assembly: GCA_027943335.1. Taxonomy (NCBI): domain Eukaryota; kingdom Viridiplantae; phylum Streptophyta; class Pinopsida; order Cupressales; family Cupressaceae; genus Chamaecyparis; species Chamaecyparis obtusa. The sequence goes on from BSBK01003601.1 coordinate 1,501,410, forward strand.
GAATATTGTAAGGGAATGCCCATGTGGCTTTGCATATTGTAATTCTGAAAGTTTGTAATTCCACATTTGTGGAGATAATAAGAAGCCAATTTTTTGTTCTTGAATATTGTTGTTATTGTTTCTCTATTTCTATTATGTGTTTGTGGTATTAAGGGGAGCACCATTCATCAAGTGGTATCAGAGCAGGAGTTCTTGAGTGTGTAAATAGATTACTGATTGTGAGCCAGTTTGCACCAGAACCATGGTTAGGGTTTCAGCACACATCGTGAAAATGCCTCCACAAAGGGAACATGGCAGAAGAGTTGGTGTTGTAACACCTGAGGTTAGGGCACTCCAGAGACAAGTGCGAGCATTGCAAGAGGAGATTTGTAGAGGAATGAATCTTAATGTCAAAGACAAAAGCGAGGATGAAGCCGAAGAAGAAGATCAAGAAGGAGAAGTCGAAGTTGTGAACCAGGAGGAAGAAAGACTTTTTGAGCCATTTCCAAGATCAGAAAAAGACCTAAGATTGAGGTTCCTACAATTTCAGGAAATCTTAACCCAGAAGAATTGATCGATTGGATCAATGAATGTGAAGAATATTTTGAGTATGAAGATATTGAGGATCCTGATAGGGTCAAATTCGCGAAGGCCAAACTGAAAGGTCATGCGAAGATCTGGTGGCAAGAGATTCAATTGGAGTGAAATAGAAGAGGGAAATATAAAATCACAAGATGGGATCAGATGGTGGATAAATTGAAGCGACAGTTCATCCTTGTTGATTACGAGCTTGACCTACTAAAGAAAATGCAAAGTTTGAAGCAAGTGGGATGATCTGTTCAGGAGTATACAGAGGAGTTCTATCGAATCCTCATCAGAACAGGCCATGTGGAAGCTGATAAGGAGAAAGTTTCTCATTACCTTAATGGGTTGAGGCCCAGCATTTAGGAGGAGCTGAATCTAGTTTGAATGAATAGTATTGAAAAGGCATACCAGTTTTCCCTAAAAGTGGAGGAAAAGCTGAACAAGAAATTTGAGAGCAGACAAAATGGAAGAGGTCCTAGTGGATGATCTGGTGGATGGTCATATGGAGGCCAAAATGAAGATCTAAAAAAGAAGGATGAGGCCAGTAGTAGTTAAAATTAGAGAGGAAACAATTCCAATCATTTCCAAGATCAGATGAATAGATATCAGAGAGGAAGAGGAAGAGGACAAGGTTCAGGAAGAGGAGGCTTTCGTGGAACATGTTTTCACTGTGGAGAAGAAGGTCATAGGGCATTTGAATGTCCTCAACACCAAGGAAGGATAGATAGGAGGAATGAAGGCCAGGCTAGAGTTGCACATGTAGATGAAGATGCCAGATCATCAAATTCAGAAGATATTGAAAGAGGAGAAATGCTGATTAATAGAAGAGTCCTGCTGAGTGGTGAGAATGAACTTGAGCAAAGGAGGAGCCTATTTCACACTAGATGCAAGTGTGAGGGTAAATGTTGTGATGTGATTATCGATAGTGGAAGCACTGACAATTTGGTGTCAGAAGAGATGGTGACAAAGTTGAAGCTCAAGAGACAGAAACACCCACATCCATATTGGATTGCCTGGGTGCAGGATGACCACAAGGTCATGGTCAGTGAAGAGTGCCTGGTAAAGTTCAAGATTGGCGGGTACCAAGATGAGGTACTATGTGATATCATATCTATGGATGCATGTCATATGTTATTGGGTAGACCATGACAGTTTGACAGATGTGCTGTAAATGATGGTCGTGCAAATACTTATTCCCTGACAAAAGATGGAGTGCGACATAAGCTAAAGCCATTGAAGGAGACCGAAGAAAAGGTATGTGGTAATGCAAGAATAACATTTGTTGATGGAAGAAAATTTCTAGATGGTATGAGGCATGAGCATGTGTGTTTTTCTTTAATTCCAAAAGTTGGTAAAGAAGAAGTAGAGGATGTACCTATAGAGGTTGAAGATTTGTTGAATGAGTTTCAGGATATTGTATCTGATAATGTACCTAATGTATTACCACTGGTAAGGAAGATCAGTCATCAGATGGATTTGATTCCAGGAACTAGTTTTCCAAAAAAGGCAGCACACAAAATGACACTAGCAGAAAGTGAAGAGTTGAACAGACAAGTACATGAGTTATTGCAAAAGGGATTGATTCGAGAGAGTTTGAGTCCCTGTGCTATACTAGTGGTATTAGCACCAAAGCAGAATGGAGAATGGAGGATGTGTATAGATTCTAGAGAAATAAACAAGATCATAATCAAGTATAGGTTTCCATTGCCACGAATGGATGATATTATGGATTGTTTGAGTGGAGCTGTGTATTTCTCAAAGATAGATATGAAGAGTGGATATCACCAGATTTAGATCAGAGAAGGAGATGAAAGGAAGACTACCTTCAAGACAAAGGAAGGACTGTATGAGTGGTTAGTCATGCCTTTTGGGCTAACCAATGTACCGAGCACTTTCATGCGACTGATGAACGTGGTTCTGAAAGAATTTCTAGGTAAGTTTGTCATTGTGTACCTAGATGATATTTTGATCTTTAGTAAGACATTGGAAGAGCACATGATGCATATTCATATGGTGTTTGAGAAGCTGAGAGATGAGAAATTGTTGACTAATTTGAAGAAGTGCAGTTTTGTGAAGAAAGAGTTAGTGTATTTGGGATTTGTAGTTTCAACAGAAGGTCTAAAAATGGACCCGGAGAAGGTACAGGCTATCCTTGAATGGCCTACTCCAAGGAGTGCTACCGAGGTAAGATCTTTTCATGGTCTAGCTAGTTTTTAAAGAAAGTTTATCAAAAATTTTAGTAGTATTTGTGGTCCCTTGACTAAAACAATGAGAGGGGATAGAAAAGAGTTTAAGTGGACTAATGGGGAAGAAAAGAGTTTTCAATTGTTGAAACAAAAAGTTACAGAACAACCTATTTTAGCACTTCCAGATTTTAATAAGGTGTTTCAAGTAGACTGTGATGCTAGTGGCACTGCAATAGGAGTTGTTATGAGCTAAGAAGGTAAACCTGTTGCTTATTTCAGTGAGAAGTTAAATGATGCCAAGAGAAAATATTTTGTTTATGATAAAAAATTTTATGCTATAGTTTAGGCATTGAAGAAGTGGAGACACTATCTACTTCCTAAGGAGTTTGTTTTGTATACTAATCATCAAGCTTTGCAATATTTGAATAGTCAAGGAAAGTTGAATCAAAGACATTTGAAATGGGTTGAGTTTTTGTAGAGTTATACATTTGTTTTGAAACATAGAAGTGGAAAGTCTAACAGGGTTGCAGATGTGCTTAGCAGAAGGTAACTATTGCTGACAGAGATGTAGATTGAGGTGGTTGGGTTCAAGAAACTCAAGAATTTGTATCCAGAGGATCCTGATTTTGGTGAAGCTTGGAAAGCTTGTAAAGAACCTGTTAGTCTAGACATGATGAAATGGCTAGATTTTATCATCTAGGATGATATGCTATTCAGAGGGAGTCAGTTGTGCATTCCATGAAGTTCTATGAGGGAGAATCTCATCAAGGAGAAGCATAGTGGAGGATTGGCTGGACATTTTGGTTGAGATAAAATCCTTGCTTTGGTTAGTGAAAATTATTATTGGCCACAGTTGCAGCAAGATGTCAAGAAGTTTGTACAGAGTTGGAGAGTATGTCAGATGGCAAAAGGAGTAAAGCATAATATAGGGTTGTATCATCCATTACCTGTACCAGAGAAGTCTTGGGAGGATATCAGTATGGACTTTGTTCTTGGTTTACCAAGGACACAGTGGGGATATGATTCAATTTTTTTAGTAGTTGACAGATTTTTGAAGATGACACATTTCATTCCCTGCAAGAAGACTAATGATGTTGTTCATATAGCATAATTGTTTTTCAGAGAAGTAGTGAGACTACATGGTTTTCCAAAGACCATAGTTTCAGATAGAGAAACTAAGTTCGTTGGATATTTCTGACGTACATTGTGGAAGAAGTTGAAGACAGATTTGAAGTTCAGTTCATCACATCATCCACAGATTGATGGATAGATAGACATGGTGAATAGGAGTTTGGAAAATTTGCTAAGATGTTTGGTTGGAGATAAGCCAATAGGATGAGATTTGATTTTACCATAGGCAGAATTCACATATAATAATTCTGTCAACAGGAGCACCGGTAAATCACCATTCTAGATTGTACATGGGAGTAGTCCCAGAAATGCATCTGAGTTGAGAAAGATAGATAAAGGAGAAATAAGTAGTGCTAAAGCTGAGGATTTTGCATAACATTTGAAGAACATCCATGAGGAGGTGAGGAAGCATATTACCAAGATGAATGCCCAGTATAAGGCTAAGGTACATGAGAAAAGGAGGCATAAGAAATTTCAGGTTGGAGATGAAGTCATGGTTCATTTGCAGAAGGAGTGATTTCGGGTTAGTACATATAACAAGTTGAAAATGAAGAAGTTTGGGCCATGTAAGATACTAAAGAAGCATGATTCAGGAAATGCATATGAGGTAGAATTGCCTACTAAGATGAATATTTCACCAGTGTTTAACATTTCAGATTTGACAGAGTATCATGAAGGAGGTGTTGAAGATGAGGTTACAGCAACACAGTGGAGTACTCCAACAACTAGTTCAGATATCAAGGAGATTGAAGACATACTAGATAGTCATGTTGGCAGAAGCACAAGGAACAAGACATATGAAGAGTATATGGTCAAATGAAAAGGATGACTTTCTGAAGATTCATCATGGCTAACAAAGGAGGAGGTTAACCATCTTGGTTTTCCTCTGCACACCTGAGTCGTGACGGGGTCACTTCTCAAATTACCCTGGGTGTCTAATGCAAGAGCATCCTGGGTGTAAGTGCAATCTTGCATCACCCAAAAATATTTCTATTTTTGTATTCAATAAGGGCTGTCTTGTGTAGAGCTGCTATTTATGGAAACTTGCTATTTTTAGTAAGTTGGTCTTATGATCTTGAAATGTTTTGATTTTACACGTGGAGGTTCATCTCAGTCATATCAGCCTGCCAGTAAAGTTTCATGGCTAGATCAGGTCTAGTTTTGAAGATATTGAAGATTTTTGGTAGTGGCAGCAGGGTACAAAAACTTTGAACTCAGTTTTGAAGGCTTTAGAGGCCTCGGATGAGGTGAAAAATTTGGGTGACAAGCACTTGCATTGGTCAAGCCTGTAGAGTGCTTCATGGCATTTCCAAAATGGGGTTATAATAGTCAATCGGGTCAATTGGTGATGACTTATGGTCTCCGGAAGTCAGGCCACCTGAAATGATGAAAAATAATTTTCCTTCAAAATTTTTGTTCGGGTTTCAAAAGTTATTTTGAGCTGACTTTGATGTAATAAATTGAAAATAAAATAATTCTAAGTTTGGTCGACCCTTAGGGCTAAATTTTTGGAACCTTCTTGGGCGGTGGAAAATGCCTATATAAAGAAGGCCCGTAGTGTTGTCTAGGGCAGTTCGGGGTAGTAGATCTGGGTATTGATTCGAGGCTTTGTCCTACAAAATATTGTAAGGGAATGCCCATGTAGCTTTGCATATTGTAATTCTGAAAGTTTGTAATTCCACATTTGTGGAGATAATGAGAAGCCAATTTTCTGTTCTTGCATATTGTTGTTGTTGTTTCTCTATTTCTATTATGTGTTTGTGGTATTAAGGGGAGCACCCTTCATCAGTTTCAATCCCAATAAATGTTACCTAACTTTCTCCTCAATCTTCATCAACTGTTTTCTTGCCTGGTAGAATCCAATCACCTAGTATTTTGTGGATTCATAAACTTTTATGTTCATCTTGTGTCTCTTGGTAGCCTTTGTCCATCTACTCGGTTATCATGTTGTTCTTTCTCGGTAATACTTTTCCTCAATTAAAAAAATCACTCAATACTCTTCCTTTGCTTGGTAACCATTGTGCTCGGTTAACTATATTTGTTCAGTGTCCATTTTTCTTGGTGACCTTGATTTCTCGGTATACATATTGTTAGGTAAATGATTTGTTTTATGCTTGGTAATTGTTTTGCCTTGTCATTACTGAATGAATTGTTCTTCACTGACTTGATTCTTCACTCACTATAACTCACCTTTTCACTAATGACAACACTTAATGTATTTAGGACTAACATTCTCCCCCTTTGGCATTAGTGACAAAAAAATTAATAACTTAGACAAAACTTGATATCTCAAATATGTGATAACTCCCCCTCAACATATACTTCTCCTTTTTCAAAATCTTTTTCAAAACTTGTATTTTATATCTTCCTTATTTCCCCTTTTTGATATATATATTTGAATAATTAACTTTTATTTGTATCTACTATCTTCCTTATTTCCCCTTTTTGATATATATATTTGCATAGTTAACTTTATATATCTACTATCCTCCTTTTTTGACAATAATGCCAAAAACAAAAATGTAATGTACAATGTATACTCACATTTTATCAAACAATCCTTGATAAGAAGACTTAGCACTATCATAGGTAGTCTTCCATGTGCCTTTTAGTGCCTCAAGTGCTGAAATTTGGGCTTGTACTTATGATGACAAATCTTTTATATGATCCATCATTGACATTTTAGGTGCAACAATGGGTTCCTTGGATTTCTTGGCATTTATCTAAATTACTTCCAAATGAGGAATGATATGTGCTTGAAGTTCAAGAACTTTTTCTCTAATCTTCTCTTTGTTCCTCAATTCTAGTTGTAAACTCATAAAATGCTTAATCTTTGAATATTGAACTTGGAATGTCCAAGGTTCATTAGTTAACTTATCTGCACTTTTCTTTAGCTCTTCATCAATCTTTGTTTGTTGATCTAGAACATGTTGAGTAAAATGGGGAACACTGCGTAACTATTGGAATAACTTAATTATTATCTTTATGGTTTCCTCTAACTCAGTAGCAATGATAGAAAGTTCAACTTTTTGTTCATAAATCTTCTTCATAAGCTTTTGTTAACCTTTGTTCAGCCTTTTGCTCGGTCATCCTCATCAATCTCTCTTCAGCATCAACATCTGGTGCATTGAATTGATTTACAAGTGAGACTAACTAATCAATGATCAGTGCCTTCTCATTAAGTCAAGTCTTAGGGACAATTTTCATTAAGATGTCTTTCACATCTGATAAGACTTGTTGTTGTTTCATCTCTTGTTTGAGCTTATCCTGTGTTGTCTTTCTCTTCAACAATTCGCTATATTTCATCACGTCATAAGGATTGAGTTTAGTTGGGTCACAAATTGGTATCACTATCTCTTCATCCAATGATACCCTATCCTTTCTACTTTTCTTCTTCTTCTTGTCAGGGGAAATGAGTGCACTTCCACCAGTTGAAATATTTGTGGGCAATGGATCCTGCACCTCCCCAGTTGTATTTGTTTGCATATCACTCAGAGGTTTTTCTTCCTCCTTCCCTTCATTTTCTTTGTGCTCAGGGGCTTTGGTTGCAACTTTTGTTACCTTTGGCTTCTCGGGTGCTTGAGTTGTTTACTCAGTATCCTTGGGAACATTAGTATCAATAGTAGCATTAGTGTCAATTTTTACCTCAGTAGTTTTTATAACACTATCAATAGATGGTGTAGGAGTTGAGTAAGCATGCACTTGTTGCAAAATAGTTGCATCCTTCATGAGTTGTGTTATAGTTGGCTTGATAAAGGATGTCGCTTTAGGGGGTTCCTCATTAGCTTCCATTACATCTTGATCCTTATTCATAGTTTCATTTGGATTCTGTTCAATGATGTCTTCTATTTCAACTTCTTCTTTTGCATCTTTGACCATGTGAGGAACATCATCAATTACTTCATTCATAGTGTCCTTGGGGTCTTCTTCCAGATTCTCCACTTGTGTATTTGTTGGTAGCTCGGTATCTAATATGTCTACCTTTTTTGGTTCAACCATTTGAAATATCTTCTTCCATTATTTGATGCTTTCTTCTTCCATTCTTGTATCCTGCCCATCATGATGTTCAATGATCATTTTTATTATTACGAATCTCTTCTTGTAATTAGTCAAGGCATCATCAATTTCTTGAACTGTTAATTGTGGAACTGACGCGACAAGTGATCTCTTATTTTCCTTTCAATGTCCAGTACATATCTCCATCTTGCACTAATTTTGTTGTATAACTCTTTAGGTAGCTTTCTTGCAAGTTCCACATGTACATATCTATATGTATACATTGCATCAATAGTTGCTTCCTCAATTTTCAATTTGTCTTCATCATTCAACTTATCAAATTTTATACATGCATGGAACAAAAACTTCTAGTTTCTCTCGAAGATTCAAAATGCTCACTATTGTCTTTCTTTAGTGTCTTAGGTGCTGACTATTGTGTGTACTTCCTTTTCTGATAGGTTTTTATTTTGGGCTGTTTCTCCTCAAGTACAACAATTTTTCCTCTACCTCTTTTTGTAGGCGATGTGGGGGTTGATGTAGCCTTAGTCCTTGACCTAGTAGCCTTAGGACTAATATTTTCATATGTTAGTGCCTTCCTACCCCTCTTTGGTTTAGGATTTTCTACTTCTATGTCTTCTTCCTCAGTCTCTTCTTTCCCAGTCTCTTTTCCCTCGGATTCTTCATCAACCACCTTTTCCTTTTCTTCACTAAATTATTCCTCTAATATGTTTATCATTTTCTTTGATTTCTTTTCCGTTTTGGGAACTAAGATTTCAAGCTTTATTCTCTTCTTAGCCTCTTCAAATGTCCCAAATTGTTAGGCCATTTTGTCTGAGGGTTGTTTCAAAAAGATTTCAATATCAAGTGTGGCTTGGTCAATGTCAATCTCATAACCCATCGATTCCAACCATGAAGTTATGAGTTCTACAACTTTAATGAGATATGTGTTGATATCAACTAGGAAACAAATTGTATTTTTGTGCTATGAAAAGCACCTTCATAGGGTTAGTATTGCAAATAAATGAATATATGAACTAAATTACCACAAATAGAAATCTAATTTAAGAACATAATTGACAATTAAGCACTCTATGGACCTCTATTTAGGTTTTCTAATGCAAAGCTCTCAACAAGCTTCCATTAGTGACAACCCTAAAATGAGAATGAATGATAAAGAAACTAAAAAGTTCAATTCCAAATGAAATTAGCCTTAATTAGTCTTAAATTTTCCTTTCTACCTATGAATTGCAAGAGGTTTTGTGTTATTCTCAGATTTGTGGATGATTAATGATGGATTTATGCCTTTCTTTTATATATTTTGGCAAGGGTAGGGGGTAGAGTCGAGTTGATCATAATTGAGTTGAGGTTTAGTCTACGGTTCCACCTTTGAAGACCATTTAAATGGATTGTCCTCAAAGCTTGGGACAAGGAGACAAAATGGGTGGACAAGATGCTCTCTCCTTATGTGTGATGAATATTCAATTTGAGCTTGATCCATGTGAGCTTGATCCTTAAATCCTATGGGTTGATGCATTTTCTCCCATTTGGTGGTTGAGGGAAAATTACAATTTAATAATTGAATTTTTTTAATATGTTTAGCTATGTGTACCCTTTGAATGGGTTGATTTGATTTAATTGAACTATGCAATTAATTAGATTAATTGCACAATTAATTGATTTATTTGATTTAAATTGATTTTATGGCTTTTGATTTTCAATTAAATTTGGATTATGGCTTGATTGCAATTTTGATTTGATTTTAGCTTAATTTGATTTTATTGCCTTGATTTTGCCTTGGTTGCTCACTTGAATTAATCTTGTCCATTTTTAGGTGATTACAAATGCCCCTCTTTGAATCAATGCACGAAGCATATCGGTTCAAAGAATGTCTTGATTTTTTTTTTTATGTGAAGTCCTAATTAAATTTGATGTCTAATTCAATGCTCAATAGAAGATGTAGATTTTGATGATAGGATTGATGCAGTTTCAATTGATTGAAGTCCTTGATGGTCGATCTGATGATAGGTTGTCTGATATGGTGCTTGATTTGATGTTTGATGCCCCGTTCGATTGATAAGTGAAAATTTGTTTGATAAAAGATTAAGGTTCGATTTGATGTCGTACTCCTGATTTAATGATTATGATGTCAGTCCTGATTGTCTGAGTGTATGCCTCCTTAGAAATGAAATGGAATTTGATCTAGGTGAAAGATATTGCATTTTTTTATCAATTAATGTTGAATGAGGTCAATTAATAATGAATTTTGATTTCATTTTTGATAATGTATTCACGATGATGTGATGAAAAATGCCCCTGATTTTGCCATGTGGGTGAAAAATTTGGGTCCCTGGGCACTTTCTGGTCAAAGATGCCCCTTTTAGGTCAAACTGGGCTATATATAGGGGTAAAAGGTCTTTTTACTATTCATTTTTACCTTCCCTTTTCACTTTTCACTCTGACCCCCCTCTGAGCCTTTTGATGATGGTGATCCTGATTTGTGAGCATAGGTTCGAGCGAGGTCACCGTTATCTATGTCCACCTGGCTGTGAACCTCCGGTATGTACCCCGACAACCTTTCTTGTCAGGTTTTTGCATTTAATTTGAAAAAAATTAGATTTTTTTAGGAAAAACTATATTTTTTTCCTTTTTAAATGAAATAGCACGTACACCAATTCTAGTAGCATGTACTCCCTTTCTAAAGTGCATCCCCGGTTTTCCGCAGTGTGTACACCACTTGTAGTAGTGCTTACGAACACTAGACCTAGGGCAAGTTTCACATACACCCTTTTCTATAGTGGGTACAAATTTAATTATGCTTTTGATTTTTTTAGCAGTGCGTATAGTGATTTCCTATAGCGTGTACTAAGTTCTATAGTGCTTACACTTTGTTGTAGCATGTATGATACTTTCTACAGTGCATTTGATATTTTAAACCGCGCTTTTGATTTTCAATGCTTTTAACCAATAAAGTAGCGCGTACACCTTGTTTGGTAAAATTTGCGAGCCTTTGAGTCAGTTTTCCAATCCATCTGATGTCGTCAACCAGTCAATTGGCTTAGTTAAGTCAAATTGATAGCGAGTTGTATGATGTCAGTTCGAGTCATCTCATATTGAATGTTTGATGGTCAATCTTGATTTAGCTAATGGATGATGATAAATTTTCCATCCTCTCTGAATAGAATTAGGAAAATTGACTATGGTTTGATTAAGTTTGATTGTTCGATTGACTTAAGATGATCCAATATGTAATTATTTTGATATCTAATGTGTTTAAATTTTCTTTTACAGGTCGAGCTCAAAAATCTTGGTGTTCGTGGCTTATACCCTTTACCGTTTGAGATGATTGATGAATAGGTAGATGTGGTTTGTCTTTCCTTCTCTCTCTTTCTCTCTCTTTCCCTTGATTCTGCGTGAATTGAGGTCTACTTACAACTATGGTAGAGCATTGGCACTCTGACCATAATACCTTTTACTTGCCGATGGGAGAGATGACCATCACTCCTAAGGATGTCTATTGGTTGTTGCGCATCCTGACACATGGGGAGCTAATTTACTATGATCAGGTCTATGATGGGACCGTAGGAAAATGGTTATTTGTAGATCCCATAATCGGAGATGAGAGCATTCGGTGGGCTCAATTTCCATCTTTTCTTGTGCTTCCTACAATTCCTAGTGCACTTTTTGGTGGTTTTATGGTTCCTGATCGGCATGGTCATGGATTTTCCATTGGTTGGGGCAAGATTTTGGAGGACATGATTGCACAACCTCATTGGTTTGATTGGGGATCTTGTGTCTTAGCTTAGTTATATCATGAGATCCATGATGTGGTTTATTAGTGCGGGGCCACTCTTTCTATTGGGATGGTTCTTCTCCAGTTATAGACATGGGAGCATATCCCTATCACTCGTCCTATATTAGTTTGACATCAGGATGTAGGTTGGTCATTCACATGGATGTACGAAGGCATGGTCATGCAAGATCATTTAAGAAAGTTAGATTACTTGCATCATATTATTGATGATATTGATCAAGTAGTTTTGTGACCATATATTGGTTACGAGGCATGGTCGAAGGATGTAGTGAAGCTTCTATACATGTGTATGCCTCGATGGATGATAGGGCAGACACCCTTGATTATAGAGAGATTTTGCTTCCTGAGACTTCTACGCTAGTTCGGCCGCATTTAGGGGATGTTGTAGGGATTGGCATTATATGCTCATCTACAGGTTGAGAGGTCCTTATGGGGCCCTCAGATTGACTACATGACAACCTACGATCAGGTTTTGTAGTTGCCCCACCTTGTGTGGGATATGAGAGATCACATTGTGGATGTGAGGATGACATATGATTACGCACAATGGTTCATTCAGAACCCTTTTTTGAGGTTCACATATCTTGTTGAGCTAGTGCTCGAGATCGAGGATGAGTCAGATGATGACGGTGGGGATGGCAGGGATGGTGGTGGTAGATGAGGTCATCGAGGATGATGGGGGTGACAGGTGAGATGAGGAGGCTAGGCTGTTATCCCTGTGATTATTGTTGCTCTTATTCCTCGCATAGGTGGTGTGTAGATGAGGGGTGGTCAGGTGAGAGTGAGGAGTGGACCATTCAGATCCCTACATTAGGTTGGTGTGGATAGATTAGCCAGATGGGGCCAGCATAAAGTGCAAGTATATAGATAGGCTGGTACACAAGTCATTGCTGATGTGGATGTACATGCAACACATGTGTTACTTGATCAGGCACAGGGTCCTCCAACACCTCCTCCTCCATAGGGTCCTATTCATCCACAAAGTCCTTCTTCTATGCCATCTTCTTCTATTCCATCTTCTTCCATGGCTCCTCCACAGGCTCTTCCATGGGCTCCACCTTCTCAAGCTCCTCCTACAGAGGCTCTAGCATCAACTGGTGATGTTTGGGTTTTACAATCTGATGTGTTAGAGATTAGGCACTAGGTTAATTAGCTGGGTAGCATGATGCAGGCTTTCATGGCTGCCATGAGTTAGCATGGGCTACAGGCGAGCTCGAGTAGAGCTCCAGATATTGATCCTGGTCTTGATGGTGCTAGTGGTTCTGGTATTTGAGATTATATGATTGATCCATTCGTTGATGTATATTATGATGTTCATTTTTGATATCGAGACATTGGACTCTCATTATTCTTTTATCAGATGATGTTTTTTATGATTTGATACTTATTATACTTTGATGGACTTTGATTTCCATATACTAATGGACTTTGATGATATTAAGGATTCTAATACTCATTGATAGATTTGCTTTATATGATGTCATCATGTGTTGGACTTCTTTTTACAAGTGCTTTATATGATATGCAGATTTATATGATTCTATCTCTACATGCTTTATTTTTATGCTTTTTAAAATGTAGTTTATGTTATGAATGCACATGTCTGTGTATGCTTAAATGATTGTCTTACTTATGACATAGAGTAGATGGATGCATATGATACATGGTTTAATGTTTATGATATATGATGATGGTATTTAATCATTTGATGATTAATGTTATGTGATGATGCTTATGGATGCATTTATTTGATGTGATGGATAATGCAATGTAATGCGATAAATGAGATGTAGATGTGATGTAAATGCAATGAATGTATGGATTTGATGTTTTAATGATGAATGCAATGATAAATGATTTAGATGATATATGGATTGATAATGATCTAAATGTAAATGCAATGACCTAATACACTTAATTTTTGAATATAATTCAAATGTGTAAATGTAATGAACTTGATGAAATGTACCTATATAGATAATGCAATGTTCTAATGAGATGACTTTAAATGTAATGAATTTAATGCAATGTAATTAATAATATTCTTAATGATGTAATTAATGCAATTACAAGATGAGAATTAATAAATGAATGCAAACTAATGTAAGTGCTATCTTAAATGAACTTAATGATATGATGAGTGATAATGTATTTAAATGAATGCAACCTAATGCAATGAATTTAAAGTTAATGCCCGAAATGGATGCAATGAGTCTAATGCAAGGAACCTTTGTTTTTAATTTTTGATTTCCAACACACTCTATCACATATAGTTTTTGATGTACGTTTGATTTTTGATGTTTGATTTAACTCCACCCCTTTTCTTTTTCTCTTTTTCAAATCTATTTTCAAACTAAGAAAGGAAAATACCTTAAATGCATTTTGTACGCACCCTAAAATGGTCGCCTAGACTTTGGGCCCCATTCTTCATTTTATCAATGTTGGAATTATTTTATCAATTTTCTAAATCAATGATTTTTAATATTTTTAATTCAAATCAATTTATTTGATCAAATTGTAATTAATTCAAAAATTTTAATATATTTCCCAAGTTTTATTTAATTGAGAGAACTTGCTCCCTTTTAATTAAATAAAAATCTCTTTTAATTAAATAAAACTCATTTAATTAAATCATCAAGTCATTTATTTTAAATCTCATTTTAATTAAAAGAATAAATCCCTTTTAAATAAATAAAAAATCTTTTAATTAAATATTGGAACCCACTTTGCTAAAAATAATAAATAAATAATAAAAATAATAAAGTAAAGTGCACTTTCCTATGAGATGGAATCTTTTGATTTTTCCTCTTGAGCACATGGATCAACCAAGATTTAATCTCCACCATTGCTCATTTCTTTTTGCCTCTTAATCTTGACCGTCCATTCATTTCTAAATTCCTTTATAAGGAGACTCTCTCCTCATTCTTAATCATTCATCTTTTGCATGATCCATCTTTTGCATCCTCATCTCTTGCATTATCATCATCTTGGAGTCTCTCAATCTTAGCATCTTGGAATCTTGGAGTCTCTCAATCTTGGCATCTTGGAGCTATGGTATTCTTAGATTTCTCATATTGAAGCATTGCATCATCATTTTTATTTTATTTCTTGCATCTAGCTTAATCCATCTAGCCAAGATCTACTTTCATTTTCATTTGCATGCATACTTGATGATCATGGAGATTAGTATTCTTGCTTTTTCTCTTTGAATCTCTCATTTTATGGTGTACTTGCATGGGCACAAACTAGGTCAAATTTGAGGGCCTCCATTACAAACCCTTGCACTCCATGAATAGAGAGCTATGAGTCGCTATTTGAGACCTCATTCTTGAGAGATCTTGGATGTAATGATTCATAGAAGTGTGACAACATTTTAGCACACACATTTAATCTAGGATGTATGTAGCTAGTTGTCACTATTCACAAATTTTGGAGCTTATATTCATCATTGAGCAGTTTTGAAACCCTGAAATTAGTACAACCACCACTAGTTCAACTATGATGATATGAACACCTCTTTCCTTTCCCTTTTCTTTCTTTCCCATTCTTGGTACAACTATCACTAATTGAAATCAATCATGAGAGTATGAATACCGATTTCGTCAAATTCTATGTTGCAAGTGGATTTTGGTATTATGATATTTAACATCAAAATATCCAAGGTATGATGTTGCGTAAACAAACAAAGATCTCAGTTTTTCCATATGTACATGTCCTCGATGATTCTTCGATGATCATGTCATTAGAAAAATAATACATACTTTAAAACCTTGACCTTAAGACAGTCATTCAGAAACCAATAAAATATCATGCTTTCATCATAGCTTGTCTAGTTTAAAAACTTTCATCGATTTTCTAGAAAGGCATGATTTCATCAATCAAGTCAACACTTAGAAAAATTTTGCATCATTTTTCAAATCCATATTTCAAGTATAGTTCTATCCATTTCATACTTTTAATCCTGATAAAGATAAGGTCTTTGTGAGATCTTGGATCAAAATTTTGCGTTTGTTGGATGACATTAGGATTAGGATGTGATCGTGTAAGTGTTTCATTTGTGCTTTGATGAAATGATTTGGTGTCAGATTGATGTTTTCTTTGATGAATCCTTCCTCCTTTAGAGTAGAGTTGTCCCTAGTTTGATGTAAGTGCATTTGTTGGACTTGGGACATTTTGCAAATTAGGTGACAACATCTTTAGGTACTTGCAAATGTAACTGTGGGGTTTTATTATGCAATATATACAAATGTTGGTGAATGCAATATTTATAAGGATGATGACTAGACATGAGACTAACTTGGACTTTCAATGGTGTCTATTTACCAGGTGTTCACCGATTGAATGGATTTTCTCTTTTTTCTATTTTTCAAGCTTTTTCTCCTTTTTTGCTACCAAGGTGCCTATTTGCTAGGTTTTCACCTAGGCACTTTTTCTCTTTTTCTTTTTTTTTGTATTTTCTCTTTTTTAAATTTTTTTTTGATTTCATATCATCAGGGCACCTATTTGCTAGGTTTTCACCAAGACAACATCTTTTTGAGGATCATTTCTAAATGTTTCTAGCTTTCTTTAGGCTCAAATTTCCATTGTTTTTGATCTTTTCTTCTTTTCTGATTTGTTTTCTCTTTTCTATTTTTCCATGTTTTTGATATTTTCAAGATCTCTTTTGACTATGTACAATAAATAGGATTCTCTTTCATCTAATTTCTTTGATACTCTTTTTCTTTATCTCTTTTCAATTGCTTCATGTGTAGAACCTTTTCAGGTGTATAATATTGATTGGTTCTTGCAACTCTTCTCCTTCACAATCAACTAGTTTATAGGTGCATGTCCCAAAAGATGAAGTGATCACAAAAGGTCCTAACCAATTTTCTTCCCATTTTCCTTTCTTCTCACTTTATGCTTGATTTTTGGGATTTTCTCGCAACACTAGGTCACCTATTTGGAATGTCCTCGGTTTGATGTGCTTGTTATAGTTCCTTGACATTTGATTCTGATACACTTTTAATTGGTCAAAATCTTGTTGTTGTCTTTCATCTAATAGCTCCAATTCATAAAACCTAGCTACCCTATAGTCTTCTCCACTTAGTAACCCATGCAATGAGACTCTTAAAGATGGAATTTCTACCTCCAAAGGTAAAACTACTTTTGCTCCATAAACTAGGGAGAATGGTGTAGCTCTTGTTGGTCTTTTAATACTTGTCCTATAAGCCCATAGAGTAGGGTTTATTTGAATGTGCCAATCTCTACCTAAATTATCCACAGTCCTCTTCAATATTTTTAAGATGTTCTTGTTTGTAGCTTCTGCTTATCCATTACCTTGTGGGTAATATATTAAGGATGAGTGGTGTACCACATGAAATTTTATACATAGTTCTTTCAAGTCCTTGTTCTTGAAATGTTTTACATTATCCATTATGATGGAATGAGGAACACCATATCTATAGATTATGTGATTTAATATGAACAAGGATATTTGCTTTCCTATGGCTGTGGATAAGGGTACAACTTCCACCCATTTGGTAAAATACTTCGTTGCAGTAATGATGAATTTATGACCATTTGAAGATGGTGGATGAATCATACCTATCAAATCCAAACCCCATTAATAAAAGGGCCAAGGTGTAGTCACAAGGTGAAGCTCTTGTGCTGGTACATGGATCAAGTTCCCATGGTACTGACATTTATGACAAGGTTTTGCAAAGTGACAAGCATCTTTTTCCATAGAAAGCCAAAAATATCCCATCCTAAGGAGTTTCTTAGCTAGGGTTAAATCATTTGAATGTGACCCAAAAATTCCCTCATGGATTTATTGTAAGGCTATGGTTGATTCCTCTCTCTCTGGACACCTTAGAAGCATTCCATCTAGACTCTTGCGATACAACATGTGGGATACCAAGGTATAGCGAGAGGCTTGTCAGATAAAGATTTTCTTTTGATTTCTGGTTTGGTCCAAGGGCAAGATTTGGTCTTTTAAGTATGTGTAAATAGTTCCATACCAGGGTGAGTCATGTCCCATTAGTAAGAAAATGGTGTGAGGATGGGAAAGGTCAAATGCGGGGTTCTCAACTTCTTCTACCAGGAATTCATATCTGACGCTTTGATCTGGTATTTGGAGAAGTGATGCCAAAGTGCCATTGCATCTATTGCTTTATTCTTATCCCTTGGTACTTGCTCAAATGTGATTAGAGTGAAGTATTTCTTGACATTCTCAATCATGTTCTTGTAGGGTATCAACTTATCATCTTTAGTTTGATACTTGTCATTGATTTGATTACTAACTAGTTGGGAATCTCCATAGATTTGTAGCTTTGTTACTTTCCATTCTAATGCCAACTTTATGCCAATGACCAATGTTTCATACTCGACTATGTTATTTGTGCATGTGAATAGCAATTTGTATGATTTTGGAATTATGGACCCTTGAGGAGTAATCAATAGTATCCCTGCTCCTGATCCATGTTGTGTATAGGAACCATCAAAATACAATTTCCATGTCTTTGCTTTGACATTAATGATTTCAGAATATGGAAATTCCACTTGGATTGGATGTTCATCTTGTAAAGGCGACTTTTCCAGTTGATCTGCTATTACTTGGCCTTTGATAGATTTTCGATCCACATACTCTATGTCAAACTCACTTAAGACCATGACCCATTTGGCCAATCTTCCATTTAGTGTTGTTTTGCTGAGAAGGTATTTTAAAGGATCAATTTTTGCTATGAGTAAGATTTTATGAGATAACATATAATGGGGTAATTTTTGGGAAGCAAAAACCATGGCCAAACATGCTCTTTCAATAAAAGGTGTAGTTTAACTCATACTTCACCAATGTTCTGTTTATGTAGTATATGGCCTTTTCTTTTCCAGCTTCATCCTCTTGAGCCAAGAGTGCCCCTAATGCATGTTCTGTCGCTGAGATGTATAAAATTAAGGGCTTGCCTATGATTGGTGGCATCAATGTGGGTGGATTCATTAGGTAATTCTTGAATAAGGTGAATGCTTCTTGACATTTCTCATCCCATTTCAAAACTGTGTCCTTGTGAAAGAGTTGAGTAAAATTGTGGCACTTTTCTACTAATTGGGAGATTAACTTTCTGATGGCTTGAATCCTACCTTGAAGGGATATCATTTGACTGATGTTTCAAAGGTGCCCCCATTTCCATGATTTCCTTTACTTTGGTTGGGTCTACCTCTATTCCTTTGGCGGATACTATGTTACCTAATAGTTTTCTTGATTGTACACCGAATGCACATTTCTTTGGATTTAACCTTACTTTGAATTGCTTCAATCTTACAAATATCTTTTCTAAGATGGGTAGATGTTCCTCCCTTGAGTGGGATTTAGCAACTATATCAGCTACATAGTCTTCTATAAACTTATCATCATGTCATGAAATATGGTCGTCATGGCTCTTCGATAGGTCACTCCAGCATTCTTGAGACCAAAGGGCATAACATTCCAACAGAATGTCCCCCATACACATGTAAATGATGTTTTGTCTTGATCCTTAGGTTCTATCTTTATTTGATTATAACCACTAAACCCATCCATAAGTGAGAACATTGAGTGTCCTACTGTTAGATCTACGATGGCGTCTATGCTTGGTAGAGGAAAATCATCTTTAGGACATGCAATATTAAGATCTCTAAATTCCTTGCAAATTTTGATAGATTTATCTACTTTAGAAATATGCACAATATTTGAAATCCATTCAACATAATCAATGGCTCTTATAAACCCTACTTTCAACAATTTCTGTATCTCCACTTTCACAAGCAATGCTATGTGTGGATGCATCTTTCTTAGTTTCTACTTGACCGGTCTCACCCCTTCTTTAATATTCAAATGATGCATGATTAAATTCGGATCTAGTCTAGGCACATCATTGTACAACCATGCAAAATTGATTTTTCTCTTTGAATAATTTGATGAAATCTTTTCTTTCTTCACTAGATAAAGACACTGTTAGGTGTATGATTCTCGACTCTGATTCTGACCCAATGTTAACTTTCTCTGTTGGTTCAATTAGGATAGGTGATCTTTCCTCATAGTGCTTGGGAAAAGTATCCAACCTTTCTTCCTTAGGTGCCTCTATTGGGTTTTCACCTTTAGAAACATTCTTTATTTCTTTTTCTTTTTGATCTAATGTTGCCACAATGTGGTTTTCAACATTAGATTCTTTCCATTTTTAATTTTTAATTTTTTTTTTTCACTTTTTTCCAAACTAAAAGGTTGAATACTCCCCTTTGTCACTTCTTCTTGATATTCCATGGTAGAAGAAGGTTCAACCGCATTAAGGTATTGGGACACCAAGTTATCATTCAAGAATGTAGGGAGGATGGTAGGTTCGATGGAATCCCATTCAATTAGGTATGGATAGATAAGGAACAAGGGATTGAATATTTGGGTTGGTTTGATAGGGTTTAAGGACATGACCTCATTGGAAGGTTCAAACATTGTATCGCTCAAATCTATGATATGTGCCTCTTCTAGGTGTTCTAGAGATTTAGGGTCAAAATATTCCTCACTTGAATCCTCTTGGGTTTCTAATGGGTAAAAATATCTTGGATTAAATCTAATGTTAGATTCCCCTATAGTAGGTCTCCATGTTGGAACATAAGGCTCTCCTACCCATTGATTTCCTTCAATTTCTTGACTTGGCACATTATCTAATACCTCTTGGCTAGAACTTGAAGCTTGATTCTGATTTGATCCTAAGGCTTGTTCTTTTCCCTTGATAGGAGTATAGGTATGGATGACATCAATCTCTTTATCTTGACATGATTCACTTGACAATGAATCCCATTCCCAATATTTTGAATCTTCATCACTTTGGGAACCTAATTGCAATATTTGGTCATAAACCCTAGGATAATTCTTTTGAGTGTACCCTTGTTCTAGGTACCCTAATCCAGTATTTTCCTTACTATCTCTCCATGACATTTCAATAGGTTCTATTAGTCCTTCATTTCTTGTACCTAAAGGCCCTTGTCCTTTATATCCCATTTTCTGCATTATTTGAAATCCTTTGCCATATTGATGAGTGGGAATGCTTATGTTTTGAATGTGCTTTTCATGGGCACTTGATTCCTCATCCTTATATAACCAATTTAAGATTTCATTATCTTCCTCATCCATGGATGTAGAAGTGCTTTCCCTCACAAAGTTATCATTGTATTTATGACGTAGATTGGATAGTCTTCCATGGGATTTGGAAGATAAGGGTAGATCCATCATAGATAATGAGTATTCACCTACACCTTTCTGTTTGATTTGGCATTGACTTTCAAAATTATTCATCATGTGGTTCATCTTTTGATAATGAGAATCCTTGGTGTAAATTTGGGTAGATCTAGCTTGGTCTTCTTTTTGTTCCTCATGAGCATTTTCATTACTAACCTTCTCTTTTCCTTTTGTCGATGTAGTGAAGTTAGTAGGACTTTGATTTTTTTCAACAACAATACTTTCTTTTTCTACCTTTTCTTTTCTTTTCAAAGATGGAAGATCTTTTGAACTTTTCCCTTGTTCTATTCTTTGGGAGATAGACCCTTCTAAATTATGTGGGACTAAGGAGTCATTTATAGGCTTCATGTTATTACAATATTGGAAAGGGTTTGAATCCCCACTTACCATGACTTCTTGTCCCATGTAGGGAAATTTGAGGCATTGATGATAGGTTGAAGGCACAACCTATATTTCATGGATCCATGGCGTTCCTAATAAGATATTATAGGTCAATTTTAGGTCAAGGACTTGGAAAATGATCTCTTTTTGCATTGGACCAACTCAGATGGGGAGTACTATGACACCTTTGGAAGCTCTTTCTTCATCATCATAAGATTTTATGGTTATCTTTTTCTTTGGGTCAATAGCTTCCTTAGAAAATCCTAAGGCTTTAACCAAGTTTAAGGTATAAATATTTAGGCCCGCTCCCCCATCAATGAGGACTCTTTTCACTCTATGATTGTGAATCAAGACCTCTATATGTAAAGGCAGATTTTGCGGGTGATTTAAAGACACATCATCTTGTTCTGAAAATGATAGACAATGGGGTGCAATAAGATGACCTACCATGTTTTGGAATTTATCCACATCTAAATTTAAAGGCACATTAGTATCCTGCTCAAATCTCTATCCTAATGTTTAGAAAAGGGTTTTTGAAAGCCATATGGTCCTCATTATTTTGAAGCCCTTCCACCTTTATGGTTCCATCATGGATTAGATCTTGGACAAGGTGTTTTAATTTCATGCATTCATTCATTTTATGTCCTTTGTTGCGATGGTATTAGCAATGATGAGAATCATTCCACCGATTGGGCTTGATTTGGGGCTCATATGGCCTTGATTCGGGTAGGTTAATGATTTTATTAGCCACCAAAGTCCTTAATGCATTTTCCAAAGGTTCAACTAAAAAGGTGAATTTTCTTTTTTGATAAGTGGAAAAGAATGGTTTAGGTTTGTTGACATTAGAATTATTGAAGGGATTTTTGTTGTTGTTGGGATTTTTGTTATTATAAGGAGCTTTGGTCATTTGGTTGACATTATACGTTGGATTTGACCTGCTTGATAAGTTAAAGGGAGTAGCATTTAAGTTGTGGGCTTCCACAACTCCATCATTCACAATATTTTTATTGTTGTTTTTCAACCATAGTCTTGGTTTATCATTGTGATTGTTGGCTACTTTATTATTGTTATAATTAGATAAGTTATGATTGTTATTGGTGTTGGTATAGGGTTTATTATCTTTGAATAACTTGATTTCCCCTCTTTTAACCAACACCTCTTCAATTTTTATCCCATTTTTGATGATCTTTTCAAACGTAGGGGGACATTGAAGTTGGAGTCTATAATTCATCTCCATATTTAAGTTATTCATAAATATTTCCATCTTTTCCTTTTTGTGTATGCTTTGTGGATATCATGTGAAGACTGTTCTCCACCTTTGGAGAAACCCTAGAAAAGATTCACCATCTCGTTGTTTACTGTCACATAGATTAAGCATGGTGATTTCATGCTCAATGTTGTACGAATAGTGAGTCACGAATTTGGAGGCTAATTCCTCAAATGTCTTTATCCCTTGTGGATGTTTTGAGAACCATTCCATGGATTGGCCTCCTAAACTTCTAAGAAAAAGCCTCATTAAATAGGTTGTGTCATGCATGAATTTGATACTTAGAGAACAAAACTCTCTAAGATGGTCTTGTGGGTCTGATTTACCCATATATTTGTTGTATTTAGGGAAGACCACATTTATCAGAAAAGGTGCCATAACTAAGCTCTCATCAAAGGGAAATGGGCACAAAGCCTCGATGGAAAATGGCTTAGGTTTGACTACTTTCTTCATTAGGTTGATTTGTGCTTGAAACATTTTTAATTGTTTATTCATAACACCTATTGGATTATCCTCTTCCTTATCTTTCTTAAGTTGGTCAACATCATAGTCATGAGGAAGTTTCACCTCTGCTTGGGCTAAATTAAGGAAATATCTTTCCCTATCTCTCTCTATAAGTTTGTCCATAACTTCAAGGAATTTGATGTCTTGAGCTGCCCTATTGGTTTTGTCTTCAAGTGTTTCTTTAGCCTCTTGATTGACATGGTTAATTTTTCCTTGATTTTCATTGTTTCCCTCATGGATGTAATCATGAAATACAGAGTTTCTATCCATTGGATCAATTCTCTTTTCAAAAAGGTTTGGGAGACTATCCACTCGGTCATGATTTATGAAAGAGTTTTGAGATTCAAATTTGGGGACCTCTTTTGCAATGCAAGTGCCATCTTCTTGTAAAGATAGTTTAAGTTTATGAGATCATGTTGAAATCGGCATTAACAAGGATTTGATTCGAAATTGTGTACCCCAAACTTGGTGATTGTTCTTTTTATGAAGATATTAAAAATATAAGATGATTTTGCAAAATGGATATCTCTCACTTGTTATATGCATCTTTAAACAAAACAACCACAAATACACTTGTTTTTTTTAACCCTCTACACAAAAAGTGTTTGAATATGTAAGAACGTTATCACAGGTTTTTCACGAAAAGTCACTTCAAGCAATCTACTTAATTGACAAGTTGGTCTGTAAACATGGCTTTAAAAGGTAGGCTTTGCTAAGTTAACAAGGTATTTAATAAATATTTTGTTCAAAATGTATATTAAGTTTCATCCCCCAAAATTAGGAGGCTTCCCATCATCGGTATATCAGAGTTTTGCGCAATCCCGAAGGACTAATCGAGGAAGTCTGAAAGCTTAATATCCTTTTGTCATACACCCCATTAAGGATGTATGCATTTCATTTTATAGTGGGTTGGATTTTTGCGGCAAAGGAAAATGTATCCCACTTTGAGCTGTCCCTCTCATTGGCCTTGTTAAGGCAAATATCAGGAGGCGAGCCTACTAAAGATCTAGTATGTTCATTTTTAAAGCAATAAAATAGATTTAAGAGATAGATTTTGGGAGTTTGATTCACCAAAAGGTGAAGAGAATATCCCTATCTATTCTTTCCTCCTAAGCATAATTAACAATGTTCAATTTATCCAAACCCACTAACTAATGAGAATTGAGATTGAGTATTTCTACTCTGCTCCAAGGTCACAATTTAAACAAAAAATGACCAAGTTTTAGGCTTACCTTGATTTGTAGCTAGCAAAGGCTAGGGGCATTTTTGAAGGATTTTGTCATGATTTTGACTCACCTAGTGGTGATCGTTCCCATTTCTTTGCCTCCTCTCCAACAAGTTAGTCAACACAAGAAAAAAATATGAAGCAAACAAGTAAAAACTAAAATTTAAGCCTTATTTATCAAATTTTACACAAATCAATTAAGGAAAACAAATCCAATTTAATGAGACAAACTTTGATTTGTAAGCTTCTACAACTTTCAAATATTGTTCATATACCTCACTTTCTTGCTGCGAATTCTCCAAAACTAGCTTGATGTTAGCTATGTTCTCCTTTTTAATTCATTTGGCCAATGCTTTATCCTCACTGTTAAATCTAGTCTCTAGATTCTTGATTCTTTTATGACCTATCATCCTACAGACATAGGAAATTCATTTCCCAAAAGTTAGATTCTGCAAATTTGCAATTTAATTGAAATCACAACAGAACTAATTGAAAGCGTTGCTAAAAAAATTAAATGCATTGTAGAATAATTTGAACGCATAAAGACATAAAGTAAACACACTATTTAAACAAGCAAATGCGCTTAAAGAAAACTTGAAACGCGTTGCAAAAAGATTTGAAAGCACTTGGTAGTTAGGGCACACATGTTAAAAGAAGTAGAGACAAGATAATAGAAGGATTAAACATGTTGTTTGACTGTGTAAAGGAACACAAATGTTTTGTGGATGCACCATTGCATACCTTAAACGTGCTGCAGAAACTGTCAAATGCATTGTTTAACTTGCAAAATAGAGAAAAATACAAGGATATGCAAGAAATATATAATTTCTCTGAATTTTAAAAATTAATGAGGCCTAATGCCCCACGGTGGGCACCATTTTGTGTGCTATGAAAAACACCTTCATAGGGTTAGTATTGCAAATAAATGAATATAAGAACTAAATTACCACAAATAGAAATCTAATTTAAGCAAATAATTGAAAATTAAGCACTCTATGCACCTCTATTTAGGTTTTCTAATGCAAAGCTCTCAACAAGCTTGGTGTAGGAGCACCTAGGTTCTTGGCCAACCTAGCTCCTAGACACCTAGTTTTGGCTTGTAGTGACCTTGGCCAAGTCACTGTCCTTTAAGGACTTTTGGTTTTGTGTCTTAGATAATGAGTGTGTTTGAGATCCAATAAGGCTCTTAGGTAGTTGAAATCAAAGTCCTAGTGATGGTCTCATTAGACTAGGTGAAGACCCAAGGGATATGGCTTGTATGCCATTGGATGTTGGGAATCAGTCAAAGGAATGTTTTGATTGTGAAAATGAGTTAAATGAGTGAAATAAAGTGAGAATGGGCCTTAAAATTCTTAGGATAGGCTAGAGAGTCTTTTTAGACCTCATGGTACAACTTTGAAAGCAAATTGTAAAAGTTGTCATGACAACAAATTTGTCTCAGGCCTGTCTGAAGTGTGAGAGTTAGTTATAGGTCTAAAACCAACCAAGCTAGGTTGACTAAGCCTATTTATGGCTTGTTTTTATTGAGACCTAAGGTTGTACATTAGTTTTTTATGAGTACTTTTTAGATTTCCTTCATTGTTGTGACTGTACCCGTGTTGGTTTGAATAGAGAGCTCGGTCATCCTTAATCATGGATCTTCAGTATTCTTCGAATGCAGGGTATCAAATGAAGTGTCTAACCTATTATTTATACTGAAAATAGTATTTAGGGTTAGGTTATGTGCAATAAATGCTCTTTTGCTAACCTATCAACTAATAATCATAATGACCACCAATCTTCTCTCAGTTACTAATACTTCTCCACCGACCATCCATCTTACTCAGTTATTCTTACCGACCATACTAACTTTCACAACTATAAGAGTTATCCCATTGCATCTCACCATATGTTGGTTTGGATATCAATTCATGATTGTGAGGAACTGATGTATGATAAAACAATTCAAATACAGTTCCCATACCTACATGTATGGTTTAGTCTATAGTAGTGGAATCACCTGATCCAGATGATGAGGTGTCACTGAATGATCTAGCTGATGTTCCACTATCTTCAATCTTTCTTCTTCATATCTTTCCCATCTGATTACGAATATCATCAACATTTTTTGTACCTTTTCCTTTAGAGTCTTCATCATTGGGTGCATCTGCTCGGTACCTACAATTTTTGCTCAAGTGACCAACCTTGTGACAATGAAAACATGCCATGTCAGAAGTCTTCCAAGTACCAGTATTTCCTCCCATGTGCAATATTCTACAATTTTTTGTAATATGACCATATCTTCCACAAGATGTACATGTAATCCTTATATTGTAATCCCAATTGATAGTATTTCCTTGTCTATTTAGTATCCAACTATACTTCTTATGTGATCTGCAATCTTGTGATTTGTGTCCATACTTATTGCATGTGTAGTAGTAACCATCAAATTTTTGTTGCCTTGGAGTCTTGTCAAATTTGGATATGCACTCAAATGTTTGATAATCATACTTGTTACAATTATAACAGTATCCATCAAATTTAGGTGTAACAAATGATTTACCGACTTTGCTCCTGCATACATTTTCTATGTGGCCTGATTTTCCACAATGATAGCGTGTTGGCTTCTTAGGTTTTGGAGTTGTATACACATTTCTCTTCTCTACTTTCTTAGATGATTCTCCTTTCTTAGTTGTAGAGTTCTCAGTAAAGCCTAATCCACTAGTATCTCTCGTTCTTCTCTGATTTCTCAATTGTTCATCCAGTTTCCTTATACTTTCCTTAGATCTCTTTAGTCTTTCATTGGTTTCTTTTTCAAATTTCAACTCATTCTTCAGTTGTTCATTTTCTGATCTCAGTCCATCAATCTCTTTCACCTTCCCTAAAATCTCATTATTAACACTGAGTAACTGATTTGTCATATCATAGTGATTTTGTGTCAACCTCTATATTTCCACATCTTACTCATCCGATCTTGCACTCATTTTCCTTTTCTCATCTTCTATTATTATCTTATCATCTTCAACTTTTCTCTTTTGTTCCAGGACTTCACACATTCTTACCGATTGAGCTTCTTGTTCCTTCTTCAATAATTTTACCTTCTTGGTTAGGTTTTTTTCTTTTCTTTTCCATCCAATCTGATATAGTAGCTTCAGATTCATCAGAAAAGCTTCCCTCTGATTGTTTAGTAAGTTCTTCAACCCAATCTTGGGTATCTTTTAATTGATGAGATAACTCCTTTCTCTTGCTTAGTGAATGCTTCAACTTCCTTGTTAGTTCATCAATATGATCTTTTGCAAATTTTAGTTCTATGTTCAAATTCTAAATCATCTTTTCATACATGTAGCTTTCCATCTCTTCAGATCTTTCATCTCAAGATGTTAAAATTTTAAATAAGAGACTCTTCATGAATACCAATTGTTGGAAAGTTAAGGTGCTGAGAGGGGGGGGGGGTGTGGGGGGCTGAATCAATACCTTATAAAACTTTAACCCTCAATAATCTTCCATGCCAAAAGTTTTTAACACTTTTTTAATTTATTTTGATTGAGTGATGAAAATTCCATCATTCTATTGTATAATCTGCAAACCTAGAAAGAATTTAATCTCTCCAAACATTGACATCTCAAATTCCTTTCTCATTTCATTAGCAAAAGATTTGCAAATTAGATCATGTCCACCAAAGATTATATCATCAACAAATATTTCAGCAATCAAAATATTATCACCAGATTCTCCTTTCATGTACAAATTATTGTTTTCACTAGTTCTTACAAAGCCAATACTGATAAGATAAGCATGTAGTCTTGTAGACACCTAAATTTATCCTTTTAACATTAATTAAATTAAATTAAATTAATGACCCCAAATAACATTATAGTTAATTTTTTTAAATTAATTATATTTGTTAAATTCATCTATTTATTTAATTAAATAAATTTATTTAAATTTATTTAATTAAATAAATTCATTTAAATTTAAATACTACCTTTCATAATGTATTTAATTTAATTTAATACACGTTCCTCTATAGTCCCATTTTAAATAAATTTTTAATTTATTTAATCCCCTCACATTCTTTATTTCTACTAAACCATGATTAAATTAAATTAAATTTTATTTAATCTTAAATCCAACCTAGATGCTATCCTACACACATCACTTTCTGTCTAATAAGCCTACTCACTAATTAACTAGACTAATTTTTGGATTCCTACATCCATTAGTCCTAATTATTTGCTCACACGTGTGAGGAAATTTAAAAAAATGACCATTTTTAAAAATTGCTAAAATTTGCACAAACAAAGCTTCTTACATTTTATGACACTTCTTACACATTCTAAAATGGTGAAAATAGATTTTTTCACTTACACATCTCTTACACACACTTACACATGTACTTGAAGTACACATTGACCTTTCACATCCCAAGTTGCTCACACGTGTGAGCAAGTCTTGGACTTTGCATGACTTATGTGTCTCCTTGGTGGCACCTATGTGGATTCCACATAAATGCCACCTCACCCCAGCCCTCCAAAATATTATAAATAGGACCCTTGTCTCAAAAAAAAAAACATTCTTTTTTCATTAGAGTTATTATGTTAGTATATGCCGCACATACCTCAACTCTGAATGCTTGACCGCCATTTTCAAGGTTATTGTGTACTTTGGAGTTGTTGGAGATCTAGGTGTGGAAGGAGACATTCATGAGAATTTGGAGAATGGTGGACTATGAGGATGGGACACACATTGACAAGTGAGTTAGGACATATCAACATCTAGCTAACACCCCACTAGTGGTATGTTTAGAACATTACACCTTTTTTGCCTTGTTTTTTGTACATTTTAGTAGGCTAGGCCAGAGAAAAATTAGGTGGAACAACACATTTCTTTTTGCATTAGAGTTATTATGCTACTATATTTCTTTCATAGAGTTTTCTAACAATTTGGTAGTTGCTAAATTTCTTTCAAGTTTGTAGACTTAGTTTTATCTTAGTGATTTAGCTTCATCCATTTTCTTTGCACATTTGCATGTCATAGAGCTTGAGGATTGCTTTCAAAGCTCCTCCTTGAGCTTCCTTGGCCTCTTGCATTAGAGTTCTTGAGAGTTGCTTTTGTAACTTCTTCTTGAGCATCTCAAATCTTCGTTATACTTGCATTTTAGTGGGATCTATATTTGTGTTGGGAGAGCACTCCCACAAATATCTCCAAGAGCTGAAATCAAGCAAGTCTTGGGTGCACTTGCTTATTGCTCATCGAAAATTGTGGTGAAAATTAATATTTTTTATAAGTTTATGAACGTGCTAAAATAGATTTGAATATGCTCTTTATCATTAACGTTTGCATGTTTGAACTTATTCTTAACAGGTGGATTTTCATCATATACATTTTGGCACACCTGGTGGGATCCACAATCCCATTTACTAACTATTTCTCTTGATTTTGTGAAGGTTTCCAGTGAATTTTCTGGATAGGCATCTCCGCACGACCAGAGGCGTCTCCGTTTGGAAATAGCCATCTCTACACACAAGTGTCTCTACCTATAAAAAAACATCTTTGCACACAAGCGTTTCCGCCTCTAGACAGACGTCTCCGCCAAAAGAATTTTTCTGTCATTTTAGTTTGTTTTAATAAAAAAAAACTTCTATTTGGAAATCACATTAAGCCTTTTTTTTCAACCGACGACACCCCTTTTGTGGGTCTCCCCCCCCTTTTTGGGTCGATGGGTCCCCCCACCCTTGGGTAGCGGAGCTGCTCATCAAAGGATGGGCGGCTATGCTCGGGGTCCCTGGGCGGAGCCGCTCGTCCGAGGACGAGCAGCTAAGCCCAAACTTCCTAGGTGGAGTTTCCCGTCTAGTGACGGGCAGCAACGCCCGGGATCCCTGGGCAGAGCCGCTCATCTATGGATGGGTGGCTATGCCTGAACCTCCCAAGCGAAGCTGCCCGTTGGGCAGCTACGCCCGGTGGACGGAGCCACCCATTGGCCGTTAGGCGGCCCGACCCGTAGGTGGCAGTGCTCCCTACTAGGCAGGTGGAGCCATCAATCGGCACCGTCACCTTGCTTGTTTTCCCCCACCCTTGGCATCAATAAAATCCCCAACCCAGTCCAGAACCATACAACGCATACACATAAATTTTAAAATGCTAAAAGTAACAAAGCAGGGCTCAGGCACTTATCAGATCCCCCATGTCAGCTGCTCATTGATAGACCCGCACCTACTCACCCAGCTGCATCCTCTCCCATCGTCCTGCCATTCTCCTTTCTCCTCTCCTCTTTTTCCTTCTCCTTCGGGGTAAAAATGAAACCTTTTTCCCCCTTTTTCCCCTTTTATAAAGGTCCCCTTTTTCCAAAAAGGGAGAGGATCCTTTTGGCCCTTTCTTTTTTGTTTCTTTTTTCCCCCCTTTTTAAAAGTTATGGCAAGTCTTTTTGCCCTTTTTTCGTGAAAATTGACCAATTTTTTTTATATTTTGGCCTATTTTCCCGAGGGGGCACATCCTACTACTGACTTGTCTTCTGGGGCATCTATATTTTCTTTTTTTTGATGCGATGCCATTTTTGACACCGCGTCAAAGAGGGGCAAAATGTAGACACCTAAATTTGTCTTTTTAACATTAATTAAATTAAATTTAATTAATGACCTTAAATAACATTATAGTTAATTTTTTTAAATTAATTATATTTGTTAAATTTATCTGTTTATTTAATTAAATAAATTTATTAACTAATAGTATTTGAATTAAATTTAAATACTATTTTTCATAATATATTAAATTTAATTTAATACATGTTCCTCCATAGTCCCATTTTAAATAAATTTTTAATTTATTTAATCCTCTCACATTCTTTATTTCTACTAAAATATAATTAAATTAAATTTAATTTAATTTAATCCTAAATCCAACCTAGATGCTATCCTACACACATCACTTTCTATCTAATAAGCCTACTCACTAATTAACTAAGGTTAATTTGGCTAATTTTTAAATTCCTACATCTGTTAGTCCTAATTATTTGCTCACACATGTGAACAAATATCTAAAAATGATCATTTTCAAAAATTGCTAAAATTTGCACAAATAAAACTTTTTACATTTTATGACACTTCTTACACATTCTAAAATGGTGAAAATGAATTTTTTCACTTACACATTTCTTACACACAC
The DNA here is from genome assembly GCA_027943335.1 of Chamaecyparis obtusa. NCBI lineage: Eukaryota > Viridiplantae > Streptophyta > Pinopsida > Cupressales > Cupressaceae > Chamaecyparis > Chamaecyparis obtusa. The sequence continues at coordinate 1,532,859 of BSBK01003601.1, forward strand.
TTACACATGTCTTGAAGTACACATTGACCTTTCACATCCCAAGTTGCTCACACATGTGTGAGTAAGTCTTGGACTTTGCATGACTTATGTGTCTCTTTGGTGGTACCTATGTGGATTCCACATAGATGCCACCTCACCGCAACCCTCCAAAATATTATAAATAGGACCATTGTTTCAAGCAAAATACATTCCTTTTTGCATTAGAGTTATAATGCTAGTATATGCTTAGAATTGCTTTCATAGAGTTTTCTAACAATTTTTTAGTTGTTAAATTTTTTTCGAGTTTGTAGACTTAGTTTTATCTTAGTGATTTAGCTTCATCCATTTTCTTTGCACATTTGCATGTTATATAGCTTGAGGATTGCTTTCATAGCTCCTCCTTAAGTTTCCTTGGCCTCTTGCATTTGAGTGCTTGAGAGTTGCTTTTGTAGCTTCTTCTTGAGCATCTCAAATCTTCATTATACTTGCATTTTAGTGGGATCTATACTTGTGTTGGGAGAGCACACCCACAAATATTTTTAAGAGCTGAAATCAAGCAAGTCTTGGGTGCACTAGCTTATTTCTTATGGGAGGTTGTGGTGAAAATTAGAGTTTTTTATAAGTTTATGAACATGCTAAAATAGATTTGAATATGCTTTTTATCATTAACATTTGTGTGTTTGAACTTGTTTTTAACAGGTGGATTTTCATCATATACATTTTGGCACGCTCGGTGGGACCCATAATCCCATTTACTATCTATTTCTCTTGATTTTGTGAAGGTTTCCCATGAATTTTCTGGACAGGCATCTCTGCACGACCAGAGGCATCTCCACCTGGAAACAAGTGTCTCTGCACACAAGTGTCTTTGCCTGTAAACATGCATCTCTGCACACAAGCGTCTCCACCTTTAGACAACCGTCTCCACTAGAAAGAGTTTTTCTCTCATTTTAGTTTGTTTTAATCAACAAAACTTCTATTTAGAAATCATATTAAGCCTTTTTTTTCAACTGGCAACGCCCCTTTTGTGGGTCTTCCCCCCCCTTTTTCAGTCAGTGGGTCCCTCCACCCTTGGGCGGTAGAGCCGCCTGTCAAAGGACGAGGGGCTAGGTCTAGGGTCCCTAGGCAGATCCGTCTGTTCAAGTACGGGTGCCTACGCCCAAACTTCCCAGGCGGAGCTGCCCGTCTAAGGATGGGTGGCTACGCCCAAACCTCCCGGGCGGAGCTACCCATTGGGTGACGGGCGGCTACACCCGGTGGACAGAGCCGCCCGTCAGCTGATAGGTGGCACTTCCCATAGGAGCACCTCCCATAGGTGGTGGCGCTCCCTACTAGGTAGGTGAAGCTGTCAATCAGCACCATCGCCTTGCTTTTTTTTCCCCACCATTGGCATCAATCAAATCTCCAACCCAGTCCAGAACCATACAACGCATACCAATAAATTTAAAATGCTAAAAGTAACAAAGCAAGGCTCAGGCACTTACTAGATCCCCCCTGTCAGCTGCTCGTTGATAGACCCACACCCGCTCACCCAGCTGCATCCTGTCCCGTCGTCCTGCCATTCTTCTTTCTCCTCTCCTCTTTTTCATTCTCCTTCGTGGTAAAAATGAAACCTTTTCCCCCCTTTCTCCCCTTTTATAAGGAGTCCCCTTTTTCCAAAAAGGGAGAGGGTCTTTTTGGCCATTTTTTTTTTGTTTCTTTTTTCTCCCTTTTTTTTAAAGTCATGCAAAGTCTTTTTGCCATTTTTTCATAAAAATTGATCAATTTTTTTTTATTTTGGCCTATTTTCTCGAGGGGGCACATCCTGCTACTGACTTGTCTTCTGGGGCATCTATATTTTTTTTTATTTGACGCGATGCCATTTTTGACACCACATCAAAGAGGGGCAAAATGTAGACACCTAAATTTATCCTTTTAACATTAATTAAATTTAATTTAATTAATGACCTCAAATAACATTATAGTTAATTTTTTTAAAATTAATTATATTTGTTAAATTCATCTATTTATTTAATTAAATCAATTCATTAATTAATAGTATTTGAATTAAATTTAAATACTACTTTTCATAATGTATTAAATTAAATTTAATACATGTTCTTCCACAGTCCCATTTTAAATAAATTTTTAATTTATTTAATCTCCTCACATTCTTTATTTTTACTAAACCATGATTAAATTTTTATTTAATTTAATCTTAAACCAACCTAGATGCTATCCTACACACATCACTTTCTATTTAATAAGTCTACTCACTAATTAACTAAAGTTAATTAGGCTAATTTTTGGATTCCTACATCTATTAGTCCTAATTATTTGCTCACACATGTGTGAGAAAATTTTCAAAAATGACCCTTTTCAAAAATTGCTAAAATTTGCACAAACAAAGCTTCTTACATTTTATGACACTTCTTACACATTCTAAAATGGTGAAAATAGATTTTTTCACTTACACCAACCTAGATGCTATCCTACACACATCACTTTCTATTTAATAAGTCTACTCACTAATTAACTAAAGTTAATTAGGCTAATTTTTGGATTCCTACATCTATTAGTCCTAATTATTTGCTCACACGTGTGAGAAAATTTTTAAAAATGACCCTTTTCAAAAATTGCTAAAATTTGCACAAACAAAGCTTCTTACATTTTATGACACTTCTTACACATTCTAAAATGGTGAAAATAGATTTTTTCACTTACACATCTCTTATACACACTTACACATGTACTTGAAGTACACATTGACCTTTCACAAGTCTTAGACTTTGCATGGCTTATGTGTCTCTTTGGTGGCACCTATGTGGATTCCACATAAATGCCACCTCACCCCAGCCTTCCAAAATCCTATAAATAAGACCCTTGTCTCAAGCAAAATACAATCCTTATTGCATTAGAGTTATTATGCTAAGCTAGTATATGCTTAGAATTGCTTTCATAGAGTTTTCTAACAATTTGGTAGTTGCTAAATTTATTTCAAGTTTGTAGACTTAGTTTCATCTTAGTGATTTAGCTTCATTCATTTTCTTTGCACATTTGCATGTCATAAAGCTTGAGGATTGCTTCCATAGCTCCTCCTTGAGCTTCCTTGACCTCTTGCATTTGAGTGCTTGAGAGTTGCTTTTGTAGCTTCTTCTTGAGCATCTCAAATCTTCATTATACTTGCATTTTAGTAGAATCTATACTTGTATTGGGAGAGCACACCCACAAATATTTCTAAGAGTTGAAATCAAGCAAGTCTTGGGTGCACTTGCTTATTGCTCATCGGAGGTTGTGGTGAAAATTAGTATTTTTTATAAGTTTATGAACATGCTAAAATAGATTTGAATATGCTTTTTATCATTAACGTTTGCATGTTTAAACTTGTTCTTAATGGGTGAATTTTCTTCATATACATTTTGGCACGCCCGATGGGACCCACAATCTCATTTACTAATTATTTCTTTTGATTTTGTGAAGGTTTCCCGTAAATGTTCCAGACAGGCGACTCCGCACGACCAAAGGCATCTCCACTTGGAAACAAGCGTCTCTGCACACAAGCATATCTGCCTGTAAATAGGCGTCTCTGCACACAGGCATCTCCGCCTCTAGAAAAGCGTCTTCGCTAGAAAGAGTTTTTCTCTTATTTTAGTTTATTTTAATCAGCAAAACTTCTATTTGAAAATCACATTAAGCCTTTTTTTCAACCAGCAACCCCCCTTTTGCAGGTCTCCCCCCTTTTTTGACCGACGGGTCCCCCGCCCTTGGGCAGCGGAGCCGCTCATCAAAGGACGGGTGGCTACGCTCGGGGTCCCTGGACGGAGCTGCCTATTTGAAGACGGGCGGCTACGCCCGAACTTCCCGGGCGGAGCTGCCCGTCTAGTGATGGGCAGCAACACCCGGGGTCCTTGGGCGAAGCCACCTATTTAAGGACGGGCGGCCATGCCTGAACCTCCCGGGCGGAGCCGCCTGTCGGGCGACGGGCGACTACACCCAGCGGATGGAGTTGCTCGTCAGCCGATAGGCGACGACGCTCCTTACTAGGTAGGTGGAGCTGTCAATCGACACCGTCACCTTGCTTTTTTTCCCCACCCTTGGCATCGATCAAATCCCCAACCCAGTCCAAAACCATACAATGCATACCAATAAATTTAAAATGCTAAAAGTAACAAAGTAGGGCTCAGGCACTTACCATATCTCCCCTGTCAGCTGCTCGCTGATAGACTCGCACCCGCTCAGCTAGCTGCATTTTGTCTCGTCGTTCTACCATTCTCCTTTCTCCTCTCCTCTTTTTCCTTCTCTTTCAGGGTAAAAATGAAACCTTTTTCCCCTTTCTCCCCTTTTATAAGGATTCCCCTTTTTCCAAAATGGGAGAGGGTCTTTTTGGCTCTTTCTTTTTTGTTTCTTTTTTCCCCCCCTTTTTTTAAGTCATGCAAAGTCTTTTTATCTTTTTTTCGTGAAAATTGACCAAATTTTTTTTATTTTGGCCTATTTTTCCGAGAGGGCACATCCTGCAACTGACTTGTCTTCTGGGGCATCTATTTTTTTTTTATTTGACGTGATGCCATTTTTGACACTGCATCAAAGAGGGGCAAAATATAGACACCTAAATTTGTACTTTTAACATTAATTAAATTAAATTTAATTAATGACCCCAAATAACATTACAGTTATTTTTTTAAATTAATTATATTTTTTAAATTCATCTATTTATTTAATTAAATTTATTTAATTAAATAAATTCATTAATTAATAGTTGAATTAAATTTAAATACTACTTTTCATAATGTATTAAATTTAATTTAATACATGTTCTTCCATAGTCCCATTTTAAATAAATTTTTAATTTATTTAATCTCCTCACATTTTTTATTTCTACTAAACCATGATTAAATTACATTTTATTTAATTTAAACCTAAATCTAACCTAGATGCTATCCTACACACATCACTTTCTGTTTAATAAATCTACTCACTAATTAACTAATGTTAATTAGGCTAATTTTCAGATTCCTACATCCATTAGTCCTAATTATTTGCTCACACATGTGTGAGCAAATTTTCAAAAATGACCATTTTCAAAAATTGCTAAAATTTGCACAAACAAATCTTTTTACATTTTATGACACTTTTTACACATTCTAAAATGGTGAAAATGGACTTTTTCACTTACACATCTCTTACACACACTTACACATGTACTTGAAGTACACATTGACCTTTCACATCCCAAGTTGCTCACACATGTGTGAGCAAGTCTTGAACTTTGCAAGACTTATGTGTCTCCTTGGTGGCACCTATGTGGATTTCACATAGATGCCACCTCATCGCAGCCCTCCAAAATCTTATAAATAGGACCCTTGTCTCAAGCAAAATACATTCTTTTCTGCATTAGAGTTATTATGCTAGTATATGCTTAGAATTGCTTTCATAGAGTTTTATAACAATTTGGTGGTTGCTAAATTTCTTTCAAGTTTGTAGACTTAGTTTCATCTTAGTGATTTAGCTTCATCCATTTTTTTTGCACATTTGCATGCCATAGAGCTTGACGATTGCTTTCATAGCTCCTCCTTGAGTTTCCTTGGCCTCTTGCATTTGAGTTCTTGAGAGTCACTTTCGTAGCTTCTTCTTGAGCATCTCAAATATTCATTATATTTACATTTCAGTGGGATCTATACTTGTGTTGGGAGAGAACACCCACAAATATCTCTAAGAGCTAAAATCAAGCAAGTCTTGGGTGCACTTGCTTATTTCTCATCGGAAGTTGTGGTGAAAATTATTATTTTTTATAAGTTTATGAACATGCTAAATAGATTTGAATATGCTCTTTATTATTAATGTTTTCATGTTTGAACTTGTTCTTAACAGGTGGATTTTTATCATATACATTTTGGCACGCTCGGTGGGACTCACAATCTCATTTACTAACTATTTCTCTTGATTTTGTGAAGGTTTTCAGTGAATTTTTCAGATAGGCGTCTTCGCACGAAAACAGACGTCTCTACACACAAGTGTCTCTGCCTGTAAACAAACATCTCTGCACACAGACATCTCTACCTCTAGACAAACGTCTCTGCTAGAAAGAGTTTTTCTCTCATTTTAGTTTGTTTTAATAAGAAAAACTTTTGTTTGGAAATCACATTAAGCCTTTTTTTTTCAACCGGCGGTGCCCCTTTTGAGAGTCTCACCCTCCCTTTTTCGGCCAGCGGGTCCCCCCACCCTCGAGCGGTGGAGCCGCCCACAATTGGGTGGAAGAGCCTCCCTGGGTGGAGCCGCCCATCTGAGGACAGGTGGCTATGCCCGAACTTCCCGGGTGGAGCCACTCGAACCTCCCAAGCAGAGTTGCCCGTCGGGAGACAGACGGCTACGCCCAGTGGACGGAGCCGCATGTCAACCAATAAGCAGCACCGCCCATAGGCATCGACGCTCCCTACTAGGCAGGTGGAGCCATTAATCAACACCGTCACCTTGCTATTTTTTCCCCACCCTTGGCATCAATCAAATCCCCAATCCAGTCCAGAACCATACAACACATACCAATAAATTTAAAATGCTAAAAGTAACAAAGTAGGGCTTAGGCACTTACCAGATCCCCCTTATCAGTTGCTCGCTGATAGACCCGCACCCACTCACCCAGTTGCATCATGTCCCATCATCCTGCCATTCTCCTTTCTCTTGTCCTTTTTTTCCTTCTCTTTCGGGGTAAAAATGAAACATTTTTCCCCCTTTCTCCCCTTTTATAAGGGGTCCCCTTTTTCCAAAAAGGGAGAGGGTCTTTTTGACCCTATTTTTTTTGTTTCTTTTTTTCCCCTTTTTTTAAAGTCATGCAAAGTCTTTTTGCCCTTTTTTCGTGAAAATTGACCAAATTTATTTTATTTTGGCCTATTTTTCCAAGGGGGCGCATCCTCCAACTGACTTGTCTTCTGGAGCATCTATATTTTTTTTTCTTTAACGCGATGTCATTTTTGACACCACATCAAAGAGGGGCAAAATGTAGACACCTGAATTTGTCTTTTTAACATTAATTAAATTAAATTTAATTAATGACCCCAAATAACATTATAGTTAATTTTTTTAAATTAATTATATTTGTTAAATTCATCTATTTATTTAATTAAATAAATTTATTAATTAATAGTATTTGAATTAAATTTAAATACTACCTTTCATAATGTATTAAATTTAATTTAATACATGTTCTTCCATAGTCCTATTTTAAATAAATTTTTAATTTATTTAATCCCCTCACATTATTTATTTCTACTAAACCATGATTAAATTAAATTTTATTTAATTTAATCCTAAATCCAACCTAGATGCTATCCTACACACATCACTTTCTGTCTAATAAGCCTACTCACTAATTAACTAATTAGGCTAATTTTTAGATTCCTACATCCATTAGTCTTAATTATTTTCTCACACGTGTGAGCAAATTTTTAAAAATGACCCTTTTCAAAAATTGCTAAAATTTGCACAAATAAAACTTCTTACATTTTATGACACTTCTTACACATTCTAAAATGGTGAAAATGGACTTTTTCACTTACACATCTCTTACACACTTACACATGTACTTGAAGTACACATTGACCTTTCACATCCTAAGTTGCAACTTTGTATGACTTATGTGTCTCCTTGGTGACACCTATGTGGATTCTACATAGATGCCACCTCACCCCAGCCCTCCAAAATCTTATAAATAGGACTCTTGTCTCAAGCAAAATACATTCCTTATTGCATTAGAGTTATTATGCTAGTATATGTTTATAATTGCTTTCATAGAGTTTTCTAACAATTTGGTAGTTGCTAAATTTCTTTCAAGTTTGTAGACTTAGTTTTATCTTAGTGATTTAGCTTCATCCAATTTCTTTGCACATTTGCATGCCATAGAGCTTGAGGATTGCTTTCATAGCTCCTCCTTGAGATTCCTTGGCCTCTTGTATTTTAGTGCTTGAGAATTGCTTTTATAGCTTCTTCTTGAGTATCTCAAATCTTCATTATACTTGCATTTTAGTGGGATCTATACTTGTGTTGGGAGAGCACACCCACAAATATTTCTAAGAGCTAAAATCAAGCAAGTTTTGGGTGCACTTGCTTATTACTCATCGAAAGTTTTGGTGAAAATTAGTGTTTTTTATAAGCTTATGAATATGCTAAAATAGATTTGAATATTCTCTTTATTATTAACGTTTGCATGTTTGAACTTGTTCTTAACAGGTGGATTTTCATCATATACAAGTCTTTCATACCATCCCTCGGTGCTTGCTTCAGGGCATACAAAGCTTTGTGTAGTCTACATACCATGTTCTTCTGATTTGGATCAACAAAACCTTTCGGTTGTTCTATGTAGACCTCCTCCTCAAGAATTCCATTTAGAAAATTTGATTTCACATCCATTTGATATACTTTGAATCCCTTATGTGCAACATATGCAAGAGGTATACGAACTCCTTCAAGTCAAGCAATAGGTGAAAAGGTTTCACCATAATCAATACCTTCTTCTTGTGTATATCCCTTGCATACAAGTCTTGCCTTATTCCTAGTGACCTCACCATTTTCATTTAACTTATCCCTGAAAATTCACTTAGTATCAATAGAATTTTTATTTTTTGGTCTGTGTACTAATGTCCATGTCTTATTCTTCTCAATCTGTTCAATTTCCTCATTCATAGCCTTAATCCATTCCTCATTTTCAAGTGCATCCCTAACATTCTTAGGTTCAAACTCACAAACTAAGCATGTTTTATGTCTTAACTTACTTCGGGTCATCATGCTAGCTTGCTTATCTCCAATGATTTGATTCTATAGATGGTTTCTTCTAAAAAATCTTGCTAGCACTTGTTCTCTTCTCTATTCTTCATTCGATTCAGGTTCATTTTCCTTCTCAGTAGCTTCTTCCTAATTCTCAGTTTGCATTTGCTAATTCTCGGTAGCATTTTCCTGATGCTCGGTAGACTCAGCCTATGGCTTCAGTAGATAACCTGGATCTTCAACACATGTAAACCTACCCTAGTCTTCTGGTTCCTTCATGCTTTCTTCATCATTCTTTTCAACAAACTCATCAACCTTTACATTAGCACTTTCTATAATTTTATTAGTAGCCTTGTTCAAATATTTATAAGCTTTACTCTTTGTAGAATATCTTAAAAATATTCCTTTATCACCTTTAGAGTCAAATTTACCATTTCTATCATCTTTCAGAATATAACACCTACTACCAAAGATTTTGAAATAACTTACACTCGATGTATTTCCAAACCATAACTCATAGGGTGTCTTGTTTGTGTCTTTCTTCAGTTGAAATTAGTTCAGGGTGTATACTGCAGTGCTAACTACCTCTCTCCAGTACATTTATGTAATATTTTTCTCAATCATCAATGTTCTAGCACAATCAACATTGGATCAGTTCCTCCTTTTAGCAATTTCATTCTGCTGCGGTGTCCTAGGTGCAAATACATGTCTTTTAATTCCATGCCCATTACAAAAATTAGTGAATTCATCAGAAACAAACTTAACTCATCTATCAAACCTTAAGCATTTCAATTCTTTTCTGATTTATTGTTCAACTTTAGCCTTATACCATTTAAATAACTTAAATGCCTCATGTTTTTATTTTAAGAACATGATTGTCATCATCCTAGAGTAGTCATCAACAAACAAAATAAAATATTTTTCACCATAGTAGCTTTGAGTTCTCATAGGATCACATAAGTTGGTGTGTACCAACTCTAAAATACCTTTAGATGAATAGTCTTTACTTTTAAAACTAGATTTGGTCATCTTTCCTTTTTGACATTGATGGCACATAACATGATCAAGTTTGGTTAGACTCAACAATCCTGTAACTTTTCTCTTTCTACTGATCTTACTCATGTTATCAATGTTTACATGACATAACCTCTTATGTCATAACCATACATCTTCATTCTTCACTAGTAAATAAGAAGTTTCAGCATTGTCAAGATAGAATAAATTATCTTTTGATTGTCCTCCAGTACCGACAATCTTTCCATTTTCATCATAAAGTTTTAAATTCTTGCTTTCAAATGCAACTCGGTGACCTGAGTTATTCAGTTGTGCTACACTCAACAAATTTTAGTTAAGTCCTTTTACACAGTATGCATTATCACATCTAATTCTATCATTCAATAAGATAAACCCTTTTCCTTTCACTTGACAAGGTGTATCATTTTCCATTTTCATTGATCCTCCATTATAATGCTCAAGATGATCAAACTTATCTTTATCACTAGTCATGTGATGTGTACAACCACTATCAATGATCCAAATATCATTCTTACTAACTTTAGAAATAAGTTTTATTTCTACATACCTTTCCTCCTTTTTTGAATCATCTTTCATTGCAACAAATACCACTTCAATTTCATCTTTAGTGTCGGTGTCGGTGTCATCTTCTCCAACAAGGTAACATGCCTTTTTTCCTTTGTCTTTGTTATCTCGGTTGTAGTGTCAGTTTGCTTTATTATTTTTTTTGTCAAACTTTCCATCACCAGATCGGTCATTGTCTTTATCTTCCTCTTTCCTGTTAGGACATCTAGCAACAATATGACCAATCTCTTTACAATTAAAACAAGTTAAAGGTAAATTTCCCTTATACCTTCCTTTACCTTTTTGAAGTTTCCGAGCCATAAGTGCTTCAAGCTCATCAAGCTCATCTTCACTGTCATTGTCACTTTCATTCTTTATATTATGCTTACTGCTAGATTTACCAATCTTAAGAGATGACATAAAAACAAACTCAACACTCGGTACAACACTGTTGTCATAATTATTCAGCTCAAAAGTTGTTAACTTTCCAATCAAACTACTCAAGAGTAAGAGTGCTATTAGGCGCAGACCTCATTTCATGAATATCAGATATTCTGAATGCATAGATAGGCAACAAGGTTCTCAGTATCTTACTTACCACAATATCTTCATCAATAGTACCTCCTGCTCCTCGGATAGCATTAACTACCTCTTTGATTTGATTTGAGTATTGTGTGATGTTCTCACCTTCCTTCATCTTCATGTCATCAAATTTGCCTCTCAAGATTTTAGCTCCAACTCTCATCACATTCACATCACCACCATAAACTAGAGCAATTTTATCCCACATTTTCTTTGATGTAGTGCAATCCTTGACATCCTCAAATTCAACATCAGATAGAGCAAAAGCAATCTCTATCATAGTAATATTGTGTTCATGTCGGTCTCTCAACTGATCAAGAGTCAAAGGTCCAACATTCGTTTGTAAGTAGCCATTGTCAAGTAAGTGTATAGAAGATTCTTTGATTCCAGATATGTGAAGCCTCATCCGGCTTTGCCATGTGGTAAAGTTATTTTTGTTCAGCTTCGCTACTTCCCTCTTATACATCTTGTGATCTTTCTGCTCACGTCCTTAAAACTTTCTTCCAAGCAACCAATACGCTTTGATACCAATTGTTAGAATAACTGAGAGGGGGGTGAATTAGTTAGATCAGTTATCCTACAGTCCCAAAATCCCAAATGTACCTTACAAAATAATTTCAATAATTTATATAGCTCGTAACATAAAATATCAATCTGTCTGTTCACTTTACCGATTACCAATAATTATCCAAACTGTGATTACAAACTAAATCAACTATGCAGTATGTAAAGTATGATAGCAAAACAATCATAACAAACAACACATAACATAATGATTTAACGTAGAAACCCTGCTAAGGGAAAAACCATATGGGACTGGTAACCCAAAATAATTCACTCTTATGAAGTGAGCTCGGTAAAGAGCCAACCTTGTTAAAGGTTACAATGGACACTATTAGGTGTGACCTAGTTAGAAGATTTATCACTAACAATTAACTTTTGACCAACATTCACTATGGGGTCAACAAGATAAAACTTTACATTCAATGAATGTCATAGGATAGTACAATAAGACTGTTAAGTCCACTCGGTTAAGAGATTTTTTAAATCAATGGTTAAACTGATACAGTATTGATCTGATTCAAATACAACTCAATTGCAAATATTTAGATCTATGCTATGCTCATAAAATCCTTTGATCATTAATCAATTCACTCCTCAATATTTATCAACTCACTTTCACTTGGTAAATAGTTCTCTGACGCTCGGTAATGTCTGCAACCCGGTTCTTTCTGTAACCAGTTTGATTAGGCATACATGAATACAATCTTCACGTGAAATCTCTGCAGTCTCCTTTTTGTTCGACATGTTTCAATAATGAAACTCATATCTCTTATATAGAAAAGTAAACCATTTTCATATCAACCATTAGATTTTGCCTCATAATCTCCTTCGTCCATTTTGCCACTTAAACCTTCCTCGACAGATGTGTCTTCAAAATATTTCAATCTCATCCTTTAGATCATCTCAGAATTATGTCATCCGTGGATCTCATAACTAACTTCATCATTAACCTTGAAATCATAACAATTTCCAGCTCATCAAATTTAGTCGGTTGTTCTTAGCATTTAATGTTTTCATCCATACTCGGTGAATATTGAAATGTGTCGGTGATAACTAGCTTGGTTAGTATTGTCACTCGGTATACATTGCATTGGCTTGGTGTATATAGAAATCTTCAATTACCGACCACATTGACTTGTTCAAATTCAAATCTCTTCTTCATAATAGATTAATGTAACATGCTCAAGTCAACAATATAAAGCCATAGACTCATCAATAAGTTACCCAATGTTTACCTTATTCTTATCTGTCATATCCATCTTTTCCTTATGTAGATATCTCAGTTCTTCATCTTTTCTTCCTTCAAAAGATGCTCAGATGTTTGTAACTAACATGATAAGTACTGTCAAAACTAGTTGACATCAATGACAACATATTGACTAATTTAATCATATTACATATCACTTCAGTAGCTCGGTGATCTCTAATCACTGTTTCTTCAGTTCATCCAGATATTCAATCAGTTGTAGTTCATCAATAATACCCAGATTTAACATGCATGAAAAAAATAATCTTTTTGAAATACCAGAATTAAAACTACGAGGGTTCTAAATCCTACCTCAAACTACCAATCAAAGAAATATGACAAAGACTAGAAACAGAAAAAATCAAGATTTCACAGAAATTTTTTTTAATTCAATTCCTTCACTCAAATCTGCAAACCTGTGTGTTGAGAATAATGACCAAGTCTTTCCAATATAAAAATTCAAACTCAACCATACAATTTTGGAACTCAAATCAACTCAACAACTTTATTTTCATCAACTCCATAATTCCCTCAATTCCAATTTGTAACTCAAGTATTTTTGCCTTCCTTGTTTTTGTCAACTCACTTAACTCTCAATTAATTAATTCTTTTATTTATTTATTCTAATTGATTTGTGCAACTAAATTGTATTTAAATAAAATAAAATAAAATAAATATTATTTAGTCTAATGTTGCTTTCCACGTGATAATTTATTTTCAATTAATCAATTATCTTTTATTTAAAAAATTGAATTTTGATAATTAATTAAATCTTTAAGAGAGTGTATTTAATTATTCATCTTTAATTAAATATTTTTATTTCCACAAATAAGCTTTTACTTAACTCTTTAAATTTAATAAATGTATCTAGTTAATTTCTATTAATTAAATACTTCCACATTTAAAATAACTATATTTTGGAAGATCTATTTTATTTAAACCATAAATTAAACTAAATAAATTATTTAATCACAACAAACATATCAACCAACCATAGATCAACTAAACTAATAAAACCATAACCATGCTCAAGGAAAAGGCTATGAACTCACATCACCTGGATGAATTCGGGAAGGATAAAAATATCAAAAACTTGTCCACTATTTAAGGACAATAAAATGGCTTAGGTTGGGAATTAGATCTGAACATTGTCTCACCTCTCTTACCATTGAGACTTGCAATAGGGCACACTCATATTGACAATTCAGGGAAGTCGATGCTTGGTACTTGAAAACCTACATAAAAGACAAACATGTACATACATGTATATATAACAAGCAATGGCAAGGATCGAGACATCGTGTGGATCCCGCAAGTAGGTAACTATGACTCTGTCCCTCAACTATATCAAACACGCCAAATAAGAAGTAAAAGAGTACATGATAACCATACACATGTAAGTATGGGGTAAGTAAAATCATAACCATAAACATCATTTTAAGCATATAAATAATTATCATCAAAGTAACTAACATCATCTAACTGTAAATATATAATATCCATAATTATCCAATCCTCAAATCATCATGTAATGTCATACATCCAAAACTTTGTAATAACTGAAATAATCAACACACACATAAAAGTGGCCTAAAAGAGTTTGACAATATAAAACTGAAAAGAAAACTATGGGTGGGCACTACATTCCCGCTACTTCTGTATATGCTTTGCACCATGCTCCTGATGACGTTCCTCATCTTTTACACCACTCTAGATGTTGTATTGATGGCTGCCCCAACAAAGTTTCCTTTGTTGGGGAGCCTAAAAATAGTATTTCCTAGACAGTTGTTCGATGACGTAAGAAGAACTCCCACCCTTCTTCTATTGCAACTTGAATTAGCTCTCTTTGTTTGGGCAATTTCTTTTGTGTTTTTATTTTTTGTGTCAACACCTCTTGTGTTGACTATGTGTTGTTAATGGTCCGATAATCTATTGTTGGGTCTTGCCTTTGTAATGGGTTAGCCCACTTGTTTTTTGGTTATTTTTAATATAAAAAATAATAAAATAATCCTAAGTAAAATAAAATTACATACATATTTATATTTGAAATATTTATGTATGTAATTTGAATTATTTGAACATTTATTTTGTATTATGTCTTTTTATAGGATAAGTTTTGAAAATGAAAAGCAACAAATATAGTGTTGAAGAGAATATGTTTGAAATTATACGAGACAACAACATGAACAAATGGCTAATGCACAAGGAGAGTAAGTGAGAAGTCATGAAAATGAAGAGAACAACAAAGAGAATATGCTCAAAATTATATGAGACAATGACATGAACAAATGTCAGATGTAGAAAGATAAGAAGAAAGAAATTGGTAAAACCAAAATGATAGAAATGTCAAATGTAGAAAGACAAGAGCAAAAGAATCATTGAAACCAAAATGACAGAGAAAGATGAGTCAAACATAGGAAAAATATGACAATGGAAGAGATTGATGTGGAAATGAGACAACATGGGGATGAGATGATGATACATTATACATGAACATTTTAGGATGAGCAATATATATTTAGAAGAAGAATGAAAATAGTTGTAATGTCTTGCTCTTAGCTAGCATCAACCAATTAGGGTTAGTGTATCACCAAGATTAGTCTATGTCCCTTTCTTAGCCAACATTAGCTAATTTAGATTAAGCGAGAGATCTTAAATGAGTGTTGGGAAAAAGAGAAAACCCTAATTGGGGGGGTAGGAATACAAGGAGGCTTATAAATGTAACTTGAAGTCTTTTTGGGTTATATTATGTTATTGTATGTTTTTTGATTATTTTCTTATTTCCTCTTAAGAGGTTCTTGGATAAGCTTGAAGGTTTGCAGCAATTTGTGGGAATGGAAACGTTCCTAGGTCATCACATCTATAGTATTGAAAAATCTACCAAGGGTGTGGAAGGAAATCCTATTTCAAGGGTTTCATTTGTGCTAAAAAATCATTTTTGAAGTTTTCTTGCAAAAATTTATAAGTGAACTAGCTCCTTGCTAGGCTAACCCATCTTGGCATCATTTGGGAGCTTGGAGGAGTCCATTCTCATTTATAGTTGGTGTTATTTGCAATTTTTCCTTTAGACAGTGAAAAAGGTCATATTTTTGAAGTGTTTTCAATAGTATAAGAGTTTATTACTAATCATTTGTAGTCCACGATAGGTAGTACAACTCACCTCTAGGGTGTGGGTTTCCAAGGATAAAGCACCTAGTTTTGAAGGATTTTTTCTACCTTTTCTTGACACCTAGGACAACAAACTTGGTTGGGACAATTTTCAATTTGAAGAGGATAGATTTGAAGGTGTTGCAAGTAAAATTTCTAAGTGTCCCAAGTGGTTCCTAGCTTGGTGTTTAAGACTTACAAGGCAAATGATTAAGAACCCTCTTTCATCAAGTTTCAGAAAATATCTTTTGGGCATGCTTAACTCTGATTTTGTATGGCCTGGATCTCTTAGTTATTTGTATATTATCTACTTAAATATTTAAATTGAGAGGGTGTAACAAAATCCGTGGCAGTCTACATATCAAAATTGAACTATATTGTAATCAAAACTCATACTAGTATTAAATAGAGTTATTGGAAGTTAGGTTGTCTTTAGTACTATTGGTAAATAAGTACCATGTGTTTATTGTTTTTGATTAAGGTAAAATGGGTTTTGAAGGGATCCTAAAACCCTGAACAAAATAAAGCTAAATATTTATATAACTTGTTACCTACAATCCATTCTTATATTTAGCTTGGATTGTATGTAAGATATTTATAAAGCTATATAGCTTTTTACCTATAGAAATATCTTATATTTATAGGTATGAATATTTATAAAGATAAATATAATGACTCATCTTACCTAGAATGGATTGTAGGTAAGATATTTGTAAAGCTAAATATATGGGTGCATTTTTATCAATATAAATATTTAGCTTTATTCAAGGTAAAAAAAAGAGTAAGAATGGATTGTAGGTAAGATATTTATATATTGAAATATTTTCTACTAAATTAAATTAAAATATTTCTATAAACTAACAATCTACTTTATGTTTGTAGGTATAATGTTTCATGGCCATTAGACCTAACAGATCAAGATTGTTCAAAAATCCAACCACATTAGATAAAATATATGAACCCACAAGAAATGATGATCGAGGAAAGACCCATAATCGTAACATACTTCTATTATTAAGAGCAAATGTAGATTGGTAATTGATTTTTCCAAGACATGTTGTAATGAATTGTATTGCAAAGTATGCAACAAAAGTATACAAGAGTTCAAAGAAATATGATCAAATTTTAATGTGACTTGCAAATATTGAAAATGCAGATGAATCAACATCAAGGGCATGCAAGAAAAATTCCAATTGAAACCCTCATTGAAGGAGACATTATAGCACAAGAAACATGTCATATATTATCAGAGTTACCATTGGTAGAAAGTAGTAGAGTATTTTTTACATTAAATGTTACAAGGGAGGTGTTCAAACCAATGATGAAACATAAAGAAAATAAAGATTATCACTTAAAATAATTTACCAAAGGATATATGGATAGACCATATGCAATGTGAAGTGTTACAGTCATAGATGCATCTAGATCCCGAACTTATAATTTTCAAGAAAAAAAGAGATAACAAATGGGACGTAAAGACTATGACAACTATTGTGAGATTATTTCCAAGATTTTACAATGTGCCTACACAAACCTTAGAAAAAAGGGTTGAATTTTGTTGGTCAGAGCTATTTTTATACAAGTCACTTGGTAATATAGAAAGAGATATTGGTCTAGATGATATTACAATTATATCAAACTGGGAATCCCTTAATTACAATTCAAGACATTTGGAATGGAGGAGTATTTCAAATAAACTTGAAAATCATAATGGTTTACCAAATGATCAAAATGTAATTTAACATGAGTGGGAGATCATATCAAGACATGCCAATCATAATCAATGAGTTACAAAAAAAATATGGAAAATATCCCATACTCAGATCTAATTGATTGTTTGATGCATTTTTTGTACAACACTAAGGGGTACAAGGTATTATTGGGAAAAATGTTGAGCTGACTTAATTGACCTCCTGCATAAAATTGAACACCAACAATTTTCTTTACATTGAGTGCAACAAATATGTATTAGCTAGACTTACATGCGTTAATGTTAGGGACACAACCAACTAATCCACAAGAATCACAAAAATGGCAATGACAAAATACTTTTGACTACCTACATATTTTGGAATATTACGTGCATCTACAATATATAATGTTTCAAAAGGAAATATTGCAAAAAGGAATGAAAGTAAAAGATTAGTGGTCAAGATATGAATGGTAGGATAGAGGTTCGCCACATGTGCATGGATTCATATGGTTAGAGGGAGTACATAACATAGACAACCTTAATTGAAGAAATGATGATGAAAGAAAAAATACTCAAAAATATTTTGATTCTATTGTTTGTGCATGAAATCCACAGGGAGATCCATACGAGCTATATTTTATTTATGAGTTATATTTTATATGTTACTTTTAACTTTAAAAATAAGTGAAATTATTTTTTAAAAAAAATTATTTTTTTCATATTAAAATATAATTGATACGTTGGATTTTAAGTTTTTTTACCATGTTACATGTCTTATTATTATTAATAGTTTATATTTTGCAAGCTAGAAATTATTGGATCAAATATATCACTTGTGCCATTCTACTCCACCTCATGCTACCACTGTAGTTACACCTCTAGCCATAACCACTTCACAACTTAAAAAAAAGTATGGTTGAATTAAGCCAACCAACGTTATAGTGCCAACCAAATTTCCTTAATTATTAAGTTAGAGTAGAGGAATGATTAAAATCTACATTAAAATTTGTGGATATGAAAAACCATAATGAACAACAAAAACTATAGAAAACTCAAATTCAAATTATTGTTATAAATCATATCATAATTTCAGTTCATTCTAAATTTTATCTAAAGCATTATTTAACAACTAGCATACTCTAACTATAAACTTTCAAATAATAAAAATATAAAATATAAAGTGTTTCCTTTTCATAAACGAGACACAAACATATTTTTTTAAATATTGGGTAGATGTCAAACATTGAATCAACAATTCCCAAATTTCATGTTGGGTCATGTACAAGTTTGCAAGATCACCAAAATATAAATTGTGTTATCTTCCAATGCAACTATACATCTACGATATGATTTCCCTTAAGTAGTTTTGGAAAAAATAAATAATACGACACCAAGAAGATTTTTCTTGGACTTAAATTATAATTTTCATGACAGGCTTGACCCTTTAGTGAAATGGTGGGGCTTCTTTCTTGTAGTTCCAACAACCAAGGTTCAAATCTCCACAGGGTCACTCTCTATTATGTCAACAATTGATATCCTTCACCTTGACCCTTGGTGAAATAGTGTGGCTTCTTGCATATAGATCTTACAACCAAGGTTCAACAATTTTTAGGATTGCCACAAAGATGAGATGGAGGGGGTGGAGCACTGGAGTGGGAAAGGTGACCGTTGACAGGAAGACGTCCTTAGGGGTTCCAACTAGCTCAACACAAAAAAATCCAATGGTTATGTAGCAAGATCAAGGAGTTTGGCATGGCAAGAGGGATATTTTAAACTAGACTCTTTAACAAGTGGCAGAATATGGGATCTGAGGAAGGAGAAAAAATATAAAAGGGTGTTTTCTGAATCAGGAAAATATGATAGTTAGAGGAAGGGATTCAAAGTGTAATCAATTCTAAAGGTTTAATGAAAATTTATTCTTCAATAGAAGAATTAATATGAATTGAAAAAACCAATTTTCGCAGGTAAACACTTGGCTAAGTCACATACATGAGAGGCAAGGCAAAGGAGACCTAGAGAGAAATCCTAATGTTTGTAATGTCCATAACAGTAAGTGAGATAATTATTATAGAGATTAGTTGTCTTGCAAGGGTAGAGCAAAGGATAGGGGTAAGAAGGAAAAAATGGTCTGAAAAGAAAAAGCTTGCAGTTTAGTCATAATACATTTCCACTCGAACAAGAAGTTTTTTGATAAATCACATTCAGATGTATCTAGGGACAAGCCAACGGGAATGGACAAGCCAAGAAGTTTGATATCTTGAGAAGGAAGTATTCACTCACATCTCTTGTTAAGTAAGGATTTCAACATCAAAATCCTAAATCACATGTTACAATCCAGAGTGAAAGATTTGCAAAGTCGAGCTCTAATTTGTAAGTTCTTGAAATTTTTTATTTCATTTAATGATTTGGATTATTGAGGAATGGAAGGATATTGAGGAGGCTTTATATTTAGATAATGCTCAAGGGTTTTTCATAGTTATTTTTAAATCAAAATAAGCAAAGAGATAAGATTTTTAAACACAAAGGTTAGTTTTATAAGAGTTCTAGAATTCATATGCAAGCTTGGTCTCCCAACTTCAACCCTGATCAAAGAAAATTCAAATTCATACCATTATGGATACAACTTCATAATTTACCCCTATAGTACAAAGACTCAACAATTCTAGAAATTATTGGGAACAAGTTGGGCATCTTTTTAAAGCTTGATCATATCATTATAAAATAATATTTCCTTTCTCCTAGGCTTTGCTTATTAATGGATACAAAGAAAGATTTACCTGCTTCACTTAAAATCATAACTAAAATTAGGGAATAGATTTAAAGCATTTTTACGAAAACAATGAAAGTAAAGATTTCTCAAAGGAAATGGTGTTGTTTGAAGCTTCATCTTGTTCACATAAGAGGGTGATAGAGGCTTGTGCTATTGATCTAGGCCCAAGAAGTTAGCATTTCAGCCTTGTTTCTAGAAATTTGAATTATTTTCTTTCTAGAAGCTGAAAATGGTAGTAGTCTAGATAAATACCTATTTGGAAAAAAATCCACTGAGTCTTCTCCTTTAGTCTTAAACATCCTATGTTTCCTATGGAATTTTTTTGGAGGATTCATGTAACTATCATGGGAGTAAGACTGGTCATTTCCTAATGAATGAAGAGTCATTGGGAAATAGTATGGAGAAAGGTTTGGGATTTTTGAATCATCAAAAGTTAGAATTATTAAGTAGGATAAGTAGAGTGATTCAAATGTCGTGGCCAATTACTTATGAACAATCAAGGATTGAGGTTCCAATAAGATTGAGGTAGGTATTCAAAGATGTGAAATTAAAGGCAGTAGAGGCTCAAATGAACATGGAAAATAAGGGGATTAAAGTAAAGATGGGAGAAGAGAAAATAACTCCATTAGTCACTAGAAACCACTTTACTATTCAAGAAATGGAAGAATTTGTTAAAAAATTCTTGCTTGGAATAAAATTTAGAATAATTGAAGAGATAGCAAATCAAATTTATCAGAAGATTGTGGTATGGATATTTTAAAAGATCAAGTCAATGATACTCAAATTTTATCTGAGAAAGATAAAAGGGAGAAGAATGAAGATGTTACAAGTAATCTACAGTAAAAGTGAAACCTATTTGCAATCAAAGGGAATTAAGAGCCACATTGATGCCTAGGTAAAGGCATCATCTATCATTCAAAAATGACATAAACTACAAGAAGGACATGAAGTTTTAGATAAAATTGAAAATAAGGTTTGGAAGATGTAAGAGAAGACAACCAAATTGGTAGATCTTGGTTTGCTGAAGTGTGTTGACTCGAAACATAAATTCATTGGAAGAGATGCTTTCAAAATAAAGATGGAGGACACAGTGAAGCTTGATTTAGACTCACTTCCTCAAGACACAAGTGAGGAGAGCTTTCTTGCAATTGTGGATGAAACGGTGTTGTCAAGTCCCTCTTCCAAATATGGATTGCTAATGGAGTTGTAGGTGACAATTTACACCTTCAAACAAATTAAAGAACTTCCATCAGAGGGAGAGTCGAGCATCCTACAAAAATTGGCACAATCAAAATGACTTAATGAATGCTAGTATGTATTGCATACTTTCTGCTTTTACTCTTAATTTCAAAGTTAAGTCTTGACATGTTGCAAATTGACCTGAAGTTGTTGTTGCTCCCTTGTTTCTATAAAAGGAAATTCAGGGTCACTTGCAAAGGGTTCTGAAATTTGGCATTGAGTTTTGCATAGAGAATCACATAGAGTTGTATATTGAATTAATTGTATCATATGGCTATATTTTGAAAGAATTAATGAAAATCTCAACATGTCTAAATAAACATCTCTATCAATATTAAATAAACACATTATGCTCTTTTATTTTGCTATTTTGTATCTGAAAATAGAAAGTTGAAAAATGCAATTGGAAATCAATATTAATTGCTTGCAAAAGTTGACAGACACATAAAATATCATCAATTTATCAACCACAATATCATAGTAATATGTTTTTGTAATATGAATGATGAGATGCAGTAAAAAGATTAATAAATACCTAGGAACTACTCAGTGGTAGTGCTAAATCTCTTAAAGTTGTCATTCATTTACAACAAATTCAAAGCTTCCTTGATTCTTGTTTGTTTTTTCTTCACTCTGAGTTTGCATACCTTCGTTGGACTGCATCTCAATGCTACTAGTACATGAGTCAATTGTCCCACTGGCACTTTGGTTTTAAGTGTTGTCCAAACCTCTTATTTTGCATTTGGACCTCTAGATTTTTAGTGCCCTATCGTAAGGAAAAGTGTTGACATCATACCTAAATGTATAGAGCCTCAAGCAATTTTCCAAATTCTTGTCTAGTTTGTTTCTTAGCTTTGATTTTAGGAACTCCAAAGCACTGAAAACTCTCTCATCCTCCACCGAAATCAATATCATAGTAAGACATAAATCAACAAGCTTGAAATATTCTGATATTGAATCACGCAACACTTCGCTCTAACCTATAATTGTCCAAAACCTTGTTACTAATCCCTCTTCATGGGGGTTCTCCATTATGTCATATTGTTCCCTCATAGTGTATGCAAAATGGGTTAATTGCTCTCAAAGAAGAGTTTCATTTAAAATTCCATTTATAGTTACTCCATTGAATTCTTTGGTTTGACAAAATTGCTTTACCAAAGTCAGTTGCTTAGCTCGAAGATTAGTTGAATTGTTGAGAGGACAATATTGAGGAAACATAATAAACATGGCTTCAAGTAGTTTCTCATGAGGGAATATGGTTCTAATCTATGAGGAAAGATCATAGGCTATTTTCTTCACAGAAGCAGTTATAGACTCAACAATCTTGCTAAATTCTTCCCTTGTAACTCTTGCTAGTTGCTTCTTGGGACACTTTAATGGTTCCTCGGGATCGACCATGGCAAAGTAGTGCATTGGTATCTCAACTCCAGGTACACTGGCACATAACTCCCCATTTGCACCAATCTATAAAAAGTTATTAGGATTGTTCAAATCTGTGAGTGCCTGCCACTTAGCAAATTTTTCATCAGATAATGTTGGTTGACATTGATAGAGATTATCGAGGGTGACACATGTCATCTTACGCAGCTTAGCATATTCTACAATATACATAGCTCTTTGTTGGGATTTTTCCATAATATTCATCATTTCCTTTAGCATGGGGAGAAGAGTTGCTAAAGTTAAGAGTGTCTCTATATTACTTGACCCCTGAAGAAGGTTAGGAAATTTTGATTTCTTTGATTCATCGTGATTTGTGTGAAATAGTCTAATCAAGGATGGATATTCTGAAAAAAATCGATGTGCTGGTCCAGTCAAAGAGATCCATCTAGTTTCATTATCCTCAAGAAGCTTGTTCTCATCAGTTTTTCCATCAGAAAAGTGTTGAAATTCCATAAATCATTTGGGACTTCGACAAAAGTGTGCGTGGAGCTCTCTGATTAAATGTTCATTTTTTTTACTGGAGCATACTTGCTCATAATTCCAAAAGCTAGATTCATTCTATGGGCCATGAAGTGAATGTCAATAATGTAGGGTGCACAAAAAGTTTCCATCTTGGTGCAAAGACCATTCCTATGACCTTGCATTACTGAAGTTCCACCTGCTCCAACACACACCAACTTTTGGACAATCGTGATCTCATCCATACAACCATATTCAATTAAAGAACTCTTTACTAGCTGAAATAAATTTTCCGTTGTCACACTAATGTTCATTTTAGCAACAAATAGTAGATGAGGTTGGCAGGAATGATTATGTACAATATAAACATGCATGTATACCCATGAAGTATTATCTACCATTGTAACTTCGTCTAAAGACAATGCAATAAAGTTTGACTCTCTTATTTTTACCTTTACATCTTCTTTTTCAACCTTAGCAAGACAACTTGCCCATTCCCATCCACTGTTTACTGACCAATGACTGTTATGATAGTTAGGAACTTTCAAAAAGTGTAATAAACCACTCATTGGTGTGTAGTATGTCATAGAATGCCCTCTACTCAAAATATGAAAAAATAACACTCAATTGAAGAGCTTTTGTCAATTGTTCTATTTGCATTGCTTTTCCAAGAAAAGCTTCAATAGAGCCTTTAACTTTAGTAGACTTCATCTGTACTTTCTTTTGAAAATAAAATTCTTCAGCATTCTTAACATGCTTACATTCCTCCTTTGTTTAACATCTTATCCATGATTGTTCAACTCCATCTAACATTTATTTTTCGTCAACTTTACCCATATGCTTTTCTATGGTGTCAATTTTTAGCTGCAACCTCTTTTCCTTGTTATATTTCCAAGTGCAAATCTTACACTTGCATTATATTGAAGGCTCACCTTCAATTGGATTATGCACTAGTTTGATGAATGGATACTTTGACGCCCAATTAATTTGAAAACTCCTTGTTGATATATCCCACTCCCAGTCCTTTTTTATTTGGGTTGATCCTATTTTTATTTGGCTTTTCTTTTCCCCTTCCATGCATTATCATCTGTGGCATTATTGTTGGTGTAATTAATTATTCCTAATTGCACTTTACTTAATCTTACTTAGGTTAATGCATTGCATAGTAGTTTGTGTTTGAGACACCTAGGAGTGTGCACCTCATTCAAGCACATGGTGTAGGAGGAATTCCACTTTTGGTGTGATAGTTGTCTTCACATACGTCGTTGTGTGTGAGATCCACCTTTTGTGCTCTTATCACATTATCATCCTAATCCAATGCACATACTTTATTGCATATTGGAGGATGATCCACATTTGGTGGACATGTGATTACACCTAGCATAGGTGATAGCTTATCAACTCCTTATCATTCTCTCATATCACCTTTCCTATATAAGGAGGCCTATTATGTAATCATTTCATTGAGCATTGAGTAATTCATTGGATCTATTCAATCCATCCTTGCATTCATATTTTCTCTCTTGTGCTTTTCTTCAACCTCTAGATCCTTGGTTCAATATTTGCTATTTGCAAATTCTTACAATTATCAATCAAGTTGATTATACCATTATCATCTGTGGCATTATCATCTTCAACAACATTAAACCATATAAGCAATATAATTACCAACCATAGAAAGATATTCATACACAATAACACAATGACACAAGATATGTTGACTAGGGAACCTCTTGATCAAAGAGTAAACCCCGGTGGGAACGATGCCCACAAAAGATGCACTAATATGAATATTCCTTGTGAAAGGATGGACTCTGTTAGGAGTCTTATGAAATACATTCAGTACATATGAATCCCTGTTAAAAGATTCTAACCCTGTTAAGAGTTATGGAAGACAGAAGGACCCACTGCCCAAACAGCTTCAGGGTAAGATCATTGAACACACTGTCCAAATAATCTTTGTATTACTCAATAGAATAATATGTTACCTCTTCTCTGATTGTGCCAAACCATACTCACTGTTACACTAGATCTCAATTTCAGATCTCTGTACCTCTCATGTCTTCCTTCACAAATTCGCTTTCACATTTACCTCTTTTCTTCACTTCATGCATACATCATCACATCAAACCATTACAACCATTATCCAATAAGGAAAAACATTCCTTCCTTTATACCACACTTAAGTAATTACAAATGAGTCAGCATACAATTACAAAATAAAAGTTTTCACACGCTACATCAAAATTACACAAAACTGTCAGCTTCTAACTACAATAATTCTTCACTCGTGCGACCTTGAAGTTTGCGCTATCATCCATGTCACTATCAATGTGTCTTCAACTTCCCCTTAATTGCACAAAACCAGATTCCATCCCGATTAGGAGATATCATCCAATTTCCACAAACTACTACTTAGGAACACTGCCTGAATACTGCTTCCACCAAAATGATCATAACTTCCATGAATACATGAATTACTGTCTGCGCTCTTAACCATAGAAAAATAACATATCAAAGAATATATACTCAACATTGCATAGCTCCAACTGCAATATCCCACATGTGCTAATCCAAACTCTGTCTGCTTCTCTGCAAGTCTCCAGAAGATCACTGTGTTGACATCAATGACAATCATAGTCATGAATGCAACAACAACTGCTACAGAATGGCTACCAAACATTTAGCATTCATTCCTAACACACACACACACACACACACACACACACACACACACATATTTTATTTTATCACACTTCATTGTAATATGACAAAATGATTATATTTTTCTTATCCCTTTACGTTGAGGTATAAACTAAACATTTAAGAGCGCACACATAAAACATTGGTTTGTCCCCCCTATTTATCAACATTTACCTTACTTATAAAAGGTAAGTAGAAGCTATACATTGTTGTAGTGCAATTTTTTGACATATGATCACAAATATGCACCCTTTAGTGGGTTGCCATCCAATGTAGCCAAACTTACAAAGGTAATTGAGACAATTGAACTAATCATATATGGTATGTACCATCAAACTTTCAACTTGCTTGGGTGCTTTTGAAAGTAGTCATCAAACAATAATACTAGACTACTAGGTTGGAATTCCCTTTATTTGATATTGGGATCATGTCATATCTTTGCCTCCATTTTTTGTGTTAGCTCTAGACTGCAAGATAAAACTTCTCCTTGAGTGACTCTGAATTCACTTAAGCACTCTTAGATGCACTATCATCTAAATTAACAATCAATGTAATAGATAAAGTTTTCATAAAAATTCTATAGGTACCATAAGCTCATTTCCAAATATTAGTTGAAATGGGTTATGACTAGTCAAACTTTTGGATGTGTAACAAGCCCAAAGGATCAAAAGTACTCATCCAACCTAGTTGTTTTATCCAACATTATATACCTTAGTAGGATTCTCTCCAAGATCTTGTTGAAAGCCTCAATAGTTCAATACTTCAATGATGTTGAATTACAAAAATGCACAATAGCACTTTGATAATTGATTTGATGAAGAGTCTCAATCATTGATTAGGCTCGAGGGAAACTCAACCTAACATGTAGTTTCAACTAAATAGTCACATATTGGTGCAACCTTAGATTAACTGGTCAAGTAATATATACTTGAGTAATAATGTAGGATGTACTAGAGTGGTGGGTGCTAGGTTAGATGGGCCTCCCAAAATTAATGGTCCACTTTTTAAATGACCATTGAGCCATGATTGAGTTTAGATATATCTCATCCTTGTGGTTAGGTTAGCTCATGCACAAACTAATCATAGTTCCTAGCATAGTCATGCACAAACTAATCATAGTTCCTAGCATAGTCATGCACATGTTGTTGTAAATTCACCAAAGTCCTATTTACATTGTCTTTCAGATAGTTGTTCATCCCTTTTGATGGCATTCAAATCAGCCATCATGGAATTCTTCAAAATCTATTCCAGTTAGCTTGTCACGCATATTGACATAAAACTTCAAGTCCTAACAACTTGGCTTGCTACATAAGTGGAAAGCCAAGCACCTTAAGAAGTCAAATGCATACAACACATATTTTATAAAAATCAATTATAACTTGTTTAAATTAATTTGTCAACCTCTAGTCCTTGTCACCTTGTATGGAAAGGAGGAAAGTGATCTATAGAAATCACAACCAAGATCATCTTATTAGGTTTCATCTTAGGACTCACATTAAACTCTTCCACAACTACCCCATCTAAACATTAGACAAAACTAATCATGCCTAACTTTACCCAATCTAAGTCAACATATGGAAAAATTTATACTGATCCAAACCATTTATTCACTTGCAATTGGCATTGCTGGCTCACTTCACACAATGATTCAACTGTTTCAAAGGATGTGTTTCTCTAATAACTCATTCAAAGTCCTTGATCCTTCTTACACATGAGTTGCTCTTGAAAGCACCACTCATAATAGCTAAATATTTTTTCTAAGACACATATTATCGCATTAGTGCTCTTCTTACATCCTAGTACCTTTGTATCCATGCCATTTCCCATTTAGTATTATGCCCACCTTAGATGGATGACATAATGCAATAAAAAATCAAGAAGTGGTATCTTTTTGTGCTTGGTATGGTCATGGCCCAATCCCTATTTATCTTCACTTACCTTCATTTACATTGATTCTCATACATTTGCCATTTGATAATCACTAATACATCCTT
Organism: Chamaecyparis obtusa; assembly: GCA_027943335.1. Taxonomy (NCBI): domain Eukaryota; kingdom Viridiplantae; phylum Streptophyta; class Pinopsida; order Cupressales; family Cupressaceae; genus Chamaecyparis; species Chamaecyparis obtusa. The sequence goes on from BSBK01003601.1 coordinate 1,560,986, forward strand.
ATTCACATATATTTCCATACATTCTCTTCTTACTTTGAGATTATGATCTTATCTCTTGGAATTGACTTGGTTCTGTCCTAAGAAATGTGGAAATGGCATTGAAAATAAAAAATAAAAATCAAATTCCAACTTTCTCACTCCTTTCTACTAATTGTTGCTATCATTTTTCTCGAATTCCGGTTATAGTCTTGGTCAGTCGAAGTCTCTAAGTTGAAGATGAAGTTGAAGTTGAACTTTTGTTAGGTTGGTTCAAGTTCAAGTTCAACCCGTTACCGCTTCCGAGTCTTAAAATGTTCATATTTGCCTTTGCCTCAAAATGTCTGTCGGTCTTGAAGATGAACATGAACTTGAACCTAGTCCTGAACCTCAAGTTAGTTCAAATTCAAGTTCACGTTTGTAATAGGACAACTTATGCACGGAGAATTCAGAGGGATTGTTTTTCTTTTCCAAAAAGAAGGTTTCTATTTTGTAGTGCTCTGAGTGTTTATTCAGTTTTGGAAATTGCCATACAAAATGCTCTCATTCAACTAGATGGCCTGTGCATGTGAAAGATTGGAAATGACAGTTGATGGTGTGATGTAGAGGGAGCCATTAATATTACGATATGGTGATCAGAGATATTTCTCAAAAATTGAGTTATTCGTGCAGAAATAGCTGGTGGATTAATTAAGCTCGGCCAAACATGTCAAATCAATCATTTCGCAATTAAAACATTTATTATGGACATGCTCTGAAGATTTATTAAGGATCCCGTAAGGCATTTGCGAATAAATGAGGAATGATTTAATCTTTTCTGTTAAGTTATTTTTTCTGGAGAAGGAGAAGGAGCGATGAAATTGGGATTGAGAAATTTGCAGAGAGCTGGTGCGCAGTATATTGGTGAGTTATCTTGCCCCTTTACAGTTTCATTTTTCAACGGCTTTTTTTGTGTTGCAAATCTTTTCTATTCACATTTGATAGGATGTCGTTGTTCCGCCCAAAACTTCCGAAAGAAGAGAGTAGAACCTGCCTGCTAGTTTCTCTTCCAGACATAGGTGATACCTTTTTATTGAATGCAAACCTAGGAGAACTCTGTGATAGAGCCCGAGTTTCTTTCGAAGGTTCTTTTTCTAGGAAATTGGCAGGAAGTGGCCTTTTAGAAGCCGCTGCATTTCCTCCGGTTCTCATTTGCCCTAAACTGGTGTTGGAGTGCGCAAACAAATATGATGCCAAGAATAGGTGTATTAAGGATGCGTCAGGAGAAATCTTGGTAAAAATTAGTCGGGAAACATTAATGGCGGCCCTGAGAATTCCAGACAAGGAACCATATGAACCATGGACCTATGAAGAGGCAGATCACATGTATGAGGCTGATAAGAAGAAATATAGCTCCTCAATAGCCCAGGTATGGCTTGCGAAACCAAAGAAAGGAGGAAGCAAGCTGCCAAAGCCACTGACAATTGAACACTTCCGAAAAGATATTGCTGATATGGTACTTCTTCTGAATAGGGTGAAAGGTAATCCCCATACATTTCATTAGGAAAATTGGATGTACTGTTTCATCCAGAAAATCATAGAAGGAGATAAGTTTATTGATTAGGTTGACCTGATAGCTGAAAAGCTCCACAAAGAATTCTTAAATGTGACAAATTTAACTGCATTTTATATGTCTTCCTACCTTGTGTATGTCTTAGCATGTTGCAGAACCTGGGAATGATTACCTCATGAATTGTGGACAAGTGATATGAGGATATATGACTACTTCACATGCTTGCAAAAGGAGAAGTTCTCTAGTGTGTTCAAAACTGTAAATGACAAGTTTTCAGGAAGATTAGTTTTTGAGTTGAGAGGGAAAGAAAACAACAAGCTTTCCAAGGAGGCTAAGTAGGTGATTAATATTTATGGCTGTCATTTTATACAATTTCCAAGATTTACTTATCTGAGAGTTGAAGCATTTGATGAAGAGCCCCTACGGCTTCCCAGATTCTATTTAGACGATGTAATCCTGATGGAGCTATGCAGACAGCTTGTGCTAGTTGAACAAAAGGCTTGGACTCCAAAGAAGTCCTTGGGTGTTCTCTTCCCTATTGAGTTAGGGTACTATAGATGCAAAAATTTCCAAGATGCTGTGGTTGTCAAAGAAGAAATGGATGCTTTTTGTTTGCAAACTTATACTCCCAGGGTTAATTTTGATTATAGAGGCTTTGTAGGAGCAAATCTCAATGTCCCAGAGATGTTTACGCACATCCCTGAGCTAGAAATTTTTTGGGTCAACTGTTCTAATGAGTTGGAGGTAAGGAAAAGATTTTGGTCCCGACTAACTTTGAAGCAGATCATCACTTTCAGGCTAGAGTTGGATACAAATGGGATAGAGGAAGACAGTAAAGTTGATGTTGTAGATTCCCAATATTCGAAGAAGGTCGAAGCCCTCCCAATTCCTAAACTAGATTGGAAAGAGCTAGAAGAAGATGATTTCTATAAGAGAATGAAAAGGGTGATCGAAAGAACCGAAGCATGGTTGGTTAAGAAAAGAACCCCTGTTGTTCCTTTGCAATCAGCAAAGAAACAAATAAAAACCAAGAGGAGGAGTTCAACCAAGAGGACTTCTGTTTTAACTAACTTAAATGTTGATCCATCTTGTATAGGGAAAACTAAACCAGAAGTCGAACCTGAAGTTGAACCTGAAGTTGAACCAATTTCTTTGCAAGTTAAAGTTAAAGTTAAAGTTCAACATCAGCCTGAACCCGAAGTCTAAGTGACCATATCAAGCCAAAGAGTAAAAGAAAAGGTTCAGAGACAGAGAGTTACTCCCAGTGTCATCGTGGATTTAGATTCATTAGACCCTGATCCGAAGGCAGTTTCAGTGGAAGACCACAAGGTATCTGGGATGGCCGATGATCAACAGATGCAAGAGGAAAGAGGAGGTACTCCGAAAGACTCGTTAGCTCTGCTAAGTGACTATGACACCAAAAAGAAGACCTCTGCTACTCCACCATGGTTGGAGACCCCAGTAGCCAAGAAAAGGAATATGGTTCCTTTATCAGTACCTATTGATGATGTAGTAAGCAGGTACCTAGGAAAATCTTCTAAGGTCAAGAAAATGAAGATGGAATCTAGAATTGGTTTTGATGAGAGCAGCGGCCACTGGATGGATGAGATTGCAAAACCTAAAGAAGACAGAACTGAAGGAGAAGCTTCAGTCCAGGATTTCCAAGTATCCAAGGTGGACTTAGGGAGAGACACCAGAGCCACCGATATGAGGTTTTTCGAGGTGTCAAACAAGAAAATTGCTAGCAGAGTGTGGAAGGATGCCAAAGATAAACAAGAAATGAAAGAGGTGATGAAGAGTATGGCTCAGTATATTAATTCCATTCAACATCCTAAACCTTTCCCTTTGAGTGAGATGCTAGCTTCCATTGACATGAGATCCCCTGATAATCAACGTTTTCTTGACCAGGTTGAAAGAAGCAAGGCGGTGAGCAAGACATTTGATGATTGGGTGGAGCGCGTAAATGCAGAGGTTGTGCAACAACTAAGTAAACTGGATCAAACCCATAGTGAAGGAGACAACCCGGTTAAGGAAGTAGAAGCCAACATTGAAGAATGGGAGTTAGAAAAGACTACTTGGACCAAAGAGCTTCACTGGATTGAAGAAATTGAAGAGTACGGCTTGCAGAAGTTCCTTATGGAAAAACCAGTGCCAGGACTGAATGACACAGTTCTTTATGTTATAAATGAATGCATAGATTGGAGAATGAAGTCATGGCTTTGGGAATCTCCGAGGTAAAAGATCTCATGAAGGGACTGAAAACGATCAAAGAAATCATTTCTAATGATGTAAAGTGGATTGCTGAGTGGGTCCAGGAAGCTCAAGAGGCATTAGATAAAATGGCAAAATAGGTGATCAAAGAGGTAAACACTTGGTTCAACGAGCTCAAAAGGATGAAGACACCTACAGATGAACATTTCACGAAAATTGCCCAGATGGAGTCGATGATGATCCTTTAGCAAGATCATTCGGTTATGCACTCAGGAAAGATAGCAGAGGTTAAAAAGGAGAAGGAGGTCTCGAGGCAGAGGATTGATTCTATCAGTTTGCCACATCAACCAGTCATCTCCGCGTTCAATGCCACATTCAAAGATTGGAAGGCAGGGCGTCTTGCAGCGGTCTCAACTCCTTAACCGTCTGAGACACTTGGCGATTTTTGGAAGGCATTTTTGGTTCCAGTCCAATTTTTATGCTTAATGCTTAGGACAGTTATTAGAATTTACTTTCAAGTAAGACAATTTTTACGAAGTTAGTTGTTTAAGCCATGCGTGGCTATTTATGCAAAAACTTAAGACTGTTTATGGGTTCAGCTCTCCGAGTTTGAGAGAAATTATTTTCTAAAAAATTTACTTCAAGTTTTTAGGATACTAATATTACCAAATGTATGGAATATCTTATGGTGTTACATATATGTCTAAGCTTTTAAAATGATGAATATTATTGTTTATCTGATGTAATTTATTTTCTTGTGGAAGTAAATTGTGTTGAATGAAGCTTAGCTGTGATATGAATGAATTCTAGGCTTAGAGGTGATAGAGATAATTTTGATTAAAGTTCAGATTTAACAAATTTGAAGTTTGAAATTGTGATAGAAGTAGACATTTACTCTAAAATCTGCACATTCTTTTTCATGTTGACGAACTGAATGTTTCTCCTTAAGTGTTTTTTGGTGAAAAACACACATGATGTTATTTTTCTATGCTTGATAAGAATGTATTGAAAATCTTTCTAGAAGGTAGCTGCACCTTGTAATTTGCAGAGAGTTGGCTTTTAGCAACTCAATTGTTAGTGTTAAGATTCTTCTCTTTTCATTCTTTAAAGTGGTTTGAAATTGATTCAAAGGAAAGGGGAAAAACTGTATGCTAACAGTTTTTGGCGACTCTACTGGGGAGCATCTAAGAATAGACCAAGATTAATATTCTTGCATTCAATGATCGACTATGGTGTTACCCGCTGAAGTTATCCCTGGTCGACAAGAACTTCTTCCAGTTTTGCAACTAGGCCTAGATTTTTCTAGTACTCCGAAAGGGGGGGAGACATATTGGTAACTTTAGAGGATACCTCTTGTTCAGTTTTGACAAGAAATCAACGTGGAGGAAAGGTGAGTAATTGGACAAATGCAGCAACTAAAGGTAGTGAAGGGCAGGTCAGTGATCATCCAAAGATTTTGAAAGCAGACACTCCAGAGGAACAAGTTATGAAAAGGTCTAAATCTGATTCCCCTTTTAGTATAGTTGATTTTTGCAAAACTTCAAAAGTGCAAATTTCTGCTGCAGAATATCTGAAAATGAATCCCTGGGAGTTAGATAAATTGGTTAGTTATGTCAAAGGTCCTCCTACTGAACCTAAGGTTCAACAGACAAACAATGCATGTTTTAAAGGATAGCCTGAAAAGAAGGAAGAGACAATTGAACAAAATCCTGCCGAGAAACCGCTCCTACCATTCCTTTTGGCTTGAAACCTGAACCTTTCTATGTGTCTTTGTACATTCATGGTTTCAAACTAAACAACTGTATTATTGATTCAGGGGCTTCGAATAATATTATGCCTTCATCTGTAGCCAAAGCATTAGACCTCCCTATGACTGATACCTTTGGACGCTGCTATTCTATGGATGCTAAACAAGTCCCGCTCCTAGGTCAGATTAAAGATGCCCAGGTTGCCTTGGCAACTTTTCCAAATAAGAGATTGAAATTAACCATCTTAGTAGCTGATATTCCAGCCAGCTATGGTATGCTTCTTAGCAGAACCTTTTGTAGGGATCTAGGTGGCGAAATAAAATTGGATTGGTCTCAGGCCATAGTCCCTATAGGCAATAAGAAAGTTACTCTTCTTCCAGAACCCAAATCCAAATACACGGTTTTTCCCTTAGAAGACCCTAAATCCCAGATATTGTATCAAGAATCCGAGTTTGCAAACTATGTCATTTTATCAAATGTTAACCTTCCAAATCCAATGGTTGCAGATGAAGAACTTCTTTGGACTCTTGAATTCGATGGTAGTTTCTCTTCTACAGGCTCGGGGGTTGGAGTAGTCCTCATTTCTCATGCTGGACTCAAATTTCCTTTTTCATTCAAACTTGAGTTTGAGAATACGAACAATACGACAGAGTATGAAGCTCTATTGTTAGGTTTAGAAGAAGCTAAGAAGAAGGGGATTAAACTTTTAAAGGCACGTGGGGATGTAGAACTTATTGTTAAACAGGTCAAGAACTTGTTTTCAGTGAAGAATGAGAGACTGAAGCACTACAGAAACAGGGTGTGGGATGAACTCGAATGGTTTGAAGCATTTTCAATTGAAGCAATTCCTAGAGAATATAACTCAAGAGCAGATGCTCTTGCTGGGTCAGCATCTTTGCTCATACCACACCCAGACTTTGTAGAAGATCGTTACACCATTGAAGTGATTCATAGGCCTAGTGTTCCTGATAATTCCTATTCTTGGCAAGTGTTCAGAGATGATGCTCAAATAAATGAGTTTCTGCAAGGTTTGGATAAGTTTTCAACCAATTATTATGAAGGATCGGAGTCTGAGTGCCATGAATTCTGTCCAGGGAAGGAATCCAGTGCTTCAGAGAAGGGGGTTCAACTTAAAGGAAACTCTATACCCAAAGGATTGGTGGAGTTAGAGAGGCTATTTGATAGAAGCTACTGTTATTTAAATTCATCCAACATGCCAAACACCATCCCTTCAGGTGAATATGAAAAAATTAATATTGGTGATGATTTCAATCCCAAAATGGTTAATTTAGGTGTGTGTTGTGATGAAGATGAAAGAGGTCGTTTCACTAAGTTATTAAAAGAATATGGTGACGTATTTGCTTGGACCTATGATGATCTAAGGAACTTCAAACAGGGATAGTTTACACATCATATTCCCTTGAAGCCCGGTACATCACCGTTTCGTCAGAAATTGAGAACATATAATCCGAAGGTGTCGGATGCCATTTTTAAGGAGATTGACAAAATGCTTCAAGCAAGGATTATCTTCCCAATACATCATTCTACATGGGTGGCCAACATTGTTCCTGTGAGGAAGCAAAATGGAGAAATCAGAATATGCGTGGACTTTAGGAACCTCAATCAATCAAGCCTTAAAGATAACTTCGCCTTACCTATGATGGACCAGATTTTTCAAATGGTAGTTGGCTTAGAAATGTTGTCATTACTGGATGGTTTTTCAGGGTACAACCAAATCAGTGTCACGAAGGAAGACAAGCACAAAACAACTTTTACTACACCTTGGAGCACATTTGCCTATAGGAGAATGCCTTTTGGCTTGATTAATGTTGGAGCCACATTTCAGAGGGCCATGAATTCCACTTTTGGCCATTTGCTAAACAAGACCATCACCATTTACTTGGATGACATGACAGTATTATCTAGGAGACGTAAGAAGCATCTAAAAGACCTGAAAGAAGTTTTGCAAAGGTGTCGGGATCATGGTGTTTCCTTGAATCCGAAGAAGTCAATCTTCTGTGTGATGGAGGGTAAGTTGCTGGGTCACTTAGTTTCAAAGGAGGGCATTAAAATTGATCCAGAAAGAGTCAAAGCTATCCAGAAGTTGTGTTTTCCTGTTAATCGAAAAGGGATTAAATCCTTCTTCGATCAAGTTAACTTCTTAAGGAAGTTTGTGCCTGATTTCGCTGAAACATCAAAACCGATGGTGGACTTGTTAAGCGAAAAGCAGAATTTCAAGTGGGATGAACCCGCTGTCAAATCATTTGGTAAGATTAAGGAAGCCATAGCCAGTGCTCCGACATTGATACACCCAGATTTCAAAAAAGACTTTATCATCTACTGCTATGCATCAAAGCACACAATGTCTGCGGTGCTATTACAGAAGAATGATAATGGTGAAGAAGTGCCTATCTCCTTTATGAGCATCCCGCTCAAGAAACATGAGTTACGCTATTCACAAATAGAAAAATAGGCGTTCGCAGTAGTGAAGGTAGTCAAACAATTCTGATACTATATATTGCATTCACATTCTATGGTCTTTGTTCCGAATTCTACTATTAAGACCATCCTTACTCAATAGGAATTGCAGTAAATAATAGAGCTAGTTGGGTTGCAAAAGTGCAAGAATTCGATTTGGAAATTAAGCCTACAAAGCTGGTGAGAGGTCAGGGCTTGTGTAAACTAATGGCTGAGAATCAAGAAGCACAAAGTTTACCTAATTGCCTATTTGTAGCAACAAATGACTCATGGTTTTCAGATGTAGCTTTCTTTCTAACCTACGGAGAGCCTCCAGAACACTTATCAGCTAAAGAGAGAAGAAATTTGAGGCTGAAAGTAGCAAAGTATGTCATAGTAGATAATGTTCTGTATAAAAGAGGACTGGATGGGATGTTTTTGCGATGTGTTGACAAGGAACAACAACAAAAGTTATTGCAATCATTTCACAATGAGGCGTGCGGGGGGCACTATTCTTCTTCTGTAACAGCGTTTAAAATCTTGAGAAATTGCTACTACTGGCCCGGAATGTTTAAAGATGCATACAGGTGAGTGGCAAATTGTGAGAAGTGTAAACTTTTCTCAGGAAAGCCTCAGTTAGCTACTCTACGTGATTATCGAAGAACCCTTCCAGCAGTGGGGGTTAGATTTTATTGGCCCAATCAACCCAACTTCTAGCGGAAGACATACCCATATCTTGACAGCGACTGATTACTTTACCAAGTGGGTGGAGGCGATACCAGTTAAAGTAACCACTTCTGAGATAGTTTGTAGATTCCTAAAAGAAAACAGTCACTAGATTTGGAGTTCCCCTAAAGATAGTGGCTAATAATGCTCAGAATTTCTCCTCCCGAGAGATTCAACTCTTCTGTTATGATCATGGTATAAATCTGTCTCATTCTTCAAATTATTTTCCACAGGGAAATGGCCAGGCCGAATCTACAAACAAGAACTTGATAAACATCATGAAGAAACTGGTAGATGAAAAGGGCAAAGACTGGCACAAGAAGTTATACGAGGCATTGTGGGCAGATATAACCTCTCCAAAGAGGGCTATCGGTATGACGCCATTCAAATTAGTCTTCGGAGTGGAAGTGCAGCTATCACTTCCATTAGAATTAGCCTATGCCAAGTTGCAAAGATGCATGGAGAATGAAGTCTTTCAAAATTCATTGGAGAAGAGGATATTGTATCTATCAAAAATAGAAGAAGAGAGGGAGGAGTTAGTTGATCACATCACCAGCCATCAACTAAAAGTGAAGGAAATTTTTGATCGACGTGCTAGACCAAGAAAATTTATGGTGGGTGATAAGATCCTTCTTTGGGATAAGCGTAGAGAGCCAAGAGGAGCACATAGCAAGTTCGAGTCTCTCTGGAAGGGACCGTTCAAGATCTCACAAGCTCTAGGTGCAAATGCATTCAAGCTGAAATACATTGACGAAGATGAACTACCCCTGTCCTATAATGGGCAGGATCTCAAGCTTTACCTATTGTAAGTCTTTTCTTTTTCTTGCTTGTATATAAAGTTTTGGCTTGTGTCTGTAGGAGTAGAAGTTTATGTTGTGGTGAGTTGGCCCAGTCAAATAAAGTATAAATTGTCTTGTCAAATAGAGTTTCTAGGTTCTTTCCTTGGTCCTTAACAGTCCCGGTCCCCAGTCAAAGCCAGTTGTTACCTTCGTTTTTCTCAAATTCCAGTTATAGTCTTGGTTAGTCGAAGTCTCTAAGTTGAAGTTGAACTTTTGTTAGGTTGGTTCAAGTTCAAGTTCAACCCGTTACCACTTCCTAGTCTTAAAATGTTCATATTTGCCTTTGCCTCAAAATGTATGTCGGTCTTGAAGATGAACTTGAACTTGAACCTAGTCCTGAACCTCAAGTTAGTTCAAGTTCAAGTTCATGTTTGTAATAGGACAACTTATGCACGGAGAATTCGGCGGGATTGTTTTCTTTTCCAAAAAGAAGGTTTTTGTCTTGAAGTGCTTCGAGTGTTTATTCAATTTTGGAAATTGCTGTACAAGATGCTCTCATTCAACTAGATGGCTCGTGCATGTGAAAGATTGGAAATGATAGTTGACAGCGTGACATAGAGGGAGCCATTAATATTCAGATATGGCGATTAGAGATATTTCTCAGGAATTGAGTTATTCATGCCGAAATAGCTGGTGGATTAATTAAGCTTGGCCGGACATATCAAATCAATCATTTCTCAATTAAAACATTTATTATGGACATGCTCTGAAGATTTATTAAGGATCCCGTAAGGCATTTGCGAATAAATGAAGAATGATTTAAGCTTTTTTGTTAAGTTATTTTGTTTGGAGAAGGAGAAGGAGCGACGGAATTTGGATTGAGAAATTTGCAGAGAGCTGGTGTGCAGTATATTGGTGAGTTATCTTGCCTCTTTGCAGTTTCAGTTTTCAGTGGCTTTTTCTGTGTTGCAAATCTTTTCTATTCATATTTGATAGGATGTCATTGTTCCACCCAAAACTTCTGAAAGAAGAGAGTAGAACCCACCTGCTAGTTTCTCTTCCAGAAATAGGTGATACCTTTTTATTGAATGCAAACCTAGGAGAACTCTGTGATAGAGCCCGAGTTTCTTTCGAAGGTTCTTTTTCTAGGAAATTAGAAGGAAAAGGCCTTTTAGAAGCCGCTGCATTTCCTCTAGCTCTCATTTGCCTTGAACTGGTGTTGGAGTGCGCAAACAAATATGACACCAAGAATAGGTGTATTAAGGATGCGTCAGGAGAAATCTTGGTAAAAATCAGTCGGGAAACATTAATGGTGGCCCTGAGAATTCCAGACAAGGAACCATATGAACCATGGACCTATGAAGAGGCAAATCACATGTATGAGGCTGATAAGAAGAAATATAGCTCCTCAATAGCCCAGGTATGGCTTGTGAAACCAAAGAAAGGAGGAAGCAGGCTGCCAAAGCCACTGACAATTGAACACTTCTGAAAAGATATTGCTGATATGGTACTTCTTCTGAATAGGGTGAAAGGAAATCCCCATGCATTTCATTGGGAAAACTGGATGTACCGTTTCATCCAAAAAATCATAGAAGGAGATAAGTTTATTGATTGGGCTGACCTGATAGTTGAAAAGCTCCACAAAGAGCTCCACAAAGAGCTCTTAAATGTGACAAATTTAACTGCATTTTATATGTCTTCCTACCTTGTGTATGTCTTAGCATGTTGTAGAACCTGGGAAGGATTACCTCACGAATTATGGACAAGTGATATGAGGATATACGACTACTTCACATGCTTGCAAAAGGAGAAGTTCTCCAGTGTGTTCAAAACTGTAAATGACAGGTTTTCAGGAAGATTAGTTTTTGAGTTGAGAGGGAAAGAAAACTGTAGGCTTTTTGAGGAGGCTAAGCAAGTGATTAATATTTATGGTTGTCATTTTATACAATTTCCAAGATTTACTTATCTGAGAGTCGGAGCATTTGATAAAGAGCCCCTACAGCTTCCTAGATTCTGTTTAGATGATGTAATCTTGATGGAGCTATGCAGACAACTTGTGCTAGTCGAACAAAAGGCTGGGACCCCAAAGAAGTCCTCAAGTGTTCTCTTCCCTATTTAGTTAGGGTACTATAGATGCAAAAGTTTCCAAGATGCTGTGGCTGTCAAAGAAGAACTGGATGCTTTTTGTTTGCAAACTTATACTCCCAGGGTTAATTTTGATTATAGAGGCTTTGTAGGAGCAAATCTCAATGTCCCAGAGACGTTTGCGCACATCCCTGAGCTAGAAGATTTTTGGGTCAACTGTTCTAATGAGCTAGAGGTAAGGAAAAGACTCTGGCCCCGACTAACTTTGAAGCAAATCATCACTTTCAGGCTAGAGTTGGATACAAACGGGATAGAGGAAGACATTGAAGTTGATGTTGTAGATTCCCAATATTCGGAGAAGGTTGAAGCCCTTCCAATTCCTGAACTAGATTGGAAAGAGCCAGAAGAAGATGATTTGTATAAGAGAATGAAAAGGGTGATTGAAAGAACCGAAGCATGGTTGGTTAAGAAAAGAACCCCTGTTGTTCCTTTGCAATCAGCAAAGAAACAAATAAAAACCAAGAGGAGTTCAACCAAGAGGACTTTTGTTTTAACTAACTTAAATGTTGATCCATCTTGTATAGGGAAAACTAAACCAGAAGTTGAACTTGAAGTTGAACCAATTTCTTCACAAGTTCAAGTTCAATAGTAGCCTGAACCCGAAGTCTGAGTGACCAGATCAAGCCAAAGAGTAAAAGAAAAGGTTCAGAGGTAGAGAGTTACTCCCAGTGTCATCGTGGATTTAGATTCATTAGACCCTGATCCGAAGGCAGTTTCAGTGGAAGACCACAAGGTATTTGGGATGGCTGATGATCAACAGATGCAAGAGGAAACATGAGGTACTCTGAAAGACTCGTTAGCTCTGCTAAGTGACTATGACACCCAAAAGAAGACCTCTGCCGCTCCACCATGGTTGGAGACCCCAGTAGCCAAGAAAAGGAATATGGTTCCTTTATTAGTACCTATTGATGATGTAGTAAGCAGATACCTATGAAAATCTTCTAAGGTCAAGAAAATGAAGATGGAATCTAGAATTGGTTTCGATGAGAGTAGCGGCCACTGGATGGCTGAGATTGCAAAACCTAAAAAAGACAGAACTGAAGGAGAAGCTTCAGTCCAGGATTCCCAAGTATCCAAGGTGGACTTAGGGAGAGACACCAGAGCCGCCGATATGAGGTTTTTTGAGGTGTCAAACAAGAAAATTGCTAGCAAAGTGTGGAAGGATGCCAAAGATAAACAGGAAATGAAAGAGGCGATGAAGAGTATGGCTCAGTATATTAATGCCATTCAGCATCTTGAACCTTTCCCTTTGAGTGAGATGCCAGCTTCCATTGACATGAGATCCCCTGATAATCAACATTTTCTTGACCAGGTCCAAAGAAGCAAGGCACTTAGCAAGGCATTTGATGATTGGGTGGAGCGCGTACAAGCAGAGGTTGTGCAACAGCTAAGTAAACTGGATCAAACCCACAGTGAAGGAGAGAACCTGGTTAAGGAAGTACAAGCCAACATTGAAGAATGGGAGTTAGAAAAGACTACTTGGACCAAAGAGCTTCACTAGATTGAAGAAGTTGAAGAGTACGGCTTGCAGAAGTTCCTTATGGAAAAACCAGTGCCAGGACTGAATGACACAGTTCTTTATGTTATAAAAGAATGCATAGATTGGAGGAATGAAGTCGTGGCTCTGGGAATCTCCGAGGTAAAAGATCTCATGAAGGGGCTGAAAACGATCAAAGAAATCATTTCTAATGATATAAAGTGGATTGCTGAGCGGGTCTAGGAAGCTCAAAAGGCATCAGATAAAACGACAGAACAAGTGATCAAAGAGGTAAACACTTGGTTCAACGAGCTCAAAAGGATGAAGACACCTATAGATGAGCATTTCACGAAAATTGCCCAGATGGAGTCGATGATGATCCTTCAACAAGATCATTTGGTTATGCACTCAGGAAAGATAACTGAGGTTAAAAAGGAGAAGGAGGTCTGGAGGCAGAGGATTGATTCTATCGGTTTGCCACATCAACCAATCATCTCCGTGTTCAATGCCACATTTGAAGATTGGAAGACTGCGCATCTTTCAACGGTCTCAATTCCTTAACCGTCCGAGACACTTGGCGATTTTTGGAAGGCATTTTTGGTTCCAGTCCAGTTTTTATGCTTAATGCTTAGGACAGTTATTAGAAGTTATTAGAATTTACTTTCAAGCAAGACAATTTTTATGAAGTTAGTTGTTTAAGCCCTGCGTGACTATTTATGCAAAAACTTAAGACTGTTTATGGGTTCAGCTCTTTGAGTTTGAGAGAAATTATTTTCTAAAAACTTTACTTCAAGTTTTCAAGATACTGATATTATAGAATTTATGGAATATCTTATGGTGTTACATATATGTCTAAGCTTTTAAAATGATGAATATTATTGTTTATTTGATGTAATTTATTTTCTTGTGGAAGTAAATTGTGTTGAATGAAGCTTAGCTGTGATATGAATGAATTCTAGGCTTAGAGGTGACAGAGAGAATTTTGATTAAAGTTCAGATTTAACAAATTTAAAGTTTGAAATTGTGATAGAAGTAGACATTTACTCTAAAATCTGCACAGTCTTTTTCGTGTTGACGAACTTAATGTTTCTTCTTAAGTGTTTTCTAGTGAAAAACACACATGATATTATTTTTTATGCTTGATAAGAATGTATTGAAAATCTTTCTAGAAGGTAGCTGCACCTTGTAATTTGCAGAGAGTTGGCTTTTAGCAACTCAATTGTTAGTATTAAGATTCTTATCTTTTCATTCTTTAAAGTGGTTTGAAATTGATTCAAAGGAAAGGGAAAAAACTATATGTGAACACTAATTATTATGAGCCAACTTGGCATAGGTTTCTCCAATACATGTGGTTATGTCATGATATTTAATGACATTCAACATGCAAGTTTAAAAAAAATAGGGCACAGTTCATTTTTTGAAAGGAACAAAGAAATCACATTTCCATGTTAGTAATGTTTTTGATACTTTTCATCACCATTGAGCTAACTTGTCGAAACTTGACCTAGGAGAACTTGTTCACTTATTGATAGCAAAGAGGTGAAGGTGAGCACCATGTACATTTAGACAGATCAGTCTTGCACGTGGCCCAAATTAGATTTGCACAACAAAACAAATTTGCAATTAGGATCAAACCTATGGAGCTCAAAATTCAAGGGATTTCGTTTTTTTAAATAATGCAAATTATGAGGCATTTGTCAAACCAAGGGCATCTCTTTCGAGCAATGAAAAATTGATTCAACACAGCTTCAACATTATTCTTCCATCAATAGTTTTAGAGCTAAATACCCCTGGCATGCACATTTAATTTTCATACATGTATTGAAATAATCTGTCCTGGTTGATTGATTTAGATTAGTTTACGCTTATTCATTTCATTATTTAATTAGCATATATTATTTATGTGGTGTGATCTTATTTCAACACATTTTTTAAGATCATGATTAGATCCAGATAGACTATGGCTGTCATAGCACCATAGCAATATTTGTACCAATTTTTATTACTTTTCAATATCTACTACTCATTTTACATTTTTGATATAACAAACATAAGATATGTTTCAAATATGGGCAGAACTATGAATGTACAATCAATTTGGAATACTAAAATTTGTTTGTGAACTCGTCTCAAGATGTTATGTACTCGTTTTACCGTGTTGAGGATTTTACTGCATATTTCCTCTGGTACTCTGATGTGTTCAATGCAAAAAAAACTGATAGAAGTCTGATCACAAAGTGAGTTTAGAGTCAAAAGTTGTAACAAAAAGCTAAAACCAAAAGAATTCAATATTATGCTTTGTAAATTTATAATAAATTTCTCTCACGTTTTCAAGTCATGAATCCAAAGAAGAGATGACCAAGTTGCTTATATAAATAAGTGATAAAACCTATTTTGTTAATCATTAATTCTCTTTACACGAGAAAAGGTTTAAGCTTCAACCTTGGGATATAGCAGGACTTGTAAATTTATTCACTTGGAATCGGTGTTCAAGCTTAGTTACATACTTCGTTCATCTTGGTGTATCTGAAATCTGCCAGTGATGATAAAATACATTGTTTCTATCTTCCTCCTTGAAAATCATAGTCTTGCCAGGAAAATGAAAGGTGCAAACTATAGACCATTTTGCATGGCAATTTGCACAATAAGACTGTTCAGTCCATACAGAAACCTCTAAGTACAATCTATATAAAGGACTACAGGCGGCTACTTAGTTAACAGTTATGAGAATAACTAACTTCATTTGGAAAAAAAAACTGAACCACCAGAAGGATGATCTCAGGGTAGAAACACATGTTGATAATAATGTAACTATCAAAATTGACAAGAACCCAAGAAGAATCACTTTAGTGGTAACTGAAATGCCGTCCAGAGTTGTTTCTGATCTCAAACAAATGCAGGATTCATGATAACAGGTCCAAATGACTAGAGAACCACCTAGATGTCAGTGTACCTTGGTGAAATTGGTGGGAAAATGAGAGGCGGGGTGGGTGAAGGGTGCAGGGACAAATCGACTATAGTTATGGAAGCTTCCAAAAATAACAAATCACAAGGAGTTTAATCCAGACAGATATGCCTAGATGTAATATGTGTTGAGTGCGAATCAACATAAACTGTAAATGCAACATAGCAGACACAGTTCATGGCAAACAATGGAAGAAAGTATAGATACATACTTGCTTATGACATCTGTTGCTTTCCTTTATAACTAATGTCAAAATATACAAGAAAAGAGTTGTAAGACAAGGGCAAATTTTTCTCTCAAGAGAATGGATAATAATGCTAGACATGTAAGGGCAAACTCAACTACTTGAGGTGCTTATCCTAAGTTACACTTACAGATACAAATTCATGAAAAAAGACATGATCACATCACTTACGCATCAGAAGTTTTCTTTGTGGAAGTCAAATCTGGTGGAAGTTTTATGTGTGAAATCTTGTGATAGCTGTCTCAAATCATTAGTAAGAGCAGCAGGACCGCAGTAGAAAACCCCTGAGTGCATACCAAAAAACAGAGTGAGACTTGGCAGAAATGTTTGACATCTATCCATCTGATGATTGAAATAAGATCAAGTTGAAGAACAACATACCCACTCTGGCATTTTTGTGTTTTAGAGCAATACTCTTGAAGACATTTCTCCAATTGGGCTTGGCAAAGTGTGTGCGAACCTGTGTAAGATCAATTGAATCAATTATCAGACATCATGACAATGTTATTTCATGCAGCTGTCTATGGAAGAATTTAGAGATTTCTAAAATGTTAGCCTTACTCTGGTTCCAGAAACAATGTCAACGCCATGCTTGGCGTGATTTAGAGCCTGCACCATGGCTATCAATGCTGACCGAGCATCACCCTCTTCATAAACACTTGTGCAATAGTTATGCAGCTCAATTATTCCCTGCAAGTGATTCATTCCATTCTCCATTCAACAATTTTGTTTCACAAAATAGATGTATGGAGGTAAAATCCTCATGCTTCATACCTTCTGATCTAGTTCTGCCACTTCATTCATTATTCCTTTAAACCATTCGAATGATCCTTGCTCTCTAGTGACCCAGTAGAAGCAAGCACGGGCTGTATTGAAAGGTTTCTTCTTCTGTCTCCCAGTATTCTCCATACCCTTCAAATATCACACATTCAGAACACAAAAAACCATGGATTTATTCAAAACAACGACATATCTGAATGGATCTTACCCTTTCTTCTTCAGATACTTTCATGTGATTGACAATGTCCTTGAGAATGCTAATAAATGGAGTGGCTCCAATCCCAAGCCCAACAAGAAGCAAGACATCATATTTTTTGTAATCTTGAGCTGGTGCTCCGTAAGGCCCATCAATGAGCAATTTTGGGAACCTGTTACACAAGCAATAATCTGACCTAATCGTTGGAAACCAGTTTAAATGTCTACTGGACCAAAAAATATATAAAATATTAAAATGAGAAGTAGTGCTTGATAATTTATTTGCCTCTGGTTGTTTTCTCCTTGCATAAAATCAGCTCTCAACAGACCACTTTTCCCAGTCATGGGAGGCTCACATACCTGCTAGAAAAACAAAAGCAATAAGGCATAATACTTCCACTTTTTTTAGAAATCAAAATACTACTAACTGCTTGAAAGAGGAAGAGACATGAGAAATTGTGTACCTCTGCAAAGACATTTTTAAGTTCCCGAGTCCAATCACCCAACGTGCGAATATGAACACTCAAGTAGTCATCTCCTGGGGCTGATGTTATGGAGAATGGATGCCTATAAGAAAAATAAAAAATAATACAGTTCTTGAAATATCTCGCCTTCATCTTCTCATGGTTTTAAGGTTTAGATGAACAGAGCTTAGAGTGCAAATACAATTACCATTCAAATGGTGATACGGTAGGGCAATTGACAAACATGTATTGACCACTCTTGTATCTGAACCCTTGAGGCTTCGACATGTGAAGTGTCAAGACATTGCCTGAATATATCGCTACCTGCAAATGAATTATAAAAAGTGACATATAAAACAATAGACAAGAAAACAATGAGGCTTTATTTACACTGGAGTGACTGCATGGCTATAGATTATGAGCAGCAAACTTTAAAGCATGTGAGAAAGCAAACCTTGAGTATTTTCACCGGTTTTGAGCCAGATCTCAAAGCCCTCAGAATCCGCTCCCCTCCATACAACAACACAGGAATTGCAAGGTACATCCATGTCTGAAACAAAAGAATCATAAAGCCAATTCACAAGTAGATTGGGAACAAGGTGTATGCATTGAATGAGTGTGTATAAACATTTAAAAATTACCCATGTACATCAATCCCAAATCATGAATTAACACAAAGCATTTTGTTGCCTACCGTTTTCAAGTACCATTCACGTGTGAGGTACAGAAAAGTTCCATGAATGATCAAGAGAATGTAAACAATCACCAACAAATGGTGTGAATACCAAAAAGCATTGAATCCGGTGAGCCTCTGCAATGGTTTAGGAAGTTTCACCTTATTCCTCCTGAACCAGGGAGTGGCCAAAGTGAATGCAATTACCATCAAAACTACCATGACAATGCCTGTGATTCCTTCTACGCCCTTCAAAAACCACCAGTAATTTGGTGGCTTATCAGCACCAAAGAAAGGCTTCATGGGCTCATATTCTTCTTTTGAAGTGTGCAGCAGACGAGGAAAATCACAGGATAAGTGGGCCCCAGCATGAAAAGCAATTCCTATTGCTATAGACACTGCAATAACCTGCATAATGATAGCATTAAAACGTCTTTAGCCCTTCTATTGTAAGAAATCATTCAATAACAGGGTAAAAAAAGCAATAGTACAAAGAAATAGAAAAAATCATGTGATCACAAAGACCTATATATTCATAACTAACCATGAAGTTTGACCAACAGAATCACCTGCAGATAAATGGATAGCGCAAAGGCAATATGATTGTCACTTTGAAAAATACAAGCAGTTATTATAAAAGAAAGAAGATGTGAATTGTAGCAAGAAGGGGATCTCAAAATTAACCTTGTGGAAATTGAGATTGTCATCGAATGGGACTGCAATGCCCAATTTTGTTCTATTCCGAAGCCATGTGATGGTATTTCGACACACTGGAAGCAAAACTAAAGCCATGTTGAACTTTAAAGTCTCCGCAGCACCCTTGGCAGTGCATACACAGAAACCCATCACATGATAAACTGACCTGTTCTTGTACGCAAGAAATTTCCATGTGAATAACCCAGCTATTATCAAGAACCATAGTAATATAATCCACACCCGTTTCCAGTTATCTTCAAAAAAATACTTGGTTTTTCGAGACCATCTCTGAAGTGGGTTTTGCACCTTTGTTGGTGCAAGTTTCTGACTTAGAGCCTGGCTCAAGCTCTGGCTATAATTCCCTGACTTTACAGCTGATTCACTTGGAGCTTGCAGCAGTAGAGTTTCAAGTTGCTGAAGCTGTTAAATCAAATTTATTGAAAGTTCAAATAATGCCAGAAATGACAGAAACAATGGAATTCATCAAGATTGTTTCGAACTTGTATGAATACCTCAATGTAGCCCACATTATTGGGGTCCAACTCCTCCATGATTAATGCAGCATATTCTTCAGCTTGTTCTTTAAGCTTGGATAATTTGTTAGCTGATGCACTTAACATGATAACCTCTTTCACTTCTTCTTCTGTGATACGTCCATCAGCATTCTTGTCCACCCTGACACAAACTCGGATAATGTTACACAAATACTTGCAAACATTGGCAACAAATACATTGCAATCCTTAGCACTTCAGCAGTTGCTTTGTCATTCATAAAACATTGATTAGATTTTGAACTCTGTCTAGGACATTGATTCTTTTATGATGATACATTCGGTCAGAAATTGACACCTGAAAAATGGATAAGTAAATTAGGCAGGGAAGGATCAGAATTCCTTACATGTCAAAGAAGGTCTGCAGTCTGGAGTCAAAGCTTTGATCAGATATCTGTTCTAAAAATTCTTGAAAATCGTTCTTTGTGATTGCACGTGAGGTTATGCCTCTTCTTCGAGCAAGGGCATCAAAAAGCTCCCCTGCAAACTCCTTGGATTCCATCCCTACATTGACAAACAGTACCCACAAATATGATCTCTCTGTTGAAGGAAAACTTGAAGATAGACAGGAATGAAAGCAAAATTGGGCTCCTTACCAATACATACACCAAAATCTGCCCGTGAAAGCAAGCCATTAACAGAAAGCTCATCAAATCTCTTCAGTAAAGCTTGTCGATCAGCATTCTCCGTAGTTTTACTTACAAATTTTAATCCTTTCAATGCATGTTTTGCTCCTGATACAGTTCTATCCAACCTAGGCTGTGGGCCTCTTTTCGAAGTGAGGGATGCAATGCGCATGATATCATGTGACACCTGCTTGATTTTTGCAGAAGTTGTATTAATAACTGAAGATCCAAATGATGTCTTATGCTCGAATTTCCTTGCCAGCAATGACATATCTGAAACTTCTGCTGCATTATCTGCATCTTTAATGCTGTGAACTGCAACAGAATCATCACACACATCCAACGTGATCTCTATCAACTCTTGGTCCTTATCACCATCTTGTTTGAGAAAGTCTGCAAATTTCGCTTTCTTTCGCCCAGGTTTTTTAGCAGAAGGAATATTCAGAGGGCCACTGAATCCAACACCCGAATCCATTCTAGAATCATCAGGTATGCCTATCCAGCCTTGTTCAGAGTCGCCCCTTTGCCTATCCATTTTGTCTGCGAAATTTCATTAGCTGAATCCAAATTCTCCTCGCTACCGAGGCTTCCTTTGGAAACCTCTAGATCAACTGCATTGCCTTTTTCCTGTTCATTTTGTAGCATCTAAGGCAATCTCGTCGAACCCATCTCCAAATTACTCATTTGTCACCATAAGTAATACCAACTTTTCTTGGTTTTTCCATTCTTTGGCATCACAGAACGGCTGCATGTATCCTTTCAAACTCGTCTCAATTCATTACCTTCTGCCATTACATTTGGTATATGAAAATACTTGAGTTTCAACAACCACAGGTTCTCCTTGTTCACAGATCCAACCGATCCTGTGTCAAATTCAACTCACCTAAGAAATGCTTCAACATTCTTCATAGTAGTGAATCATCTCCCCATCCCACCTCTATTGTAAGACATGGACCAGCTGGAATTCAAACCATTGGCTCCGAAGAGCACTCTTACCACCAAGTTTCCTGCCCTTCATAACTTTCGGCAAGGCCTCAGTATGCTTTGAACCTTGAAAGTCCAGACCCACCTTAGTATCTCAGGATCACCTTTCATGGTCACTTTACCTTAGAAAAATTCCGCCACATCCTTCCACTCTCAACAGTCACCCACATTGATTCCCTTTACGGTTGGCCACTTCGACTTCATCCAAAATGCATTTCTAAGGGTACAATTCTCACACCATAATCTCCCTGCAGCGAATCACTTACTATATACAGACTGAAATCCCGAAGCAGTTAGTGTATAACAGTTGTTATCCAAGGGGTTTCTATTCAAGTCATGAATTCTCCTCCACTTTCAATGCTCCATCCATTACACATTGTCCTATACCCATTCAAAAAAGATTGAGATTTGTCATCTTGTGGCAGCCTGCTCAGTGGGAAAAAGAAATATGAGATTCGGATCCCCATTTGTGCTTTACCTTTCCCTTGTCACTATGCACCTACCACCATTATATACCTTCTCCCCTTGTTATTCCAAAAATGGCATCACACTCTCTTAAAATCCCATGGCCATCCTTTACACAGAGGAAATACCCATGGGAACAAATTCTGCAAACAACTTTTTTTCAACTAAAAAATAAATAAAAACCAATCATTCAAAGGGCGAAAAAGCGCGTACAGATCGACTGTTTGAGTGGAAAAAAGAACATTGCTGATGGGCTTCATGCGAGAAAATGAAATCTACTCTATCTTTCATACGAGAAAATGAAATCTACTCCATCTCCCGACTGGATTGCAAATAGATTTGTCCAACAGCTTGTTGAGGACTTCTGTTAAACACTTGACGCGCATGCTGCATTGAAAGTACTCTTAGACGTGACGTTCTGGGTGTACTGCTCTTGTAGAAAATGTGAATTATTTCTGCGAGAGTTTCTTGGATGGCTATATTTTATTATGTGCGAATCTTTTTAATTATTTTTGTGAGTGTTTAACGTGTAATGATCTTTTTTGCGCTTCTTGTCAGAGTGATTAAAAAATAGTTTGGCAGAAAACACCCACAAGGCTGCATCTTGCACTGCCATCGCAGAATGAACAAGCTGCCGCTTTTATGGATTTGCAACGTTCTTATTTTTTTAATTTTTGTACCCAGTTGCTGATTTTGGGAAGACCCCGTTTAGTTTGGACTTTTAGCTTTTTGGGACCTGGCTATGATTATTTATGAATAAAAGGGTTTGTAACATTTTTTCCCCCTTTCATCATTGCTTGTACACAATCTGTGTACGTCAGCTGTTACGGGTTCGAGCCCCCTCAAAGTAGCTTAGTCTCAACAGTCATGATTGAGAGCTGTGCCAAATGTAATGGTGAAAATTATATGAGCATATCTCTTTCTTTAGTTATATGTTTTTGCTGGTTATTTCTATATGTTACTGGTTCAAGTTTCTAAAATTATTTAGGGGAGACGTCTTAGTAGTTGTTATAAATAATTTTGCGTATTTATAGATTTTAAATGGTAGGTTGTCTTTGTTGATTTGATTTTTATTGGATAGTAACTACATATGTTGTGAGATTTCTTATTAACACTAGGGTTCGAATGTGGTCATTTCAAAGTATTGTTCCATACCTACTTAAAGATGTCCAAATAGTCTTACATTGAAACCACCTCAAAATTCCCCATGCTTATACACAAATGTTTCCCTCGTCATGCACTATAGGTACCAATAAAGTTGTACAACTCTTAACTATTGGAGTAATTGGAGGATTGCGTGAGCACTGAATGGAACATGCACTACTATTAGGCCCCTTCCCATAGTCTCTTCCATCATGATTGAGTGGTGTGTCAAATGCAATAGCGAAAATTGCATAACTATGCTCTTTCTTTTATTATATGATTAATGCTTTGATTATAGTTAGATGTAATGATTAGTTTATAAGTAGTGTTTTCTATATATAAATTTAGTTTATAATATTATATATTTTAATTTTTTAACATTAATTTTTAAGAGGTCTATTTTTCATTTTTAAATTTAATATTTGTCACTTTAGGTTAAATTTGTGAGTGTAGTCAATTTTGTAATCATAAATAGAAGTTTTCAATTTTGAAAACTTAAATTCAAATTAAATCTTAACGATTCCCTTATACTAGTCGTTATAAGCTAGCCTAACATATATTTGTGTGTTTTGTTAATATATTTAAGGACATTCATTCACTTATTTATATCATAGTAGAATGTTTGAGATTACCTAGAATTTGGGCAAGAATTTATCATAGAGCATTTATGAGACGAAAGGAAAGTCAAATAAAACTTTCCACTATTAACCTATAAGGAGGGAAGTGTAGGAAAGAAAATATATAGTTTATGGACCAAGAGAAAAATGCACACACACAACAACATATCACACCTTTCCTAATATGAGAAAGTTATAGAAAAATTATCATATCATGTCATCTCAGGTGTATTGTATCTTTCTTAATGTCTTCAATCTTTCACTTAAAGACATCAAGCCAATCCATAAGAGAACTAATTAAAAAATTGACCCTTGTAATCCAACAAGCTTCCAAAGGTGTTTGTAAACACTACCTATCATTGGAGAATTCAAATTCTAGAAATTAAGGTGAACAAGTTTTAGACTATAAAATTATGCTAGATTATGTTTGTAACTTTTAGGGTTGTTGTAGATCAGAACCATGGTTCCAACCGTTGTAACTAAAACTAACACAATGGAATGTACATCTAAACTCAAATTTTAAAATTGGGTATGTGGTGTCCCCTTCTAACTAGTTATTTTCCACCAACTTGAACATGAAATATTTCAAACTATATTACAAGGTGTTGTATAAAGAACAAGTCCTAATTTGTTATGAGGATATAAGTAGAGATGTATAGGAGACATCTATGATCTAACTTTCATTCACTACTTGTTGCATAATTGGAGGAGCACATTTGATCATGCATTGTCACAATAATATTTACATAATTAGTGAGAAACATGCACATGCCATGGTTGTTGTAAACTAGTTTTGATCATTGTTCACAAGCCATTAAGTCAAACAATCTAGGTGACACAATGAAGAAGTGGGAGCCCATGTAAGGGTAAATAGTCTTTATAGCCTACACATTAATCACACACTATTAGGAATGGGAACATTGAGAGGGGGGGGTGGGGGGGGGTTGGGGAGGGGTTGAATTAGTGTTCTATATATTGTTACTTTTTTTGATATCTTGAAACTTAACTTAATTGCTTAAGTACTGAAATGAATATCAATGCAAGTAAGATAAACAACCATAACACATGACACTAGATATGATTACGGGGAAACCCAAATAGGTAAAAATCCCAGTGGGAATTGACACCCACTAAGAACTGCACTAGAGTATTATGATCCCTGTTAGAAGATCTTACAACCCTATTAGGATTTGATCTTTACAATGCTTTTAGTACGGTGACCTGGTCAAGGGTCAGACCCTGTTAGGAGTCTTTTATAATAACCCTGTTAGGGGTGGGGACACACTATCCTAGAGCTCACTACTCAAGTGGTGAAGGCTACAACCTTCTGGATCTCAGATACACACTATATTTGCAAGGTGAACTGCTGCTGTGACACTGCTTGTCAGATCGGTTCCTTTTGTGTGATGATGCTTTAACCTCTTGTAAAGCTCTACAACATTCTCACTTCTCTTCGCATACTTCTGCTCTTCTTCTACCAACTCTATATCTCATACTCTGCTTAATTACAAAGGCACATGTCTTATTTATATGCGGAAACAAAACTATTCACTAGGTCAACCTTCAACCTATTACATACAACGCTTCCAAATATTAACATGTCTATAACCTAAATAAAATAGGCACATAGCCTTTACAAAACAATATTATACACGCTAACCAAAATACCAACAGTCCACTCCTTGCTCTATTCTATTCTGCCGCTCACTGTTTGTGTCACTTCATCTGGCTATAGCTTCTTCATAGTAGCTCATATGATCATGCGCTCTTAGACTTAGCATGATTACATACTTAGAAGATTATCTTCAAGGGTGCATGTCATAACTCAGTCATACGCACGTGCGTTGATGCTCTGTTCACCTGGTGCTCTGTTGATTGTCCAATCTTCCATACTTAACCAAATTCTGATCTTCTAACTTGTTGCGCTGATTCCATAATATCATATGACTTTGTTGCCATAATGACAACACTAAATCATAGTCATATACATCAGTATATTTAACTTGCCAACAATCTCCCCCTTTGTCATTAATGGCAACAAAGGAATATGGCGAAGTTACTAACTGTATCTTTATACAAAATTTTCTGACATATACTCTATCTTATATCTCCCTTATACCATGTACTTTACTCCCTTTTTACATCATATATACTGCTCCATATTATCCCTTCTAATATATACTCTACTCCCCCTTTGACATTAATGACAAAGGTGCTAAAAAATGTATCTACAAGTAGTTACAAGGTGAGTACATATGGATATGCAATCTTCAAGTTCTGGATCTCTTGCTACCAAAATGCTTTTAGTGCATTTACAGTATGAAGATGGGCACACAAAGAATAAGTCAACTTCTCCATCTTCTCCAAATTTAAACTCGGACCTTGATCATATGTCACCATAGTGGCATTGATCTCCTTGATATTCTGATTTAGCACATCCAATGAGGGCGCAAGTGCATTTCTTAGCTGAGTTTTCCTTGCCCTTATCTTGGCCATTTCTTGCTCTGCCTTCTCTATTTTATCCAATTGTCCTTGGTAGACATTATTGCACATGTTTACATCTGTGGAGGGATCTTCTACTGATTTCCTTACTGCTTCTATCATTGATTCAGCTTCTTGAATATTCTTTGAGAGGGGCGGGGGGGGGGGGTTGAATTAGTGTTCTATATATTGTTACTTTTTTTGATATCTTGAAACTTAACTTAATTGCTTAAGTACTGAAATGAATATCAATGCAAGTAAGATAAACAACCATAACACATGACACCAGATATGATTATGGAGAAACCGAAATAGGTAAAAACCCTAGTGGGAATTGACACCCACTAAGAACTGCACTAGAGTATTATGATCCCTGTTAGAAGATCTTACAACCCTGTTAGGATTTGATCTTTACAATGCTTTTAATACAGTGACCTGGTCAAGGGTCAGACCCTGTTAGGAGTCTTTTATAATAACCCTGTTAGGGGTGGGGACACACTGTCCTAGAGCTCACTGCTCAAGTGGTGAAGGCTACAACCTTCTGGATCTCAGATACACACTATATTTGCAAGGTGAACTGCTGCTGTGACATTGCTTGTCAGATCGGTTCCTTTTGTGTGATGATGCTTTAACCTCTTGTAAAGCTCTACAAAATTCTCACTTCTCTTTGCATACTTCTGCTCTTCTTCTACCAACTCTATATCTCATACTCTGCTTAATTACAAAGGCACATGTCTTATTTATATGCGGAAACAAAACTATTCACTAGGTCGACCTTCAACCTATTACATACAACGCTTCCAAATGAATTGGCTCAAGCGTGTTTGCATACAATGATATTAACATGTCTATAACCTAAATAAAATAGGCACATAGCCTTTACAAAATAATATTATACACGCTAACCAAAATACCAACAGTCAGCTCCTTGCTCTGTTCTATTCTGCCGCTCACTGTCTGTGTCACTTCATCTGGCTATAGCTTCTTCATAGTAGCTCATATGATCATGCACTCTTAGACTTAGCATGATTACATACTTAGAAGATTATCTTCAAGGGTGCATGTCATAACTCAGTCATACACACGTGTGTTGATGCTCTATTCACCTGGTGCTCTGTTGATTGTCTAGTCTTCCATACTTAACCAAATTCTGATCTTCTAACTTGTTGCGTTGATTCCATAATATCATATGACTTTGTTGCCATAATGACAACACTAAATCATAGTCATATACATCAGTATATTTAACTTTCCAACAATCTCCCCCTTTGTCATTAATGGCAACAAAGGAATATGGCGAAGTTACTAACTGTATCTTTATACAAATTTTTTTGACATATACTCTATCTTATATCTCCCTTATACTATGTACTTTACTCCCTTTTTACATCATATATACTGCTCCATATTATCCCTTCTAATATATACTCTACTCCCCCTTTGACATTAATGACAAAGGTGCTAAAAAATGTATCTACAAGTAGTTACAAGGTGAGTACATACGGATATGCAATCTTCAAGTTCTGGATCTCTTGCTGCCAAAATGCTTTTAGTGCATTTACAGTCTGAAGATGGGCACACAAAGAATAAGTCAACTTCTCCATCTTCTCCAAATTTAAACTCAGACCTTGATCATATGTCACCATAGTGGCATTGATCTCCTTGATATTCTGATTTAGCACATCCAATGAGGGCGCAAGTGCATTTCTTAGCTGAGTTTTCCTTGCCCTTATCTTGGCCATTTCTTGCTCTACCTTCTTTATTTTCTCCAATTGTCCTTGGTAGACATTATTGCACATGTTTACATTTGTGGAGGGATCTTCTACTGATTTCCTTACTGCTTCTATCATTGATTCAGCTTCTTGAATATTCTTTGAGAGGGGGGGGGGTTGAATTAGTGTTCTATATATTGTTACTTTTTTTGATATCTTGAAACTTAACTTAATTGCTTAAGTACTGAAATGAATATCAATGCAAGTAAGATAAACAACCATAACACATGACACCAGATATGATTACAGAGAAACCCAAATAGGTAAAAACCCTAGTGGGAATTGACACCCACTAAGAACTGCACTAGAGTATTATGATCCCTGTTAGAAGATCTTAAAACCCTGTTAGGATTTGATCTTTACAATGCTTTTAGTATAGTGACCTGGTCAAGGGTCAGACCCTGTTAGGAGTCTTTTATAATAACCCTATTAGGGGTGGGGAAACACTGTCCTAGAGCTCACTGCTCAAGTGGTGAAGGCTACAACCTTCTGGATCTCAGATACACACTATATCTGCAAGGTGAACTACTGTTGTGACACTACTTCTCAGATCAGTTCCTTTTGTGTGATGATGCTTTAACCTCTTGTAAAGCTCTACAACATTCTCACTTCTCTTTGCATACTTCTTCTCTTCTTCTACCAACTCTATATCTCATACTCTGCTTAATTACAAAGGCACATGTCTTATTTATATGCGGAAACAAAACTATTCACTAGGTCGACCTTCAACCTATTACATACAACGCTTGCAAATGAATTGGCTCAAGCGTGTTTACATAAAATGATATTAACATGTCTATAACCTAAATAAAATAGGCACATAGCCTTTACAAAACAATATTATACACGCTAACCAAAATACCAACAGTCGGCTCCTTGCTCTATTCTATTCTGCCGCTCACTGTCTGTGTCACTTCATCTGGCTATAGCTTCTTCATAGTAGCTCATATGATCATGCGCTCTTAGACTTAGCATGATTACATACTTAGAAGATTATTTTCAAGGGTGCATGTCATAACTTAGTCATACGCACGTGCGTTGATGCTCTGTTCACCTGGTGCTCTGTTGATTGTCCAGTCTTCCATACTTAACCAAATTCTGATCTTCTAACTTGTTGCGTTGATTCCATAATATCATATGACTTTTTTGCCATAATGACAACACTAAATCATAGTCATATACATCATTATATTTAACTTTCCAACAATCTCCCCCTTTGTCATTAATGGCAACAAAGGAATATGGCGAAGTTACTAACTGTATCTTTATACAAAATTTTCTGACATATACTCTATCTTATATCTCCCTTATACTATGTACTTTACTCCCTTTTTACATCATATATACTGCTCCATATTATCCCTTCTAATATATACTCTACTCCCCCTTTGACAGTAATGACAAAGGTGCTAAAAAATGTATCTACAAGTAGTTACAAGGTGAGTACATATGGATATGCAATCTTCAAGTTCTGGATCTCTTGCTGCCAAAATGCTTTTAGTGCATTTACAGTATGAAGATGGGCACACAAAGAATAAGTCAACTTCTCCATCTTCTCCAAATTTAAACTCGGACCTTGATCATATGTCACCATAGTGGCATTGATCTCCTTGATATTTTGATTTAGCACATCCAATGAGGGCGCAAGTGCATTTCTTAGCTGAGTTTTCCTTGCCCTTATCTTGGCCATTTCTTGCTCTGCCTTCTCTATTTTATCCAATTGTCCTTGGTAGACATTATTGCACATGTTTACATCTGTGGAGGGATCTTCTACTGATTTCCTTACTGCTTCTATCATTGATTCAACTTCTTGAATATTCTTTGAGAGGGGGGGGGGGGGGGGGGGGGGGGTGGTTGAATTAGTGTTTTATATATTGTTACTTTTTTTGATATCTTGAAACTTAACTTAATTGCTTAAGTATTGAAATGAATATCAATGCAAGTAAGATAAACAACCATAACACATGACACCAGATATGATTACGGGGAAACCCAAATAGGTAAAAACCCCAGTGGAAATTGACACCCACTAAGAACTGCACTAGAGTATTATGATCCCTGTTAGAAGATCTTACAACCCTGTTAGGATTTGATCTTTACAATGCTTTTAATACAGTGACCTGGTCAAGGGTCAGACCCTATTAGGAGTCTTTTATAATAACCCTGTTAGGGGTGGGGACACACTATCCTAGAGCTCACTACTCAAGTGGTGAAGGCTACAACCTTCTGGATCTCAGATACACACTATATCTGCAAGGTGAACTGCTACTATGACACTGCTTGTCAGATCGGTTCCTTTTGTGTGATGATGCTTTAACCTCTTGTAAAGCTCTACAACATTCTCACTTCTCTTCGCATACTTCTGCTCTTCTTCTACCAACTCTATATCTCATACTCTACTTAATTACAAAGGCACATGTCTTATTTATATGCAGAAACAAAACTATTCACTAGGTCGACCTTCAACCTATTACATACAACGCTTCCAAATGAATTGGCTCAAGCGTGTTTACATACAATGATATTAACATGTCTATAACCTAAATAAAATAGGCACATAGCCTTTACAAAACAATATTATACATGCTAACCAAAATACCAACAGTCGGCTCCTTGCTCTGTTCTATTCTGCCGCTCACTGTTTGTGTCACTTCATCTGGCTATAGCTTCTTCATAGTAGCTCATATGATCATGCGCTCTTAGACTTAGCATGATTACATACTTAGAAGATTATCATCAAGGGTGCATGTCATAACTTAGTCATACGCACGTGCGTTGATGCTCTGTTCACCTGGTGCTCTGTTGATTGTCTAGTCTTCCATACTTAACCAAATTCTGATCTTCTAACTTGTTGCGCTGATTCCATAATATCACATGACTTTGTTGCCATAATGACAACACTAAATCATAGTCATATACATCAGTATATTTAACTTTCCAACAATCTCCCCCTTTGTCATTAATGGCAACAAAGGAATATGGCGAAGTTACTAACTGTATCTTTATACAAATTTTTTTGACATATACTCTATCTTATATCTCCCTTATACTATGTACTTTACTCCCTTTTTACATCATATATACTGCTCCATATTATCCCTTCTAATATATACTCTACTTCCCCTTTGACATTAATGACAAAGGTGCTAAAAAATGTATCTACAAGTAGTTACAAGGTGAGTACATATGGATATGCAATCTTCAAGTTCTGGATCTCTTGCTGCCAAAATGCTTTTAGTGCATTTACAGTCTGAAGATGGGCACACAAAGAATAAGTCAACTTCTCCATCTTCTCCAAATTTAAACTCAGACCTTGATCATATGTCACCATAGTGGCATTGATCTCCTTGATATTCTGATTTAGCACATCTAATGAGGGCGCAAGTGCATTTCTTAGCTGAGTTTTCCTTGCCCTTATCTTGGCCATTTCTTGCTCTGCCTTCTCTATTTTATCCAATTGTCCTTGGTAGACATTATTGCACATGTTTACATCTGTGGATGGATCTTCTACTGATTTCCTTACTGCTTCTATCATTGATTTAGCTTCTTGAATATTCTTTGAGAGGTCTGTAGTTAATTTGTTCTTGTCTAGACAATCAGCTATGATTTTTCTTCCTTTAGCTGCTATCTCCTTCAACAAAGCTTGACCAAATTTTAAGGAGCTAAGGTCAAGTGTGAAGATTCCTATCAATTCACTTACCCTCTTTTTGAGATAAGTTTCTTCTGCAACCTTGGATACCGATTCCTCTTAAGCATCCTGCTATACTCAGGAGGTGGTGTGGACTCCAAGTCAATTATATCTGTGGGCGCATGAGTGATATCATATGTCTTATTCTTCTTTTCCTTTGGATCATCTAGTTTCTCAATTTTTACTTTCTTCTCTTTAGGGTCATTAATCTTCTCTATTTTTGCTTCAGAAGAGGGTGCTCTCTCAAGTTGCATTACAATCTTGGCTTCCCTTGCCTTATCTAGGCCAGCTTGAGTGAAACCATGAATCTTCAGTATCTCAGAGGTAATCTTTGATGCTTTCCTCTTGGTCGCAAGAATGTTTATGACTGAATCAACCTATCTAGTCTTTTCTTCAAATGTGCCCCATCTTGGCTTATTTGGATCCTTGGGCGCTGACAATAGAACTTGTGCATATGATTCTAGAATATGTTCTTCTACTTCATAACCAAGTGGATGGATCCACTTAGTCCTTGGCTCTACAACTTCCATTCAAGTAATGTCTATCTCTACCATGAAGCAAATACTATCCTTATACTTCTCAACTATGCTCTCAGGTATCCTATACCTTCTCTGCATCTTTATCCTGAATGTCTTGATTTCCAATTCCATGAAATCTCTCAAGGTACTCTCAGATGATGCCTTGAATGAAATTTGAGGCATTGTGGGAACAATCTTATCTAGATAAAGATCTGACACTTTACCAACTATATGGAGGTACATATAAATTATTAGTGATCCAAACCTGAATATCTTGCTCTTGTCATGCTTGATTGCCCTGATATTGTCCATCAAATGTGCGTGCAAGATCTCACATAGGTCGAAGTCTCCATTTTCTTTTATAATCCTTATGGCTGCTAAAATAGTGGCTCTAGACACACTATTTACCCTATTTGCATGTTGGAACCTATATCCAAGTATCATAGACATGAGCTTGATGTCTTTCTCCTCAATCAGCTCAATGGTCATGCTATGCTTATCACTGCATGACTTATAGGATTGTTCCACCCATTTCTTGACATCCTTTCCAGTGGGAAGGATGGCACCAATCTTAGGTAATCTAGTCATCTCATGAATGAGATTAGTAGTTATTCTGATAGGGACTTCACCAATCTAGAATAAGTCATCATGAATTCTACTCAAAATAATCTTTATCCATTTAGATTCATAAAACTCATATGCTATAGCACACTCAACAATAGGGTTGTCTTCCAAGTGCGCGAACTCATCTAGGAAGGTTTTGTCTGGATTCATCATGGTTTTTATGTGTGACCTGATTCTATCTAATCCAACTGGTTCCTTCTTGCAATAAATATATGCGCGTATGTCCTCTACATGCATAACTCCCATAGGAGTCCTAGAGAATGCTCCTTCCAAATCATCTAGGGTAGACTTGAATGGATGCTTCTTAAATATGTACCTCTTTCTTTCAGCAACATCAAAAATAACTAGTGTAGCCATTACTTACTTGATTTAATGCTTCAAAGAGGTTTCCAAGGGTTTCTGAACTGTCGCGTTCAAACTAGGGCTTCACAACAAACTTAACTTCCTTTCGCTGATAATCGAACTGCAATTTTTCACAACTCAACTGCTTGAACTCCTATGATCTTTAGACGCTCAAAATTGAATGCAAATGTGTGAATAAAGTATCTTCGGTGACTATAAAAACAACTTTTTTCCATTAATGCTTGCCGCATAAACATAGAATCCCACAGAGAATTCCAATCTTCCTTTCTTCTATCGATCAGGAAGTGCACTCTTGCATACTACATTGACTAGTATCTGAATAGTTATATCCAAAGGCGCATACTTTGAGGGTGAGTATACTAGCTGCACGTGGGTCTAGAGCTAATCTAGCTCCCCCTATGACCATGACGGTCATTTAACCATAAATAGGAGGTGTGTCCATCGCAGATGCATCCTCAACTATTTCATCAACATTATCCTTCTTTTCTTCCTTCCAAATCAAGCTCGCATCTTCTGTAGCTTGCACAAACTTGACTTCTCCTGCTTCATCCAATATTGATCTTTCTAACTTTTTAGGGCTTTCTTATCTTTGCGCTTTTGATCTGCAAAACTTTGAGATATGTCTAGCCTTGTTACAAGAGTGACAAATAACTGGAGGCCTTATATTCCTTAGCGCATTGATGTGAGTTACCATTTTGCACTGTCTAGCTGTGTGACCATTATAATTACATATCTGACATGTAATGTTCTGAGGACTTCTGATATTCTACTGTGGATGACTTCTCTAATTTTTTTGAATCTGATTTCTTTGATTTGATCTACAATTCATAGCTCTATGACCAAACTTATTGCATGAATAATAGTAACCATTGAAAGGTCTTACCTCTTTACAATATCTTTCTATGTGACCATGCTTGTTACAGGCATACTAAGTTTTGTTTACTGGCTTGTGCTCATCTTTAGATGGTTCTACTTTAGATTTAGTGGGATCCTCAGTCTTCTTAGCTTCTGTAGGTTCTTTAGGAGATTTCATTCTATCTCACATAGCATCAATCTAAACTTGGGCTTCATTGAATCCAATACCAGAGGTATCTCCTTTAATCTTTTGTGCATACAACTGTGATTCTATTAGATCCTTGCTTGTGTGCAATTTGTCAATATGATTCTTAGCTTTAGTCAATTCAGATTCCACTTGCTTCTTGATGTTTTCTAACTTTAAGATTTTCATGTTTTCTTGTCTCAGTTCTTCATCCAACTGCTTGTTTTCATTGACCCGTTCTTCATAGGCTTCTTGATTGTTAAATAGCTTTTCATCCAACTCTTCAATCTTATCCTTTAGAGATGTGTTTTCCTCATTAATCTTTTTGACCATTTTACCTAAATCACTGTTTGAACAATCCTTCAAATCTTTTCTCATTTTCTTGATGAATACTTGAGAACCACTAACCTTTAGTTTTAGTTCTTCAATTTCCTTTTCAGATTTGTCAAGGTCTTCAAGAGCTACTTCAAGATTCTTCTTCAGATGCTTCACTTATTCTGAACCCATGATCTCCTCAAGTGGTTAAACTTGTCTTCAAAGGACCAAAGCTCTGATACCAATTGTTAGGAATGGGAACACTGAGAGGGGGGAGGGGGGGGTGAATAAGTGTTCTATATATTGTTACTTTTTTTGATATCTTGAAACTTTACTTAATTGCTTAAGTAATGAAATGAATATCAATGCAAGTAAGATAAAAAACCATAACACATGACACCAGATATGATTACAGAGAAACCAAATAGGTAAAAACCCTGGTGGGAATTGACACCCACTAAGAACTGCACTAGAGTATTATGATCCCTGTTAGAAGATCTTACAACCATGTTAGGAGTTGATCTTTACAATGCTTTTAGTATAGTGACCTGGTTAATGATCAGACCTTGTTAGAAGTCTTTTACAATAACCCTGTTAGGGGTGAGGACACATTGTCCTAGAGCTCACTGCTCAAGTGGTGAAGGCTACAATGTTTTGAATCTCAGATACACACTATATCTGCAAGGTGAACTGCTACGGTGACACTGATTGTCAGATCAATTCCTTTTGTGTGCTGATGCTTTAGCCTCTTTTAAAGATCTACAACATTCTCACTACTCTTCGCATACTTCTTCTCTTCTTCTACCAACTATATATCTCATACTCTGCTTAATTACAAAGGCGCATGTCTTATTTATATGCACAAACAAAAGTATTCACTAGGTCAGTCTTCAACCTATTACATACAATGCTTCCAAATGAATTGGCTCAAGTGTGTTTACATACAATGATATTAACATGTATATAACATAAATAAAATAGGCACATAGCCTTTACAAAACAATATTATACACACTAACAAAAATACCAACAGTCGGCTCCATGCTCTGTTCTGTTCTGCTGCTCACTGTCTGTGTCACTTCATCTAGCTATAACTTCTTCATGCTAGCTCATATGATCATGTGCTCTTAGACTTAGCATGATTACATACTCAGAAGCTTATCTTCAAGGGTGCATGCCATAACTTGGTCATACGCACGTGCCCTGATGCTCTATTCACCTGGTGGTCTACTAACTGTCCAATCTTCTATACTTAACGAAATTCTGATCTTCTAACTTGTTGCGTTGACTCCATAATATCATATGACTTCATTTTCATAATGACAACACTAAATCATAGTCATATACATTAGTATAGTCAACTTGCCAACACACACAACAACACACAAATGGAAACAATAATATAAATCTACAAAAACTTATTAATCTCCCAATTCTTATTATATCTTGCATACATAATATTTCATACTATAGTACAAACTTATTGTAGCCTTCTTATCACAATAAGTCTTTCAACACAACCCCTTTCCTCATTACAATCCTCTCTTCAAATGTAGAGGTATTCCTTTCTCTTTTGATTTTCATCTCTTAATTTCATCTTTAAACTCTTTGTTAAATAGAGAAAAGTATCTCTTCTACTCTACTCTCTAATGAAGAAAACAAGTATGCAAAATTGATTCTCACACTAAAATTATGAGGAAAGTGTTATGCGAATTTCAATCTTTTAAAAACTATAGGAAAAAAAAAAAT
The DNA here is from genome assembly GCA_027943335.1 of Chamaecyparis obtusa. Lineage (NCBI taxonomy): Eukaryota > Viridiplantae > Streptophyta > Pinopsida > Cupressales > Cupressaceae > Chamaecyparis > Chamaecyparis obtusa. The sequence continues at coordinate 1,597,009 of BSBK01003601.1, forward strand.
ATAAACATAAAATGAACAATATACCATAGTACATGTGTACATGGGGAAAGTCCTTTCTAGAGAAAAAACCACACACACCAAAGTAGTTCAATGTATTATTCAATAAATAATATAGTGTAGTACACTTGTAGAGCAAGTTTTTATAGGAGTATCACAAACTATGGATTTATAGAATTTTTCATAGCTTAACAATATCTACAAAACTCTACACATAACCTCTATCTCAATCACTTAACATATAGGAGATATAATACTTGAAACTATCAAATGGAAATCACAAAAATATGAGCTAAAACCATTCAAAAAGTGACAATCAAATCCTAAATCTCAAGATGAATTCACAAGGTAAAAATAGTATATTCCTTCTACCTATCATATTCTCATTATAATTCACTCACCAAATTGGGTGTTCATTTTGGTTATGTTATCACCAAGTATGCCTAATGATGTCTCATAACATGATTCATAAGTTGGTCAATAAAGGTAACTCCCTTTTACAACGCTTTTATATATCTGCCACATTTATTTATTTCCTATGTAAACTTGTGGAGGCCATAACTTTTGATTCAAGAGGTCGATTGGGCCCATTTTTATAAATTATAGATTTCAAAGAGACCTACACAACATGAACCTCCCTTGGTAGTTCCAAACAAGCCAAAATATGTATTTCGACATAAAAATAACTCTATAGCCAAAAATTTGATTTTTTAATCCAAAAATTAAGATTTTTAATACGATAAAAGTTGAGACACCACTTATAAAATTCTCTTATCTATAAACTGCAAGAGTAAAGGGGTTATCAACACCATAATACATTTTCTAGGTCCACAGATTCATAACATCACTTGAATTTATCTATGCTCACATACTCTATTAGTGCATATGCAAGACTCTGCAAGTTTTTAACTTTTTTATACCATCATCCTTCCGTCCTCTATCAAATCTCAAATAAAATAGTAATAAACATTATTATACTTCATTTTCAAATGAACGGATACATTGTTTGTTAAACATGTGACATTGTGACTATCACAATGGAGCGTAATGTCTCCTACATCTAGCCCAACATTTGAACACAATGTCCTAAGAAATATTTGTTGGGATGGAAAGATAAGGGACTGAGAGGGGAGGAGTGAATTAGTACCCTCAAAAACTTTAATTGAATAACTAATCTGCAATCGTAGTGACTAACTATCCAATTGAGTCCATTGTTTGCAACATTCATTCAAGTAACTTTGTAAATGTAAAGTGCATGAAATCAAATAATAAACCAATCATGAAATGTAACACATAATACAAGTATTTTGGTTACGCAGAAACTCTTGTTAGAAGGTAACAACTGCGGTGGGGATGACACCCACAAATTCATCACTACTGCAGATAATAAAGTATGCCGGTTAAGGCTACAAGTTTGATCACTTCTGGTGATCTTACCTTGTTAGGAGTAACAGTCAGATTGATTAGATCTACCTTGTGAAAGAATTTAACAACACTACTTGGTTAAGAGATTTACAATCAGACTGTTAAGTCTACTATGTTAAGAGATTTTACAAACTCTGTTACAATGATTAGAGAATAACAAAAAGTATCTATAAATGACAACTAAAATTTGTCTGAATCAGATCTATGATATACTAAATAAATATCACCTCTATGTGTAGTAAACCATCCTCTGTTCTGCTCAGTAGCCTTGAATGTTTCTGAATAAACTGAATTAAATCTCTATTTCTGATAACTGCTCTATAATAAAAACCTTGTCTGAATTCTGGTGTCTTGAAGGTGGCTACTGCTTCACGATCTCCTTCTTGATTCTTGATCGATTACTTGTCAAAATGACATCAAGTACAAATATATAGCAAACTGATATGAATGCCATGACCTAATTAGGTTTACAACATCTTAGAAAACCTAAGATCTACAGTGTACAAAAGTAACCTAGATCTGACTATTACATAGGAATCATCACAATATTTAATGATTACATCCATAATAAATAACCTTCGATCTTAGTAAAATGTTTTATGAATCCGTGTAACCATTTGCATAGATAAATGTGCCATTCCTGAATACTATGCCATTTCTTGAATAAATAGGTAAACACAAAATTTTCTATTCGGTGAATACACTGGTGCTCAGTGCGTATACTACTCAGTGTTTACTGACGCTCGGTGCTCAGTTTACTCTGATGCTCGATAAACATGCTCTAGTGCCCGGTTAAACTTGTTTCCTTTTAGCTCTCAGTTCTACCTTATGATTACTTGGTATGAAGGCTTGTTTATTTAACCGGCTAGCATAATGTAGCTTGTTGTATCATCTTTTACCGACTGATCTAATTTGATACTAATGACAACATCTAATGCTCAAATAGAGATAACAATATTGACTTCTTACTAGCATAAGTTTTTGACATGTACTCTACTTTTTTAGTGGATAAAATGACAACAACTTATTGCCTATTCATCCAATTATTGTCTCCATCAAACATAGTGAAAATATATCCACCAATAGATCTTTTATTGTTAACATCTCCAATCCATGAATACAAATTAAATGTGTGTCCTTGTAAGATAACCATGATAGGATAAAAAATGCATAGAAGTACCTAAAAAATACTTGAAGACCCCCTTCATTGTAGTCCTAATGTACTCATCTAGGATTACACACAAATGAGCCAAAGAGTCACTATTTGGGTAATGTTTGGTCATATACAAACTATTGAATACACCAAACTCCCAACTATACTAGTATAAGGTATTGTGCTCATATCATCCATCTCACTTGATGAGATTGGGTGCTTTCAATTAAAAAAATTATCCTAATTTTAATAGGAATACACAACTCTCTGTTATATGATATGGTTAACCTCTTCAATATTGATTTCAAACACTTATTTTGGCCCAACAAAAGTTTTATGATCACTTTATCTCTTATAAGCTACAACAAGAGACAATAGAAATAAAATGGATGCCAACTTTATCTCTAATGATAAAATATCACCACATGTAATATATTCCCTCACCCTAAGAATAAACCTTTATAAATCACACTTGTACTTCTCAAGACTATTGTTGGAAAGCAAGATGGATGCAAAACTAGAGTTTCAAGTCAAAACTTATTGTATGTTGTATTTATACTCTAATCTTTGTAATAGAAGAACATTCAAATGATGTGTGGTGAGATATGTTAAAATGTGGTAAGATAAGAATGTAGATAAATAATCACCAAATCATCTTTATACCCTTTAAAGTAACTAATAATATGAAAATACATTTATATTTCAATCATCATTTAATAGACTATCATATCTTCTTGTAAGATATAAAAATATAGGTTGGTTACCAAGATGTAATGTATAAAAAGGGAGATCAAGGTGTAATGTATGATATATAGGATTGGGGAAGGTAAGATCTTCTTCTTAACCCCAAATTCCCAAAGGAAGGATCCAAATTGATTAACCACAAGAAGATGGTCAATGCATAAATAAATCAATCGATGGAGAATATGAAGAAAGGAGAAAACCTTATATTTCGTTATGGAAGGGAGTATTGAAAATCTTAATTGAATTAAAGACAAATACTAACCTCAAAGCATGACAGATTTGGAAAATGTTGTTTTCTAGTGTTTGTATTCAGTTTTGGGAAATTCTACAATCAGATCTGACCTGGAAACACAGAGATAGAGAAAACCCAAAAACCTTTTTCTTTTATGAGAAAGGTTAACCTTGACTTAGGTAGAAAGGTTGACCTTGACCCCTTTATGTCGACCTTGACCTGTGTTGCTCCGACAAAAATTTTGTTCGCGAATCCTGAAAGTTTGCCGAAAATGGTGTTTAAATTTGCACTGTAATTCATTGTTTTGTACTTGTTCCTACAAGAAAAATAGTTTTATTTGTTGGGGGGGGGAGGGGTTTGCCTTGGTCAAACCCCAATTTAGGAATTAACCTTGAAATTGAATTGAAATTATAGTAATAAACAAAGTAAATGAAATAATTCACCTTGCCTATGTTGAAACCCTTGTGGAGGATTCGAATCCTTGAATCCACAAGTATGGATGCTCCAAATGAATGTAGAATTGTATTTAGGATGTCTCAAATCAATTGTCTTTAGATCTTCAACACCAATCTTGAATGGATCTTGGAATAGGAAGAAGCTTGAATGGATGTGGATGGAGAAATCTTCAACAAGAGGGCTCCATAGAGATTGAATCCTTCAATGGCTACCAATGGATCTCCTTGATGAATTGAATCTTGAATGCTTGAATTCTTGAAGATGAATGAATGCTTTAATGCTTTCCTTCTCCTTCTTTCTTACTTCTTGATCTCTTGATTTTTCTTGCTTGAGTGCTTGAGAGATTGTGATTTTTTTGATGGATTGAAATGAGAGGAGAAAGCTTCCTTTTATACTAGTCTAGGGCACAAACTTCTAGAGAGGCCTACATAGGAGAATTAAATTCCCATTTAAGCCTTAACCCCTAGAAATGGACCTAAATTAAATATAATTTAAGATTTTACCATTTCACAGCACGAAACATCTGACTTGGAAGCAGGAAATAAATCTTTTCGAAACCCGACATTCGGAAACTTTGGGATCTTAAAATTTGGACCTTGGGTCAAGGTCAAGGTCAACCTTGACCTAAAAGGTTGACCTTGACCCTAAGGTCAAGAATCTCAGAGTTACAATTCAAGATGCTAGAACTATGCAAAAAAGAAGTGGAAAATGGGGCATGACAGGGGAAAAAGCCAGATCCAAGTCGAAGACCCATTCAAGGCATTTGGTATGACCCCAAACTACTTACTCGAAGGGATAAACTAGTCCTAAATGGAAGTGCTTCCATTTTACAATGCTACATTTAGCCCCCACTTTAGCAAGAGTATGGACTCAATGCAAACTCTTGGTAAAGGAGATCATAAAGAAAAAGACAATCTTATTGAAATCAAAGGGACAAAGGAATCCTTAAGCCCCCAGGGATTCAAGTCTTCATCAAATCCAAGATTACAATAAGAAAGACATCTCTATAAAAAGAGAGAAGAGGGTGTGATTACCTAGCCCAATGAGAACTTATGTCCCATTATGAACCACACAAGGAAACAACACAACTGGAAAAATGGAGTTGAATCGCCTAGTGAATGTGGCTACTCACTAGTCAACCCATAAAGGATTCACTCCTAGGAATATTCTATTCCAAAAGAGCAAAGCCAAAACAAAAAATAGATCCAATCTTAAGGACACCTTCGACCTTAAGGGATCAAAACCTTGAAAATTGAAACTGGAGGGATCAAGAGATCTTATAAGATAAAAATCCATGGTTTAAGGATTAGTCACTAATCCATAAAGGGAGAAAAGAGCCTTGAAAAATATATATATTGAAAGTGCGTGTGTGCAAAAAGTGAGCAGAGAATATGCCCCCACATTAAAGTCATTGCTAACACTTTAACATGAGCAATAGATTGAAAAGAAACATAAACAACTCCACTGATTACATTTCCACTATGAGATGCCCCCAAGTGAAGAAAAATCAAGGGAAATACCACATAAACATACAAAGAACACAAAAGGGATCTACCTGTCGTGGGTCAGTATGATCATAAGATAATATTTATATATGATATTATTGCAAATGAATTGACATCATTCCCCAAAGAAAGTATAACTACAATCACAATGGAGGAAAGAAAACATAAGAGTTATTAAGAAGATTCTTTTTGGACCACAACATGGAGACCAAAAAGATTTAGTGCTACCAAGTCATAAATCCAAGCGGACTACACAAGGAAAACATTTACGAACAATAGCACAAGTACAACACAACATGAAAACAACATATAGAAGAATAGAGATACATATAGAGGAATAGTACAATAGGTTCGATTCCTTTATCACCTTGCACCAAAAAAGTAACAAGGGTCATATAAAATAATCTAACAAACATTTAGCAAACACATTACGAGAGAAGCACAATACAATAAGAAAACACACAAAAGGCTACCATGAAGGACAAGCCAATCAAGTGCGTCGCCTACTCTCCCCATCTCATTCTATGTCATTTAGGGAAGGTGGGAAACTCACAAGAGGGACTATATCCAACATAGTAGGAATAATAGCCAGTTCCAAACAAGGATCCTCTTGAGAATCATAATGTTCAATACTAGGTGTAATTATCAATTGTGATGAAATCATATTAGGTAAATCAGTATCAATGTCAATAGTCTTATATTCATCATTAACATCATCAAGAGTATCTTCTTCATCAAGATTAATCTAAATAGAATCCAAGATACAAATAGATTCATTATAATCATTCATTTTAACATCATTATTAACATTAACATCTTCTAACACATCAGGCATAGGCTGGTCAAAAGAAGGTAAATAAATTTGAAGAACAGAGGCATGGGCTTTAGCTTGGGCTCGATGCTTCTTACGACATTCATTAGTAGACTAGTTACATTTTGTCTTGTTTGAAATATGTTGAGAACTAGGAGGGGCAACCACTGGTTCCTTCACAGGTTCTATAGGAGGATCAGTAAGATTCTCAGTAGGCTGAAAAGAAACACTAGAAGCTTGATTAACAGAACTAGAAGCCATGGATAAAGGAGGTATGGAAGGTGTAGGAAAAATACCATGGTTAAGGTCCATCTGAGGCATGCTTAACTCAAGAATCTTACGATATTTATAGGCTTGATATGAGCGAAAAAGGTTATCAGGTCAAGAAGGACATGAATTAGGTAATGAAGGCCAAAAGAAGTCAAGTATAGCACAATCCCTGGGCCTAGAAGGCTGATATAAACTATGATTAATCATCTTCACTTCTTCATCATGAAGGAATTAAAGAAACTTATGGATAGGAGAAGCAACGACATGCATGGAATTCAACCAAGGCAAACCAAACTTAACTTAAAACTGATCAGAAGTAGGAACAACAATGAAGGTAGTGTCCACAAATTTACCACAAAGTTCAATAGGTAAGTTAATATAACCAAATGATGGATAAAGAAAACCATTACAAGTTTGAATCCACAGATCTGATGTATCATAAGAATCACATTGTAAGTTCTTCATAAAAATATTTTCTTCAGTAATACCATTGACTAAGGATGTAGGATCAAGAAGACCATCAAGCGTAGGTATCTTAGAAATCCTAGCATAAATGTAGAGGGGACCATCAAGAGCTTTAATAGTCTTAGAATCATTGAAGGTAATCAAGAGTTCCCTAGGTCTTTTATTCTTAGGTTGTTTTTGAGGTTCAAGTTGAGGTTTCAACTTAGGCTTAGGTTGAGGTGGAACTTGAAGTTGAGGTTGAGATTGAGGCTGGGGTGGAGATACAGATTGAGACAAAACAACATGCTCCACATGGTTAACGATCTGATTAAGATCATCCATCTTTGAATCATAAACAATATCCACAAAAATGGTTGAACAATGGTATTAGTATCATGTGTAGGCAAAGGATTCATATAGATTTGGAGATTTGTATTAGGAGGAGAGACATATTTGTTCCCACTACTATCAAAATTATCAATAGATAAAGCATTATAATCAATTAAATCTTGAACCTTATGTTTTAAAGAATAACACTTCTTAGTATCATGGCCATTCTAACAATGGTATTAACAAAAGGCTTTGGAATCAAAGGATTTGGATGCCAATGTAGTAGGTAAAAGAGGTCAAATAGGAGGTAAAGTAATCATATTAGTAGTCAACAATTTACTCATAATAGAATGCAAAGATTCAGAAAGAGGAGTAAATGTATGATTCAGATGAAAAGCAGTGGATGCAGAAGTGGCATTGTTGGATGCAACAATAACTTGATCATCAATTGCATTTTCTTGTTTATTTATCTTGACATAGTTGTTATGTTTTTGAAACTTGTTTGGATTAGGAGAAGCATGTTAGCTTGTGGTGACTGATCAGGAAAGTACTATCCAGGAAAGTACTGTACACTTTTCCCCCCGACCTCACTGAATTTTTTTGAGGTCGATATATTTTCAGTTATTTTGGGCCGACATATTATAACTCATTCTAACCCTAAAGAGGAAAAAATATTGTATAATATGGCTTAGGGTTAGGGATTTCATAATGTATGATTTTAGTACTTGCGGCGTAATTGAGTTGTAAGGGATTACAGATTGTAATCAGGTTTTAATCACTAAATAATAAAATATTGGACTCACTGTTGGTGGACGTAGCCTAGGGATTGGGTGAACCACATTAAATCTTTGTGTCTTGTGTTCTCTTTTGTGTGGTTTATTGTTTTTTTGATATTGGTTATATTTGCATGTAATTATTATTTCTACCTTGTTAATCCTAACAAAGCATCACTCTTATCAACTGGGACAAGAGCTATTGGAGTGTTCCTCTCAAATTGACTCACTTGTAATTGATAAAGATGAAGCACTGCACAAAGTTGTTGAAAATAGGTAAATTTAGTAAGAAAAATCTTATCTCTAATATCCTTTTGTAGATTTGAAATAAACATACGCTGAATATCAATATCAGGAACATGATAAGAAATTTGAGCATAAAAATGCTTAAATCTACCAATAAATTCAGTCAATTTTTCTTTAGTATTTTGTTTACAATGCATCAAATCAGTTAAGGAAACTTGTGGACCAATGTTATTTTGAAATTGTTGGATAAAGGCATTAGCAAGTTTTGGAAAAGAATTAATAGAATAAGGAGGCAAGGAACAATACCATTGCAAGGCCTTATCATGAAAAGTTCTAGTAAACAACTTGGCTAAAATCCTATGGTCATGAGCATAGTCACTACAAAGGATTTGGAATGTTTTAACATGAGTAACATGGTCTCCCTTACCATTATAATTCTAAAGAAAAGGCATATCAGCTTGCTGAGGAACAGGAGCACAAATAATGTCTAGGGATAAAGGACTGCCCATGTCACATGCATGAATGCTAAACTCGAATTGAGTTAAAGATGCAAGTTTTTTTTGTAAAGAGGACATAGTTTGAGACAAATTAATGATTGTGGAATCATTAGAAGAAACATAAGGCATAGAAACATTAGAAACACTAGGTAAAGTGTATGAAGCGACGGGAATAGAAGACACAACCAGGGGAACACTTGGAACCACAGTTGGAAGAGGATTGGAATAAGTAAAAGGAACATTATGATAAGAAGGTTTTGAATTAGGTAGGGACACAAGAGGAACACTCATAGGAAGAGAGGGAATCGATGTAGTCACTAAAGGAGGAGTATAAGTAGGAATGCTAGGGAAAGGAACGGAACAAGGTTCCACACTAGTGATAGGAGGAGTGAATCCTAAATATTGAGCTTCCTGAGCTAAAGGTTTAACATTTGAATACACAAGATGAGTAATATCACGTAAGAGATTAACACCTTGATCACTATCATGAAGGAATTTCTTAAGAGCATCTATAACTTGAATAAAGTCTTGATTATGGTTTTCTTGAGTAAGCCAATTTCCCATTTTATCAAGTTCAGTTGAAAGTTTTTGGACTTGTTCAAGAGGAACTCTTAAAGCATCATCCTCATCATGAGATGAGTGAGAAGAGTTATTCTCCATAGTAGGATTGGAATCATGAGTAATCAAATTGTCATCCAGGATCCTAAGGATAGGAGAGGAAGACTCAGGATCAAAGAAACCCATAAGTCTATGACTTCTTCTAACCGAAATATTATAAGTAGGACTAGAGGTAGTAAAGCTCATATACCAATGCAATGCAAATGAACTAAACTAGGAAAACACAAAGCATCAACAAATAAATGTTATTGTATTTTTTCTTTATATGAAATGTAAATGCAAACACATAAAAGAAGGCTAATACATGCAAGATCTAACACCATAAAAGAAAGAGTTGTCTATTGCGGGCTCACCAAAATGTAAGATATAAAAATATAGGTTGGTTACCAAGATGTAATGTATAAAAAGGGAGATCAAGGTGTAATGTATGATATCTAGGATTGGGGAAGGTAAGATCTTCTTCTTAACCCCAAATTCCCAAAGGAAGGATCCAAATTGATTAACCACAAGAAGATGGTCAATGCATAAATGAATCAATCGATGGAGAATATGAAGAAAGGATAAAACCTTATATTTCATTATGGAAGGGATTATTGAAAATCTTAATTGAATTGAAGACATATAATAACCTCAAAGTATGACAAATCTAGAAAATGTTGTTTTTTGGTGTTTGTATTCAGTTTCAGGAAATTTTGCAACTGAATTTGACCTGGAAACACAGAGACAGAGAAAACCCAGAAACCTTTTGCTTTTCTAAGAAAGGTCAACCTTGACCTAGGTAAAAATATCAACCTTGACCCCTTTATGTCGACCTTGACCTGCGCTGCTCCGATGGAAATTCTATTTGCGGATCCCAAAAGTTTGCCGAAAAGGGTGTCCAGATCTGTATTGCAATTTGTTGTTTCGTACTTGTCCCTGCAAGAAAAATGGTTTTTTTTTTTTTTTTTTGGGGGGGGGGGGGTGGGGGGAGGGGTTTGCCTTGGTCAAACCCCAATTTAGGAATTAACCTTGAAATTGCATTAATAAACAAAGTAAATGAAGTAATTTACTTTGCCTATGTTGAAACCCTTATGGAGGATTTGAATCCTTGAATCCATAAGTATGGATGCTCTAAATGAATTTAGAATTGGATGTAGGATGTATCAAATCAATTTTATTTAAATATTCAACACCAATCTTTAATGGATCTTGGAACAGGAAGAAGCTTAAATGGATGTGGATGGAGAAATCTTCAATAAGAGGGCTCCATAGAGATTGAATCCTTCAATGGCTACCAATGGATCTCCTTGATGAATTGAATCTTGAATTATTGAATGCTTGAAGATGAATGAATGCTTGAATCTTTTCTTCTCCTTCTTTCTTACTTCTTGATCGCTTGATTTCTCTTGCTTGAGTTCTTGAGAGATTATGATTTTTTTGATGGATTGAAATGAGAGGAGAAAGCTTCCTTTTATACTAGTCTAGGACACAAACTTAGAGAGGCCTACATAGGAGAATTAAATTCCCATTTAAGCCTTAACCCATAGAAATGGACCTAAATTAAATATAGTTTAAGAGTTTACCATTTTGCAGCCCGAAATAACTGATCCATAAGTGGAAAATAAATATTTTCGAAACTCGACATCCGAAAACTTTGGGACCTTGAAATTTGGACCCTGGGTCAAGTTCAAGGTCGACCTTGACCTTGAGGTCAAGAATCTTAGAGTTTCAATTTAGGATGCTAGAATCATGCAAAAAAAAAGTGGAAAATGGGGCAGAACAGGGGAAAAATCCAGATCCAAGTCAAAGACCCATTCAAGGCGTTTGAAATGACCCCAAACCACTTACTCAGAGAGCTAAACTAGTCCTAAATGGAAGTGCTTCTATTTTTTGACGCTACACTTCCATATTATCCAATTACATGTATATTTTCCTTTATATATATTATATCATCATACATATCATAATTATTCTTTTCCTCTATCTTTTTATACTGTACATTCTACAAGCATGTTATAACATTAGTGATGAGTCCTTTGTGATTTTTATACCTCTTATCATATTTGGGAGTCATTATAGAGATCTAAATTATTTTTGTGGATGTATGTGGTGACTTATAGATGTTGTAATCACTTTGGATTTTTAACCTTCTAATACTTCCCTCCTTTTGAAAGTATGTCTTGTCCTTAAGACTTTAGGGCTCCTGATTTACTTCAAAATCCAAAATTGACATAGTGGTTTAGTGGTCTATTAGAAATACATTCTCATATATCTCCTTGAGTTTTTGGAAGTGTTGAATAGAATAAATAAATGAGAGGGGGCTGAATTAGTTATTTACAAATAATTTCTTAAACTTTTATTGAACCAACAAATACTTAAACCAATCAAAAACTTATAAAAGATATAAAAATAGAAGCACAAAACCATCAACATAGTGAACACTGGAATTTATGCGGAAACCCAAACTAGGAAAAACCATAGAGAATATAATTCTCTATTAGGAATGAATGCTGAATATTTGGCAGCCATTTTGTAGCAGTTGTTGTTGCATTAATGACTATGATTGTCATTGATGTCAACACAATGATCTACCAGAGACTTGCAGAGAAGAAGACAGTGTTTGGATTAGCGCACGTGGGATATTGTAGTTGGAGCTATGTGATGTTGAGGATATACTCTTTGATATGTTATATGTTTATGGTTAAGAACATAGATAGTAATTTATTTATTCACGAGAGTTATGAGCATTTTGGTGGAAGCAGTATTCAGGCAGTGTTCCTGAGTAGCGGTTTGTGGAAATTGGATGATATCTCCTAATTGGGATGGAATCTAGTTTTGCGTAGTTAAAGAGAAGTTGAAGACACATTGTTAGTGATGTGGATGATAGCACAAACTTCGAGGTTGCATGAGTGAAGAATTATTGTAATTGGAAGCTGACAATTTTGTGTAATTTTGATGTAGTGTGTGGAAACTTTTATTTTGTAATTGTATGCTGACTCATTTGTAATTAATTGAGTGTGGTATAAAGGAAGGAATATTTTTCCTTGTTTTATGATGGTTGATGTGATGATGTATGCATGAAGTGAAGAAAAGAGCTAATGTAGTTGTGAAAGCAAATTTGTGAATGAAGACATATGAAGTACAAAGATCTGAAATTGAGATCTGGTGAAGCAGAGAGTGTGGTTTGGCACAGTAAGGAAGGAGGTAACATATTTTCTATTATTCTATTGAATAATCTAGAGATCAATTGGACAGTGTGTTCAATGATCCTGCCATTGAAGCTATTTGGGTAGTGGGTCCATCTGTCTTCCATAACTCTTAACAGGGTTAGAATCTTTTAACAGGGATTCAAAATCTCCTAAAAGGGATTCATATGTACTAAATGTATTTCATAAGACTCCTAACTGAGTCCATCCTTTCACAAGGAATATTCATATTAGTGCATCTTTTGTGGGCAGCATTCCCACTGGGGTTTACTCTTTGATCAAGAGGTTCCCTAGTCAACATATATTGTGTCATTGTGTTATTGTGTATGAATATATTTCTATGGTTGGTAATTATATTGCTTACATGGTTTAATGCTGTTGAAGTTGATAAAAGTTATAATTATCAGATAACTAATTCACCCCCCCCTCTTAGTTATCTTGGTGGACTTTACTTTCTAACAATTGGTATCAGAGTGGTAGGTCCTTGAAAAAGAAGTTTAATAGCTTAAGGAGATCCATGGTGAATTTCAGAAAAGAAAGCCCTAAGTTTGATGGAGTAAATTTTGACAGCTGGAAAGAAAAGATGAAGACACACCTACTATGTTTAGGACCAAGTTCTTGGTTGATTACAAAGAATGATAAGACTATCATTGAAGAGGAAAATCTTGAAACATGTATTGCCAATGAGAGAGATCTATTCATGTGTAACATACTTGCAAGAGAAGCACTTTTGACAGCCCTTCTGAAGAATGAGTACAGTCAGGTAAAATGTTTGAAAAAATCTCATGAAATTTGGAAAGTTTTACACTCTACTTTTGAAGGTGATGAACATGCAAAGAAATTTAGATTACATAATTGGATATGTGCATTTGAAGATATAAGAATGATGGAAGATGAATCTGTTAGAAGCTATATTGGTAGAATGTAAGAAATTGTTGCAGGCATAAAATCTTGTGAAGGAACAAAGACAAAGAATGAAGTGATATAGAAAATTCGGAGGACATTGAATCCTATATTTAAGAAGACAACATAGATGATTGAACAAGTTATACCTTGTACTATAGACTTTGCAAGAGAGACTCTTCTTGGAAGATTGGAAGCAACAGAGATGAACTTGAGGTTATCAGGAGACTTACCTAGAATGGAGACAACATTTAGTGCTCTTAGTGTTCACCCTACTTTTTCAAGAAGCATCAGTGTGAGTGGTGATTATGCTAGCAGTAGTAGATCTAGAAATGAAGAAGATAAGAAGATTGAAGAAGGTATTGCCTTGCTTGTGAAGAGAGAACTAGACGATAAGAAATTTTTTAAATTTGGACTTGTCAAGAATATGGTCATTTTGCATCTAAGTGTCCTAAGAGAGTTAAAAAGTACAGAAATAATTTCAAACCTAGAAGATCTAAGGAATGTTGTTATGCTAATGATGAAGATCTTGAAACTAGTATAGAGAGAACTCTAAGTGAAAGTAATACTGAGAATAATGATGACATAGGATTTGTAGCAATTAAAGAAGAGAATCCTGAAACTGATGTTAAGAAAGAAAAAGCCTTAGTTTCTCATGTTGAAAAGAAAGCTGATTGGATTATACACAGTGGTTGTTCACATCATATGATTGGAGACATGAAAAAGTTCATAAAATTTAACGATTATGATAAAGGAGTTGTTAGAGTTAGAAATAATGCACCTTGCTTGATTAAAGGTATAGGATCTATTACTCTTGATGGAAAGACTAATACTGATGATGTTTATTTTGTGGATGGATTGAAACATAATCTGTGAAGTGTTGGACAGTTAGTTGATAAGGGATATCAAGTTTGGTTTATTAAGAAAACTTGTGTGATAAAGGATAAAGATGGAAATCTAATTGGAACTGGATCTAGAACCAGAGGTAATGTATTTCAGTTGAATCCTACTGAGATGACATGTTTGATTACTAAGATTGATGACAGTTGGTTATGGCATAGAAGGTTTTGTCATATAAACTTTGACAACATTGTGAAAGTAAGTACTACACTTGCAGTAAGGGATTTGCCTAAAATTATGAAGCCTACTAACATGATTTGAAAAGAATGTGTGATGGCTAAACATAAGAGAAGTTCTTTTCCTAGTAAGAAGTTTACATCTACAAAAAAGTTGGAGATTGTTCATACTGATTTGAGTGGTCCTACAAGGACTAGAGGATTCTATGGAGAAAGGTATTTTATGATTCTTGTTGATGATTTTACAAGAATGATGTGGATTGCATTTCTTAAAGAAAAGTCTAAAGCATTTGATAAGTTTAAAATCATTAAGAATAAAGTTGAGAATGAATCTGGAATGAAGATTAAATGTTTGAGATCTGATAGAGGTGGAGAATTTACTTCTAGAGAGTTTAACACCTTTTGTGAAGAAAATGGCATTAAGAGATAGTTTTCAGCCCCTAGGACACCTCAACAAAATGGTATTGTAGAAAGAAGAAATAGATCAGTGATTGAAGAAGCAAGAGCTATGCTATTTGAGAATGATTTGGTGAAGATATTCTGGAGAGAAGCAGTGAACACAATAATGTATACAATGAATAAAGTACAAATCAAAGCAGACACAAACAAGACACCCTATGAATTATAGTTTGGACATGCACCCTCAGTTAAGTATTTTATAATTTTTGAAAGAAAATGTTATATAAAAAGAGATGATGATATTGGAAAGTTTGATCCTAGAAGTGATGAAGGTGTATTTCTTGGATATTCTTTGAAAAGAAAATCTTATAGATGTTACAATAAAAGAACTAAGACTATTGTGGAGAGCGCAAATGTTAAAGTTGATGAAAAGTTCAAAATTTAGGAAAGAATGCTTGATTATGAATCAGATGAAGAAGCTCATCCTAAACCTAACACTGGATCTACTGAATTATTTTATGAGACTGATGGTGATTTGTTGATTGAAAGCCATAGTGAAGTCATTGAAGAACCTACACCTGAAGTGAGATCTGAGATAGTGACACCTAACACGAGATTAGCAAGAAATCATCCTATTGGGAAAATTATTGGAAGCATTAAAAGAGGAGTTCTAACTCAGAATAAGGTACAAGAACAGTTATTTTTGATTTCTCAAATTGAACCTAAAACTACTAGTGAAGCTTTTTAAGATGAAAGTTGGATTAATGCTATGAAAGAAGAACTAGATCAGATTGAAAAGAACAAGACATGGGAATTGGTCCCTAGACCTAAAGACAAGAATGTTATCAAAACTAAATGGGTATTCAAAAACAAGATGAATGAACAAAGAGAAGTAGTAAGAAACAAAGCAAGATTGGTATGTAAGGGATACTCACAGTAAGAAGGAATTGACTATGAAGAAATCTTTGCACCTATAGCAAGAATTGAAGCAATAAGAATGTTTTTGGCTTATGCAGCTTATAAGAAATTCAAAGTATATCAGACGGATGTAAAGTCAGCATTTCTGAATGGAGAATTGGAAGAAGAAGTCTACATTGAGCAACATGAAGGTTTTCCTTTGACTCAAGAAGGAGACATGGTATCTAAATTGAAGAAATCCTTGTATGGACTAAAGCAAGCACCTAGAACTTGGTATGCAAGACTAGACAAGTATTTGTTAAAGTTGGGATTTACAAAAGGAACAACTGATAGCAATCTGTACGCAAAAGAAATTGAAAATGGTTTGTTGGTTATAATTATTTTTGTTGATGACATTATTTTTGGAGGAGAAGATGAAGCTAGTGACAAATTTGCTAATGAAATGAAGATTGAATTTGAAATGAGTATGATTGGTGAAATGAAATACTTTTTGAGATTATAGATAACACACAACAATGATGGTATCTTTATAAGTCAGACAAAGTACCTGAATGACTTGTTGAAAAGATTTGGAATGGAGAACTGTAAACGAGTTGGAACACCTATGGTAATTGGACATAAATTATCTAGCATAGATGAAACACTGGCAGCTGAACAAAAGAAATATAGATCTATGACTGGAGGATTGTAGTACTTGACTCATACAAGACCTGATATAGCACATTCAGTTGGAATTGTAGCAAGATTTCAAGATGAACCTACAGAATCACATTATGTAATAGTAAAGAGGATACTGAGATATTTAAGAGGCACAATGGACTATGGATTGTGGTATGAAAAATTTGATGACTTTACCCTATGTGCATATACAGATGTTGATTGGGGAGGCAGTGTTGATGATAAGAAGAGCACCAGTGGTGGAACATTTTTCCTTGGAGGAAGATTGGTTTCTTGGCTAAGAAAGAAGCATAATTGTATCTCATAGAGCACAACAAAAGCAAAATATGTAGCAGCAACAAACAATTGTAACCAGATAATTTGGATGAAGGAAATGCTGAAGGATATTGGAATAAAGTTTGTTGAACCTGTCATCATACATTGTGACAACACCAGCATAGTTAGTATGTCTAAGAACCCTGTATTACATTCTAAGACAAAACATATAGAGATTAAGTATCATGTAGTAAGAAAGAAAGTTGCTAAGAAAGAAGTCAAACTTGAGTACATAAGTACAAAGGAGCAGATAGCAGACATATTTACAAAGCCTTTGCCTAAGGATACATTTGAGTATTTGAGAGGTATGCTTGGGGTTATGCCCCAGCCTACTATTGAGAAGTGATGTAGTTGATTGCATCCATCTAGTGGTATATGAGCCTTATCTTTCTTCTGGACTGGATGTTGGTACTTCCTCTATGGGGAGTATGTGTATCTGAGCTGAGCCATGAGGACTCTAGTGAATATATTTTCTGAATAGTGTCTTTTGACATTGGAGTTGTTGTTGACATGATGATGAGATTTTTGTCATTGATGTCAATGGGGGAGAAGTGTACATGAAAAAACCATTTTTACTATCTAAACAGGAAAATGAAGCTAGATTTGATTGATGAAGAGGATTTGAAATATTTTTCTAGAGCAATAGTATTGCAGTATTGGATTTTTGGAACATTGGATGTTTGTTCATCTATGTTGCCATCAATGCAAATGGGGGAGATTGTTAGGAATGAATGCTGAATTTTTGGCAGCCATTCTTTAGTAGTTGTTGTTGCATTCATGACTATGATTGTCATTGATGTCAACACAGTGATCTACCAAAGACTTGTAGAGAAGCAGACAATGTTTGGATTAGCGCACTTGGGATATTGTAGTTGGAGCTATGTGATGTTGAGGATATACTCTTTGATATGTTATATGTTTATGGTTAAGAGCATAGACAGTAATTCATTTATTCATGAGAGTTATGAGGATTTTGGTGGAAGTAGTATTCAGGCAGTGTTCCTGAGTAGCGGTTTGTGGAAATCAGATGATATCTTCTAATCGGGATGGAATTTGGTTTTGTGTAGTTAAAGGGAAGTTGAAGATATATTTTTAGTGACATGGATGACATCACAAACTTTGAGGTTACATGAGTGAAGAATTATTGTAATTGGAAGTCGACAGTTTTGTGTAATTTTGATGTAGCGTGTGGAAACTTTTATTTTGTAATTGTATGCCGACTCATTTGTAATTACTTGAGTGTGGTATAAAGGAAATAATTTTTTTCCTTGTTGTATGATGGTTGATGTGATGATGTAGGCATGAAGTGAAGAAAAGAGCTAATGCAGTTGTGAAAGCGAATTTGTGAAGGAAGACATGCGAAGTACATAGATCTAAAATTGAGATCTGGTGAAGCAGAGAGTGTGGTTTGGAACAGTAAGGAAGGAGGTAACATATTTTATATTAATCTATTGAATAATATAGAGATTAGTTGGATAGTGTGTTCAGTGATCTTGCCATTGAAGCTCTTTGGGCAGTGGGTCCATCTGTCTTCCATAACTCTTAACAGGGTTAGAATCTTTTAATAGGGATTCAAAATCTCCTAAAAGGGATTCATATGTACTGAATGTATTTCATAAGACTCCTAACTGAGTCCATCCTTTCACAAGGAATATTCATATTAGTGCATCTTTTGTGGGCATCATTCACACCGGGGTTTACTCTTTGATCAAGAGGTTCCCTAGTCAAAATATCTTGTGTCATTGTGTTATTGTGTATGAATATTTTTCTATGGTTGGTAATTATATTACTTACATGGTTTAATGTTGTTGAAGTCGATAAAATTTATAATTATTAGATAACTGATTCACCCCCCCCCCCCCCCCCCCCCCCTCTTAGTTATCTTGGTGGACTTTACTTTCTAACATTCTCATGAAATGAACACAAGTTAAGGTGACACCGGTTAAGGTGATTTTTACAAGGGTTCACTATCGGTTTTATCACTACACGTTGGCTCACTATTTTTTGGGATAACTACCCTTATATAAAAGATGTATTACAAAATGTGAACTCATAGAATTGCATCTTCCTATGCATGAAATAGTTCCAGTTGAAAGAACAATAATCATCATGAGCAACAGATCCAATATAGATCTTCTACCAACATATACTAAAACTCTACAATATAGTATGTAAGACCTTCTCTTTGTACCATAACAAATATTCACTTAACTTTCTTTTGCTTATACACCACTACCAAATATACACTGAAATAGACTCGCACTATATCACCTTTAGATCTCTATTTCCCACATCCATACACACTCTCTTGGATAAAACAAGATATCTCTATTTATATATACATTCAATAGGGCAGCCACATATGTCGGCCAAGCCAAAAAACATGTCGGTCATAAAATAAATGAATTTACATTTGTATTTAACATGCTACCACCAATCTCAAATCAGGTTATACTTACAAAATCTTTGCAACACATTAGCACAAGACCTAAATATAGGTCACCCTTAAGATACATATGCTTCATATCACATTTAGTGAAAGATAAAAAAATTCTAGAACCATCAGAACACCACAACTAAGTCCAATATTTGAACAAAAAAACTTTTGAACCAACCGATGGATAAGACTAGATGAAACTTTAATAGAAAAAGGTATGATAATTATACCAACACTTCTGATGAACTTCAAGAATTTCTAGGTGCTAGGAACAACTAGAAGAAATATGTAAGCAAATAAGTCAATGATTACAGATAAAAAATACAACCACCAAAACATGTTGATGTACCATAAGATGTATTGTATTAGTAGAAATAAGTACAGTCAACACCATAAACCAAAACTATACATACCAAATCTATTCTGCATGCATAACTGAAACCTTGATATTTGACTGACAACCAAAGACATCCAACGAACATTGCTAATAATGAAATAATATTGCCAAGTAACAGGTATAGAGGTTTTGACATCAATGACAATAATGCCAACAAAATCTTAATATGTTTAACAATATCCCCCTCTGGCATTGATGAAAAAATAATAAAACACTTAAAAAACATTCAAACTCCAAATAACCCAAAAGCTCCCCCTGAGTAGATACTTCATTATTCTTTTTGTTTTCCGCTTTCTCTCCCCCTTCTTGCCATAATGAAAAAGGGCCAAAAACCATAAGTTAGAAAATTTTAACAAACACAATAGTTTATACATTAAAAATCTTCTTATACATTTCTTTAATGATTAGAAGTTTCTTCTTCCACTCAGAAACAATAACACCCATTCAGGCGCACATACTATCATGCTCCACTAACATGTCAAAAGATGAAATCCAGTCCAGAGACTGAAAGTGCCATTCACAAATCTCTACATTAGTAAGGATACTAGATACATGCTCCAACTGAACCTTGACCAAGTCTTTTAGTAGCCATAATGTCTTCACTAGATCTTATCTTTGTCTCTATAACTCTAACATTTATCCTTGTAATTGACCAAATCTTATCCTCTGTTTTCCTTCTCTGTCATTGAAATAATCATACATATTTCCCAACTTATTCAATTATATCTCAATAGCTTCAATTATAACTCTAAATTTGTCAACAATAGTAGGCCACCAAACAAATACCTATACATATTCAAAATCCTTTATACATTCCTTGGTCTTACCAAATAATCTTGATAACTTCTATTTTGCATCGGTACACTTCTTCTCAATAGACTCCTTGGTCTTTTTGCAATCGAATCCACTTTGCAAAAATCTTCTCTCAATATCTATGACCAAATCAATTGGTAGCATACCAAACATGTTAGTAATGAATGCTAAATATATCCTATGGGAGTATTGGTAGTCATTCTATAGCAGTTGTCATTGCATTCATGACTGAGATTGTCATTGATGTCAACACAGTGATCTATTGAGATTTTTTGAGGAGAAAATAGTGTTTGGATTAGCGCATGTGGGATATTGAAGATAAAGCTATGTGATGTTGAGGATTTACTCTTTGTTATGTTATATGTTCATGGTTAAGAGTGTAAATCCTAATTCATTTATTCATGGAAGTTATGAGCATTTTGGTGGAAGCTGTATTTAGGCAGTATTCCTAAGTAGCGGTTTGTGTAAATCGGATGATATCTCCTAATTGGGATGGAATCTAGTTTTGCATAGTTAGAGAGTAGTTGAAGACATGTTGATAGTGATCTGGATGATAGTGCAAACTTTGAGGTTGCACGAGTGAAGAGTTATTCTAATTGGAAGTCGACAGTTTTGTGTATTTTTGATGTAATGTGTGGAAACTTTTATTTTGTAATTGGATGCCAACTCATTTGTAATTACTTGAGTGTGGTATAAAGGAAGGAATGTTTTTACTTGTTGTAATATGGATATGAATGTAATGATGAAGTGAATGAAGTTGTGAAAGTGAATTTGTGAAAGAGGACATGCGAGGTACAAAGATCTAAAATTGAGATCTGGTGTAGCAGTGAGTGCGGTTTGGCACAGTCAAAGAAGAGGTAACATATTGTTGAGATCAGTAATAGTTTGATATTATTATATTGAATAATATAGAGATCAATTGGACAGTGTGTTCAATGATCTTGCCTTTGAAGCTATTTGGGCAGTGGGTCCTTATGTCTTCCATAACTCCTAACAGAGTTAGAATCTTTTAGCAGGGATTCAAAGTCTCCTAATAGGGACTCATATGTACTGAATGTATTTCATAAGACTCCTAACAAAGTCCATCCTTTCACAAGGAATATTCATATTAGTGCATCTTTTTTAGGCATCATTCCCATCGGGGTTTACTCTTTGATCAAGAGGTTCCCTAGTCAACATATCTTGTGTCATTTTGTTATTGTGTATGAATATCTTTCTATGGTTGTTAATTACATTACTTATATGGTTAAATTTTGTTGAAGTTGATAAAGGTTATAACTATCAGATAACTAATTCACCCCCCCCTCTTAGTTATCTTGGTGGACTTTACTTTCTAACAATTGGTATCAGAGCGGCAGGTCCTTGAAAGAAAAGTTTAATAGCTTAAGGAGATCCATGGAAAATTTCAGGAAAGAAAGCCCTAAGTTTGATGGAGTGAATTTTGACAGCTGGAAATAAAAGATGAAGACACATCTATTGTGTTTAGGACCAGGTTATTAGTTGATTACTAGAATGATAAGACTATCATTGATGAGGATAATATTGAAACATGTACTAATGATGAGAGAGATCTATTCATGTGTAACATTCTTGCCAGAGAAGCACGTTTGTCAGCCCTTCTGGAGAATGAGTGCAGTCAGGTAAAATGTTTGAAAAGATCTCATGAAATTTGGAAAGCTTTACACTATACTTTTGAAGGTGATGAACATGCAAAGAAAGTTAGATTACATAATTGGATATGTGCATTTGAAGATCTAAGAATGATGGAAGATGAATTTGTTAGAAGCTATATTGGTAGAATGTCAGAAATTGTTGCAGGTATAAAATCTTGTGAAGGAACAAAGACAAAGAATGAAGTGATATGGAAAATTCTAAGGACATTGACTCCTGCATTTAAGCAGACAACACAGATGATTGAACAAGTTATACCTTGTACTTCAAACTTTACTAGAGAGACTCTTCTTGGAAGATTGGAAGTAGCAGAGATGAACCTAAGGTTATCAGGAGACTTACCTAGAATGGAGATAGCATTTAGTGATCTTAGTGTTCACCCTACTTTGTCAAGAAGCATCAGTGTGAGTGGAGATTATGCTGGCATCAACAGATCTAGAAATGAAGAAGACAGGAAGATTGAAGAAGGTATTGCCTTGCTTGTGAAGAGAGAACCAAATGGTAAGAAATTTTTTAAATGTTGGACATGTCAAGAATATGGTCATTTTTCATCTAAATCTTCTAAGAGAGTTAAAAAGTATAGAAATTTTTTTAAGCCTAGAAGACCTAAGGAATGTTATTATGCTAATGATGAAGAACTTGAAGCTAGTATAGAGAGAGCCTTAAGTGAAAGTGATACTAAGAATATTGATGACATGATTTGTAGCAATTAAAGAAGAAAATCATAAAGTTCATGATTTGAGACATGAGAAAGTTCATAAAGTTTAAGAATTATGATGGAGGAGTTGTTAGAGTTGGAAACAATGCACCTTGTTTGATTAAAGGTATAGGATCTATTACTCTTGATGGAAAGACTAATATTGATGATGTTTACTTTATGGATGGTTTGAAACATAATATTTTGAGTGTTGGATACTAAGTTGATAAGGGATATCAAGTTTGGTTTATTGAGAAAACTTGTGTGATAAAAGAAAAAGATAGAAATTTGATTGGTAGTGGATCTAGAACAAGAGGTAATGTATTTTAGTTGAATCCTACTAAGATGACATGTTTAATTACTAAGATTGATGACAGTTGGTTATGGCACAAAATATTTTGTCGTATAAATTTTGATAACATTGTGAAAGTGAGTACTACACTTGCAGTAAGAGATTTGCCTAAAATTATGAAGCCTACTAACATGATTTGCAAGGAATGTGTGATGGCTAAACATAAGAGAAGTTCATTTCCCAATAAGAAGTTCACATCTGCAGAGAAGTTGGAGATTGTTCATACAAACTTGAGCGGCCCTACAAGGACTCGAGGATTCTATGGAGAAAGGTATTTTATGATTCTTGTTGATAATTTTATAAGAATGATGTGGATTGCATTTCTTAAAGAAAAGTTTGAAGCATTTGATAAGTTTAAGATCATACAGAATAAAGTTGAGAATGAATCTGGAATGAAGATTAAATGTTTGAGATTTGATATAGGTGGCAAATTTACTTCTAGAGAGTTTAACACCTTTTGTGAAGTGAATGATATTAAGAGACAATTTTCAGCCCCTAGGACACCTGAACAAAATGGTATTGTAGAAAGAAGAAATAGATCAGTGACTGAAGCAGCAAGAGCTATGTTATTTGAGAATGACTTAGCAAAGATATTCTAGAGAGAAGTAGTGAACACAACAATGTATACAATGAACATAGTACAAATCAAAGTAGACATAGACAAGACACCCTATGAATTATGGTTTGGACATGCACCCTCAGTTAAGTATTTTAAAATTTTTGGAAGCAAATGTTATATAAAGAGAGATGATGATATTGGAAAGTTTGATCCTAGAAGTGATGAAGGTATATTTCTTGGATATTCTTTGAAGAGAAAAGCTTATAGATGTTACAATAAGAGAACTAAGACTATTGTTGAGAGCGCAAATGTTAAAGTTGATGAAAAGTTTAAAATTTAAGAAAGAATGCTTGATTATGAATCAGATGAAGGAACTCATCCTAGACCTAACATTGAGACTATTGAATTGTTCTATGAAACTAACAGTGATTTGTTGAATGAAAGCCATAGTGAGATCATTGAAGAACCGACACTTGAAGTGAGATCTGAGATAGTGACACCTAAAAAGAATTTATCAAGGAATCATCCTGTTGAGAAGATTATTGGAAGCATAGACAAAGGAGTTCTAACTCAAAATAAGGTACAAGAACAATTATGTTTGATTTCTCAAATTGAACCTAAATCTACTAGTGAAGCTTGTAAAGATGAACGTTAGATTAAAGCTATGAAAGAACTAGATCAGATTGAAAAGAACAAAACATGAGAATTGGTCCCTAGACCTAAAGATAAGAATGTTATAGGAACAAAATGGGTATTCAAAAACAAGATGAATGAACAAGGAGAAGTAGAAAGAAACAAAGCAAGATTGGTATGTAAAGGATACTCATAGCAAGAAGGAATTGACTATGAAGAAAATTTTGCACCTGTAGCAAGAATTGAAGAAGTAAGAATGTTTTTGGCCTATGCAGCTTACAAGAAATTCAAAGTATATCAGATGGATGTTAAGTCAGTATTTCTGAATGGAGAATTGGAAGGAGAAGTCTACATTGAGCAGCCTAAAGGTTTTCATTTAACTCAAGAAGGATACATGGTATGTAAACTGAAGAAAGCTTTATATGGACTAAAGCAAGCACCTAGAACTTGGTATGCAAGATTGGATAAGTATTTGATAAAATTGAGATTTACAAAAGGAACAGCTGATAAAAACCTATACACAAAAGAAATTGAAAATGGTTTGTTGGTTGCAGTTATTTTTGTTGATGACATTATTTTTGGAGGAGAAGATGAAGCCAATGATAAATTTGCTGATGAAATGAATACTGAATTTGAAATGAGAATGATTGGTGAAATGAAATACTTTTTGGGATTATAGATAACACATAACAGTGATGGTATCTTTGTTAGTCAGACAAAGTACTTGAATGATTTGTTAAAAAGATTTTGAATGGAGAATTGTAAACCAATTGGAACACCTATGGTAATTGGACATAAGTTATCTAACACAGATGAGACTCCTGCAGTTGAACAGAAGAAGTACAAATCTATGATTAGATGATTGCAGTACTTGACACATACAAGACCAGACATAGCACATTCAGTTGGAATTGTAGCAAGATTTCAAGATGAACCTAGAGAATCACATTATGCAACAGTAAAGAGAATATTGAGATATTTAAGAGGCACAATTGAGTATGGATTGTGGTATGAAAAATCTAATGATTTTACCCTATGTGCATATACAGATGCTGATTGGGGAGGTAGTGTTGATGATAAAAAGAGCACCAGTGATGGAGCATTTTTCCTTGGAGGAAGATTGGTTTCTTGGCTAAGCAAGAAGCAAAATTGTATTTCACAAAGTACAATAGAAGCATAATATGTAGCAGCGACAAACAATTGTAACCAGATAATTTGGATGAAGGAAATGCTGAAGGATATTGGAATAAAATTTGTTGAACCTATTGCTATACATTGTGATAACACCACCACAGTTAGTATGTCTAAGAACCCTATATTACATTCTAAAACTAAGCATATAGAGATTAAGTATCATGTAGTAAGAGAGAAAGTTGCTGAGAAAGAAGTCAAAATTGAATACATAAGCACAAAGGAGTAGATAACAGACGTATTTACAAAATCTTTGCCTAAGGATACATTTGAGTATCTAAGAGGTATGCTTGGGGTTATGCCCTAGCCTATCTTTGAGAAGTGATGTAGATTGTTGCATCTGTCTAGTGGTATATGAGCCTTATCTTTCTTCTGGATTGGATGTTGGTACTTCCTCTATGGGGGAGTATGTGTATATGAGCTGAGTAATGAGGACTCTAGTGAATGTATTTTCTGAACAATGTCTTTTGACATTGGAGTTTTTGTTGACATAATGATGAAATTTCTATCATTGATGTCAATAGGGGAGAAGTGTACATGAAAAATCTTTTGTACCATCTATTGGAGAGAATTGAATAGGAAAACAAAGCAAGATTTGATTGATGAAGAGGACTTGAAGTATTTTTCAGAGCAACAGTGTTGCAGTATTGGATTTATGGAACATTGGATGTTTTTCATCTATGTTACCATCAATGCCAATGGGGGAGATTATTAGGAATGAATGTTGAATATATCCTATGGGAGTATTGGCACCCATTCTATAGTAGTTGTTGTTGCATTCATGACTGAGATTGTCATTGATGTCAACAGAGTGATCAATTGAGATTTACAGAGGAGCAGACAGTGTTTGGATTAGCACACATGGGATATTGAAGATAAAGCTATGTGATATTGATGATTTACTCTTTGTTATGTTATATGTTCATGGTTAAGAGCACATACAATAATTCATTTATTCATGGAAGTTATGAGCATTTTGGTGGAAGCAGTATTCAGGTAGTGTTCCTGAGTAGTGGTTTGTGGAAATCGGATGATATCTCCTAATCAAGATGGAATCTAGTTTTGTGTAGTTAGAGAGCAATTTAAGACATGTTGATAGTGACATGGATGACAATGCAAAATTTGAGGTTGCACGAGTGAAGAGTTATTCTAATTGGAAGCCAATAGTTTTGTGTATTTTTGATGTAACATGTGGAAACTTTTATTTTGTAATTGGATGTCGACTCATTTGTAATTACTTGAGTGTGGTATAAAGGAAGGAATATTTTTCCTTGTTTTAATATGGATATGAATGTAATGATGAATTGAATGAAGTTGTGAAAGAGGACATGCGAGGTACAGAGATCTAAAATTAAGATTTGGTTTAGCAGTGAGTGCGGTTTGGCACAGTCAAAGAAGAGGTAACATATTGTTGAGATCAGTAATAGTTTGATATTATTCTATTGAATAATCTAGAGATCAATTGGATAGTGTGTTTAGTGATCTTGGCATTGATGTTGTTTGGGTAGTGGGTCCTTCTGTCTTCCATAACTCCTAACAGAGTTAGAATCTTTTAGCAGGGATTCAAAGTCTCCTAACAGGGACTCATATGTACTGAATGTATTTCATAAGACTCCTAACAGAGTCCATCCTTCCACAAGGAATATTTATATTAGTGTATCTTTTGTGGGCATCATTCCCACCGGGGTTTACTCTTTGATCAAGAGGTTCCCTAGTCAACATATCTTGTGTCATTGTGTTATTGTGTATGCATATCTTTCTATGGTTGTTAATTACATTACTTATATGGTTAAATGCTGTTGAAGTTGATAAAGGTTATAACTATCAGATAACTGATTCATCCCCCCCTCTCAATTATCTTGGTGGACTTTACTTTCTAACAAAACACACTAGAAATAATGATCTTCTTACTGATCAAGTGATCAATCAACAATCCCTCTATCTTTATTCTGCTCACTGAAGAGAAACCAAACCATAATTCACCAACTCTGTCAAGTGCACCATCTTCTAACAAAGATTGAACCACATTAGAATCTACAGAGTCAGATTTTGATGGAGAAACTATATCTTTTTCAATCTCCTCCTCTTCTTCCTTTTATTCTTCATCCTCTGAGATGGTAACATTTTCCTTTCCTTTAACACTAGTTTTTCTCCTTTTAGGTTCCAGAGGGGAACCATTGACAACAACATCTATACTTTTTTGACTAGAGCAAAAATCATCACCATCACCATAAACAATAAAATCAGAACAAATATTTATTTGCAATGAAGTGAAATACACTTTACAAGCATCTACACTATTCTTCAAAAACCCTATGTATTTGTAAATCTATTTACCGACTGGGATGTTAGTCTCTCACTCAATGTTCTCTCTATTTGGTAATGATCTCATGAAATAGAATGCTAGATACATGATCAATGAACTAAATATAAAGCCATAACCATCCTCTACAGTCATCATGACATTCTCAAGAAAGTTATTCAACAAAATTTTGCACAGATCAAGTTGAACATGATCCCTAACCATTTTATAAGTGTATAAGGTAAAATATGGATGAGGTCCTAGAACAATTGTTTTGCATATAAAAAAGACCCCAAAGCCAATATTTTACACTTATATGTAATTGTATTGATATGGAAAGTAAATGTAGATGACTAATGTTGAAATTAAGAGATAAAGGTACTTACCTCCTATTGTGGTCCCACAACCACGCTCCCCTTCTTAGTCCTTTGGCTTTAGGGGCCCCCCTTCTACTTTTTTCTTGTCTTTTGGTTTCTGTTTTGTTGTCCTTTGTTTTTTTAATTTGTTTTTTAGTTAGTTTCCTTTCTTTTTGGTCTTGTCACACTTTCAGATGTCCGAAAGTGTGAAAGTCCAAGAAGGTGAAGGGTTGGAGCAGTTCAATTTTTCCTTAGGCATTTTTTGGCTGTGGTGGTCTCTCAAATTTTTAGGGGTCCAAAGTGCTGAAATATATGAATCTCTAAAAGGTAGTCGACCTTTCAGTCTTTTAGCCTTTTGAAGGTCTGACAACCCTAAAATGCTGATCGGTGGGCAGCTGACGTCAGCCGCCAGAATTGTCTATATAAGACACAAGTTGGGTTTTTCAAACTTACCTTTTTTGCTCTCACTTTTTCATCTCTGAAGCTTTTCATGTGCCACTTGATGCAGTTTGTCACTTCAGTCTTCTATCTTCATCGTTTTCTTTGAGCCTCTTGTTGTCGAGGTTGGTGTTCCCTTCTCCTCTTTTCTTTTCATCACTTTTGCTTGCTTTTGGTCGTAGGTTAGGGTTTCTTGCTGTTTCAGCCTTTTCATCCCATCCTTTAGGGTTTAACATGTTTTGTCAGGCCTGGTTCAGCCTCGGGGATCATGAGGCAGTCTCCTCTCATCCCCTTGGCAAGTTTATGGTCAAAATCACCGCTGGACTCATTTTTGAGTCCAACTGACCAAACCCTAGTTTTAGACCTTCGCGGTTCAAAACTCTCAAGGTTTCACACCTCGAGATTTCTCTAAGTGCCCAGACTCTTTCAACATTTCTGTGTGTGACAACACTGAAACATCATCTCATCTGAAATGGAAAAAATTGGTCCAAGTTTTTACTAAATCGCCTAAGTACCGAGTTTCAACCTTTTTGACCTTTCTCATGCCGAAGATCTATCTTCTCCAACATGCCAAAAACCTTTCATGATTGAATTGGCAAACAACAGGGTGTCTTCGACGATTCATATTTTTGAACCTACAACGGTCTCATACCTCTGATTTGCCGAAGGACCGAAAAAAAGGTTTTTCAAAGCATTTCATTATGAGCCTTTTCTTGCATTCTCGACCTTTTCGGCCTTTCAGAGGTCTCACACCCCCGAAGGTTTGAAAGGTCAAAAATGTCTTGCATGGCCTTTTTTGAACTTAATTTTGTCATTGTGCTTTATTTTTATGAGATTTTCCTATCATGTTATTGATTCATGGTTCTTGCTCTTTGCAGGAATGGCCGAGAAAGTAGTAGCATCACCAACCATGAAATATCAATTCAAGGGGCACCATCGAACCTCAAAGGTGACTAACCTACATGTCGACATCAAAGACACAGACATTGGAAATGTAAGCTGGAATGATTACTTAACAAAGTGTGCCCAACTATTGGGATACTTAGAAGATTGCACTTCATTGGTGGATTGTGTATGCACCCTAAAATGGTCGCCTAGACTTTGGGACCACATTCTTCAATTTATCAATTAATGGAACCAATTTATCAATTTCCTGAATCATTGCCTTACAACTTTTTCAATTTAAATCAATTTCCTTGATCAAATCATAATTAATTTAAATATTTTAATATTTCCTAAGGTTTGATCATTTTATCCTAAGCCTCATTTAATTAAAAGAAAACTTCCCTTTTAATTAAATAAAATCATCTTATTTAAATAAAATTCCTCTTTTAATAAAATCCCCACTTAAAATCTCTCTTTGTGTTGAAAAAGGAAATAAAATAAATAAAAAGTAAATAAAAATCCCTTTTTCTCTCCACTTTGATTGCACATACTTTTAAGTGGTGGGCCTTTTTCATCTTTTTGCCTCTTAAAGAATCTTGAGCACATGGATCAATAGAGATTTAATCTCCACCATTGCTCATTTCTTTTTGCCTCTTAATCTTGACTGTCCGCTTTCCTTTATAAGGAGCCCTCTCCTTCTATTTTTCATATAGAAGATATTTGTATTGTTATGCTGCAGGTTTGGAGAGCAACTTTGGAGAAGATTATTGAGCACTTGAGCTTGGATATTGCAACTTCTCTTTTCTTGTCTTCTTCTCTCATGCTTCCATGGCAATCCATTTAGATTAATCTTGCACTTGCATATTAGATTAGATTCATATTTCCTTTCTTAGAATAATCTTGCATAAGCATTTCCTTTCATAGATTAGTTTTCTTTTATGCATTGTTATCATATAGAATAGCTTTCATTTTCATTTGCATGCATACTTGATGATCATGGAGACTAGAATTCTTGTTTTTCCTCTTTGAATCTCTCATTTTATGTTGTACTTGCATGGGCACAAACTAGGTCAAATCTGAGGGCCTCCATTACAAACCCTTGCACTCCATGAATAGAGAGCTATGAGTTGCCATTTGAGACCTCATTCTTGAGTAATCTTGGATTTAATGACTCATAGAAGTGTGACAACATTTTACCACACATTTTTGGTGCCCACCGTGGGGTAGAATATTGCATTTCTTGCCTCATTTTATTTTATTTTATTTTTCTATGATTTTTGTGTGCTGTCTGTACTCCTATGTGTCACTATCATAGAGTCTTGCGTGAAGTTTCTCACCATATCGCATGAAGTTTTGCTGGCATTAGCATTTCTACGTGTGACAAAGGCACTTTCTCACGCAGGCCTATGTACTTTCTCACACGGTCTGGTACTTTCTCATGTGACATTGTGTACTATCTCACATAGCCTTTCTGACAATAGATACCTAAATTTCTAGATTTGCTAGTTTTGCTTGTTGTTTTCTAAGATTAATGCTTGCTATGGTTTATTTCTTTGATTCTGATTATTGAGGCAGCATAACATTGGATTGCAGATCTTTGGACCTAAGGTGAGTTACTACAATCTTTACAACATTTGGATTTTGGTCATAAAATGAATCTCTCATGTGTCTAGCTTGAGTGTTTATTGCTTTCATAGCTCACACTTCAATTTTGGGCTCTAAAAAGAACATAGATTCACTTTCTTGCATATGTGTTTCACATAGTAATTAGGCCCTATGAACATTATTTGTGGCATTCTTAAGAGAGTGGGTTTCTTTTGAAACTCTTCTTGATGATAGAATCCCTTGTAGGTAGGGAGGATATTGTTACTATCTCATGGTCTTCCTTGGTTTAGTCTTCAACATTGATCGATACGTTCTCTCTTTGTCTCATTTAGAGAGCTCAGTAGACATTATTGTTGACATCATGAACCTTGGTGAGGTGGTTTCAATCTTAGTGTGTCAATGAATCTGTTTGCTATGTTTGGGTGAAGTGAAGAGGCTAGAGGATTATGCTCTACTCGTTAGTACTAGAAACTCAGATCCTTGAATCTAAACCAAGTCCCCATGTGGTTCTTGTTGTGAGTCACCTTGTTAGAGAGGGTTAACCATAGTGGACATTCCCTTTATTGGGTCAACCACATGGATGGAACCTCAAGCGGTAATAGCCATTTTTTCCATGGTAGTGATAACTGCTATACAAATGTCCTTGTGGAAGAAATCTCCATGGGTGTAGTTTCTTGTTGGGCTGTCAGATCTCCTCAGCATCTTCAATTGATTAAATTCTTGGAATGTGTCAAAACCCTGGTGCACCTAGATTAGAGTTCACCCTCTTGAGATTGCAAAAGTTGCAGAGTCAAATCATTACTAAGAACCATAGTGCAACCCAATTTTTACTTGCTAGGACTATGTGAGTGGTTGGAAAACATTTGAGAACATACACAAGTAGAATATTTAAGGAGTAGCATACTAACTCACTATTCTTGTTCATGTGCAAGGTTGCTTTTCCCTTGCCCATTGTTTGAAGACATTGTTTTCTTGAACTCCTTGATTATTGTCTTGCGTGCTTGATCGATGATAAAAATCTATTGAGGTACTTACATGATCTTTTAAAATGAACAAAAAAATTGAGTTCCTGATTTTACAAACTTGTTGTTAAGCGGCCTGATCCTATTTTGTCACCTAGCTCTGTACATTCTCACGTGAGCCTGGCATTTCCTTGCACGAGATTTCATTTCCTTGCATGATCCTTGGTGTTTCCTCACGTGGGACTGCAGTCCCTCATGTGAACCTATACCCTGGTCTGTCAGAATAATGAGCTGATTTGTGTCATTTCCAATCTTCCTCGGTCAATCCAGATTATAGTAGGTCACTTACCCCACTGTTGGAAGCCTATTTTCACCTTGGGTTTTTGTGTCTTGACCTCTTGAATTAGCAATCTTTGATTTCACAATTGACCTTTCTTGGAATCGATTAGTTAGAAGTCATCCTTATTGAGAAAGTAAATCTTTAGATTCTTTGATAACTCACTTGGAGAGTTTCAATAATCTCTTGTCCAATTCACTTCCATCCAAAATCAATTTCAATTAAATATAATTTGGGTAAATCATCCTCCTAATCCATATGTGTTAGGATACTTATCCATTGATTGGGCACCTCTGTGGCAGTGTTGGTTTATACCTTTTGCAAAATTCTATCTTACCATCTCTCTTTTGGACAATTGAATGCTTTTACTATCCTCATTTGGTACCAACATTTCTTAGGGCCATCTTATCACCTAGGATCTTTTCTTTCATGTCGGTTACAACTAGATATCAAGAAAATCAAAGAAAATGACCTCAAGTAGTCTTTGACCAATTACCCTTAGTTCAAACTCACCAAAAGCATATAGGAAAAGAGCCTGTCTTTGATCAATCCCCTAGGAATACCTCAGAAGCTTGGTTTGATCCCAAGAGAAATCCTAGTGAGTTGAGCACATCCTTGGCACCTTCTCAATCAGATATAGATATGAGTTACACCATGACTCAAAGGGAGAGGGAAGAAAGGGATAGAAGTCTTGATAGCATATTGGAAAGACATAGAGATAACATGTTTGACAATTCATCTCATGAAAATCAACCAGTCCCATCTCTTATTTCTACTAGATATTTGGATGCACATCAAAGGGCTGAGAGAGATAAGAGGCAACTCTCTCAAGAAGAGCAATCACAACATGATAGTCAAGATGATGAGCCTTATGACACTCATGTGAATGCGGCATACACAAATGACTTGTTTAGGCATTCAAGACCAAGTTCACCACTCCAAACAACTTCAAGATATTCAAGTGAAAGACTCAAAAGAATTGAGCGTGAAAAGAAAGCCTTCCTAGATGAACAAGCTACAAAGGAAGAGAAACTTAGACTCCTAGAGTCAGAAAGACAAGCCTTATTGGATATAGAAAGGAGAGCCGCACAAGAAGAGAGAGATAGGATCTTGGTGCAAACAACTTAATGATCAATTCAACAACATGTGTGTTGGTGGTGGAAATAACTCTCCTCCACCCACCCCGCCTAAAACTCCACAAAGTGGAAGATACTCAAGAACACCTTCAAGATCTCCTAGCCCTAGAGAAAAAAGGGCTTCACAACAAGACCATTATAGGAGACAAACACCTCCTAGGAACTTAAGACAACCCTCTCAACGTGCTCACCATGGTTCACAATATGGTGGTGGTAGTTCAAGTCTTGACCTTGATTCTCAAGATTTCATGAAAATGCAACAAGAACCACTCTTCCAATAGTATGTGGAGAAAAACAAAGATAAGTTCCTAGATAATTTGATCAACAAGGGTGCTAGAGTTCCCTACAACTTTGATGTGGACAAAAAGATCAAGAAGCAAGGTCCATCTTAGGAAGAAAGGATTAACCAACTTCATAATATGATGGAAAAGATGTTGGCACCCAAGAGATCATTCAATCTTGACTCAATTTGTCCCAATCCTTTTGACAAGAGTGTGAGCATGAAAGATTTTCCTAGAAAGGTTGAAATCCCTCAATATGACAAATATGATGGTAATGGAGATCCACATGATCATGTGCATCAGTTTTATATTATGAGTTTTGAGTTCCACCAAGATGATTCCTACCTTATGAGATTGTTCCCAAGGAGTCTTAAGGGTCAAGCGATGGAATGGTTCACCAACATAACTCCCCCCGTCAAGACTTTCAAAGAGCTTATCCATATATTTGTCTAACACTTTGCATACAATCTTTCAAGATCTATCACCATGTTGGACTTATGCAATTTAAAGAAAAATCAAGGGGAATCCTTTGTCACTTTCTTGCAAAGGTGGAGATGACAATTCTCTCGTTACTCTAGGACCATTCCTGAAAATGAGAAGATTGACATCCTTATTAGCAACTTGGTTCCTAAGATGTGGTATGAATTTAGGAAGATGGTCTTTGATTCCTTTGACACCATGGTTGAAACTGCATGTAGAATTGAGGATGTTTTGAAAGAACAAGGAATTTTGGCCAACAACAAAAACAACAACAATGGTCAAAATAACAACTCTAATAAGGATAAAGGGAAAATATCACACTGGAATAGGAATAAAAAAATGGTCAATGATGGAGTTGTGGACTCTTCTTAGCCTAAGGACCAAGCTGTTCTTCATTTATCTAGTGCTGTTCAAGCCATGAAGCTCAATGCATCTCATTAGCAAGAAAGCAAGCCAAGATACCAAGATAAGCCTAAGAAAGAGAGGCGTCAATTTTCAAAACTTGGTGATTCATATGAGGATGTCTTCAAAACACTCATTTCCAACAACCTTGCACATCCTCAAGATCCAACAAAGCATCATATACCTGATGTTAAGCCACATTGGTGGGATGAGAAAGCCTTCTGCAAATTTCATAATAGCATTGGACATAATATTGAAAATTGTTGGAAACTTAAGCACATCATCCAAGATCTCATTGAGAATGGAAAACTTTAGATAGATGGATTGAACACTAATGCTGATCATAAGGCATTCAAAGAGCCTTTACCCAAATATGAGAAAGGGGAAACCTCTAAACCTACGAATGGAAAGGCTGTGATCAATTACACTTACATAGCTGCGGAGAATGTTGTCAACATGCTTGAAGTTGTGGAAGAAAATGTCAATATGATGAGAAATAAAGATCCCTATGGCTATGATCTAGACATGGACTCCCCTCATATCTTTGATGAAGAACCTATTATGGTGCTAAGGGGTCCTAACCCTAGAAGGTCATCCCAAGCTCTTAATGCTGTCATGAGAAGTCAAGGTCCTATTGTCATTAGAAGACCTAGTTCCAATCAACCCAATAAACCCAAGAAAGTGGCATCCAAGAATGTCACCTCAAAGCCATCAGTTAATCCCAAAATGAGTTATAATCTTGTTGATCAGTTGTAGAGAACCCCATATCAAATTTTGATCTTTGAGCTCTTAGAGTTGTCCCCGAGACATAACCAAGTCCTTGAGGATGCTTTGCATGTAACAAATGTCCCTAATAATTTAGATGTTGATCAATTACAAAACATGGTCAATCATATTGCTAGCGCTCATTACCTTACTTTTTCAGAGGATGATAATAAAGCTTTGAGCCACCCACATAATCTTGCCCTTCATATTGAAGTCATGATTCACAAAACCCGTGTCAGGTGTGTGTTGATAGATGGGGGTGCTGGGCTCAGTATTTGTTCCTTTCAACTGTTAAAGGTATTAGGTTATTCAGAAGAAGTCATAGATACTAGAAATAAAATCATAATCAAAGCCTATGATGAGGCAAAAAGAAGTTCCAAAGGGTTGGCTATCCTTCTTGTTAGGATTGGCCTTGTTGAGAAGGATATTTTGTTTCAAATTGTTGATGTTGGTCCTCTGGAATACAACATATTACTTGGTAGACCATGGATCCATGATATGCAAGTAGTGCTATCTACCTACCATTAGTGTGTTAAGTTCCCCTATAATGGAGTAGAAATTTGTATACCTGGGGATAGCACATTATCTATCAACTCAATTTCAACAAGTACTCATGTTCCCCTCAATAGAGAAGTAGAAGATTTCAATGTAATCTTAATAGAATGCAAAGACAAGTTCAAGTCAATAGACCTTGGTGTAGGGGGTATCAACTTAACTCTTTTACAAAGCTTCTAGTTTCACCTAGGTCTTATGGAAAACCTTCATAAGAAATGAGACCTTCTTCTTCAGCCATGACTTTATTTGGCACATTTTTAGAATCCTCAGTGCCTATCCAAGATGAGAAAGAAGTAGCTGTTAAAGAATGGATTTATAGAGAAGATAAATACATGCATAATGAGAACTTCTCTCCCTCTCCTAAGGCTTATGGAAGAGGGTATACTTTTGTCAAATAGATGGGTTATCCTAGACATGGCCCTCTTAGTCATAGGTTAGATGCTAGAGCTAAGCCTCTTGATCATGCTCTTTTTGGATGCAGGTCTAAGAAGATTGGCCTAGGATTTGCAAATCATAACAAGAATACTACTCCTATCCTTGATGAGTTAGATAGTGAAGATGAACCAAAATAAATGCCTAATTTGACAAATCAACAAGATATGTGTGAAGATTGGGTCCTTTTCACTAATCTCCTCTGGGGAGATTCAAATAATTTAGTTGCTCATGCGACAGTTGCAAACCTAGAACAAGAAGATTTAGATGTAGAAGATCCAATAAGATAACATCAACATAAGAATATTATTCATTTTTTGGAGAGAGATGTTACCCTTGATGATATTAGAGCTTCCACATCAAGATGTCCCAAACCTTCATGGTGTAAAAATCCTAGTCAGGATTTAGAAATAGATTCACATGAGTATGAATGTGACTCTCTCTCAGATCCTTCTACAGTTGACATGGATATTGATGTCATCCATACTTATAGTTCTCAACCCAAGG
The DNA here is from genome assembly GCA_027943335.1 of Chamaecyparis obtusa. NCBI lineage: Eukaryota > Viridiplantae > Streptophyta > Pinopsida > Cupressales > Cupressaceae > Chamaecyparis > Chamaecyparis obtusa. The sequence continues at coordinate 1,634,177 of BSBK01003601.1, forward strand.
TAGCTAAAGAGTCATGTGTAGGATTAGAGGATTTGAACCCACATGTTTCCTTAGTGGATGATTCTTCACTTGTTAGGACGAATCCTAATTCTGGTAGCTTAGAAGGATACTTGATAGACTTCGACTCTTCGGTCACCAGAGATGATACCATTCATATCCATAACCTTGAACCAACCATTGACTTACCTCTTGCTCATCCTAACCTCATTGATTGGTCCCAACACTATCAAGAACATGAGCTATTAACATTCCAAAATTATTATGAGATAACTTGTTACTTGAATTCCATTGAACCCATAGTCTCTTCCACCAGTGAACTGGCTACTAGCATGATAGAGCTAGACATCAAGTACCTTAGTCATAAAATAAAAAGAAAAGAAAAAAATAAGAAGAGTTTTGATGGTGAAAACCACTGTGTGGTGGTGTCAGAACCTAAAAAAGTAAAAATAAATGACGTATCCAAGGGTGAAAATCTCTCTGAGGTGCCTAAGGATGAGGTACTTGATCGTCTCCCTAGCTACTTTCAAGATAGATCTTTAGTTCTTGTTGAGCCAACACAAGCAGTCAACTTGGGTACATATGAGGCTCCACATATAGTACACTTGGCTCAGTCCTTGTCAACACCATAAAAAGAAGCATACACTAAGTTCTTATAGAAAAAGAAGATCAATTTTACTTGGATTTATTTAGATATGCTAGGGCTGGACACTAATCTTATCAGGCATCACTTGTCCATAGCTTCAGGTGTAAAACTAATCAAAAAGAAATTAAGAAAGATGCATCCTCACATAGCTCTTCTAGTCAAAGTAGAATTAGAGAAACTCCTTGGTGCAGGATTCATAAGAGCTATTGACTATGCTGAATGGATATCAAACATTGTACTAGTTTCCAAACATGACAAATCCATTCGAATTTGCACATACTTTAGAGATCTCAATAGAGCATGCCCAAAGGATGATTTTCCACTCCCAAACATAGATATGATAGTGGACATGACTGCGGGTTATGAGATTTATTCCTTAATGGATGGTTTTTATGGATATAATCAGATTAAGATAGCTCTTGAAGATCAAGAAAAGACTGCATTCACTTGTGCATGGGGTACCTATTGTTGGAAAGTTATGCCTTTTGGATTAAAAAATGTAGGAGCCACCTATCAATGAGCTATGAAAACTATTTTTCATGACATGATGCATAAAAACATGGAGGATTATGTGGATGACACTTTGGCCAAGTCTAAAAAAAGAGACACACACTTAGATGATTTAGAAGTCATTCTAGATCACATGGAAAAATTTCAATTAAGGTTAAATCCTAAGAAGTGTGCATTTGGTGTCACCTCTGGAAAAATTCTAGGATTTATCATTTCAGCAAAAGGAATAGAGGTAGACACTGAAAAAGTCCAAGCTATCATAGATATGCCACCTCCTAAAAACATTAGTCAAATGAGGAGTCTTCAATGCATAAGGAGGTTCATTTCATAGTTGGTAGATAGAGCTCAATCTTTTAACAAGAACTTACATAAGGGATTCAAATGTGTTTGGAATGAGGATTGTCAAAAGAGCATAGACCAAATCAAGAAATACTTGGCGAATCCTCCCATTTTAAAGCCTCCTATCCAAAGGAAACCACTTATTCTATATGTTTCAGTGACAGAATCTTCCTTGGGGGCATTACTAGCTCAACTTGATGAATATGGGAAAGAAAGAGCAATATACTACATTAGTCATACTCTTGTTTCATATGAGGTTAACTACACCAGTATTGAGAAAGCTTTCCTTGCGGTTGTGTTTGCTTCCCAAAAGTTGCGACATTACATGCTTGTGCACACAATACACCTCATAGCAAAAATTGATCCACTCAAGTATCTACTCAGTAAGGCTGCCCTCACAGGTAGACATGCTAAATGGATGATGATCCTTTTTGAGTTTGACATAGAGTACATTGAGCGTAAAGCAATCAAAGGACAAGCCATAGTACATCAATTGGCTGATTTCCCAATTCAAGATAATGCACCTATTCAAGTTGACTTTCCAGATGAGCACCTTATGTATATGACTGCAAGAACATGGAAGATGTTATTTGATGGATCTTTTATGCAAAAGGGTTCAGGAGTTGGTGTGTTGTTTGTTTCTCCTCATGGGTACACAATTCCTAAGTCTTACAAGTTATTGTTCCCATGTACAAACAACATTGCTGAGTATGAAGCTTTAACAAATGGACTTAAGATGACCATAGAATGGAGAATCAAAAAGCTACACATCTATGGGGATTCACAACTGATAATCAACCAAGTCAATGAAAAATATCAAACAAAAGATGAAAAACTAGTACCTTACAAGAAAATGGTTGATTCCTTGAAATGATACTTCACATTTCTCACATTTCAAAAAATCCCTAGAGCAAAAAACAAAGCAGCTGATGCTATGGCTACACTTGCTTCACTTCTTCAGTTAGAGAAACATGAGTCTAGATTTAAATTCTTGGTGGAAGAGCTACATTACCCTATCTATGACTCCCAAGAAAGCCATGTCATTTGTACCCTTGTTGGTCGTGAATCATCTCATTATGGTGCCATTTACTCATTCCTTCATGATGGCATTATTCTTGAAACCTTTAATCGATCTGAATGCAAAAACCTTACCCAAAATGCCTCTCATCATACCCTTATCTTTGGTGATTTGTATAGGAGGGGTCTAGATGGAACACTTCTTAGATGCTTAGAAAAGGAAGAGTCCGACCAAGCGTTAGTTGACGTTCACAAGGGCATCTATGGGGGACATTCCAATGGTCTTTCCATGGCTCGAAGGTTTCTTAGGGTGGGGTACTATTGGCCTATGATGCAGATTGATGTAGTAGCTTTTGCAAAGTCATGTGCAAAGTATCAAAAACATGGTAACCTGATACATGCTCCAGGTAGGGAGCTCATTCCTTCTATATCTCATTGGCCATTTTAGTGCTGGGCCTTTGATCTTGTTGGGTAGATACATCCCAACTCATCAAGTGGACACAAGTTCATTATCACTACTACTGATTACTTCACTAAATGGGTAGAAGCTATCCTACTTTCTGTTACCTCTGGCAAGATAGTCTCTCTATTCATTCTAAACCATATCATCTGTCGATATGGAGTTGCCTTCTGAGATTATCATTGACAATGGAGGTCAGTTCAAAAATAAGGACCTTAAACAACTTTGCAAAAAATTCAAGTTTAAACAACATTGGTCCTCCATTTACTTCCCGCAAGGAAATGGTCAAGCAGAGGCATCAAACAAAACCATTCTTAAAATCCTACATAGAACAGTTCATAAGAATGGTAGAGATTGGCATTTATAGATAAATCTAGCTTTGTGGACTTATAGAATGAGTATTCATACTCCTATTAGGGCTACTCCTTTTTCCCTTACATATGGTGTTGAAGTAGTGTTACCTTTAGAGGTTGAGATTCCTTCACTTAGAGTTTCCCTCAAAGGTCTAGTTATAGATGAAGACTACTACATCATGAGACTTCAAGAGTTAGAACTTCTCAATGAGAAATGACAAGCATCATTTGACCATATGAGGGTTTATCAAAAGCATATGTCCAAAGCCTTCAGAAAAAAAGTTTGCGCAAGAGAATTCCAAGTGGGAGATCTTGTCCTATGTGAAAATCCTAAAAATCAACAACATAGAGATCAAAAAGGAAAATTTGAACCTAATTGGCTTGGACTTTGCATCATTACAATAGCTTTTGGGACATGTGCTTATTTATTATCTACTGAATAGGGAGAGCATCTCCCTGATCCTATCAATGTTTGTACCTGAAGAAGTTCTATCCATGATGCCCATTCTATCTGGGGGCATCCTTTGTACATATTGATCCTGAAAAAATCCAAAAAATGGTATATTGTCAAAAAATTTGTGCTACTTGAGGCCTTTGCACCCCTGTTTGTTAGCATGTGTCCTCGACACTTAGCCTTTATCCATCATGCCTTGTCCTTGTTGCCTTGGTTTGGAATTGGCCTTTGTCTTTGTCTAGGGGGCATAACTATGTTAGCTTTGGTCTCTTGGATGCGTTAGTCTTTAGGACACCTCACAAACAGTGTTTTTCAACACCACCCCAACTGTGTTTTTCAACACAACCCCTAGCGTTGAGTGTTTTTGAACACTTCTCGGTTTGGTCTGACCCAGTTTTGTCATGTGATCTTACCTACTTGCAAGCATTCGATCCTTATCCTTAGAACTCATTATTAGTGAACACATCTAATTTTTAAATGCAACACTTAATGCTTGAGCTATGTCATGATCTTTTCTTTGTGTGCTAACTATTATTGATTTCCATTTAGTGTCCTTGTCTAATAAGTCTTTCCGAGATGTGTAGCTAGAGGACTTGGGGCATGGGGCATGTTTTTAATTACTTTCTACTTGCGGGTGTGGTCTTGAACCTCTTGAGTGTCTCTTGTTGTTCCCTTGAAACACTTAGGAGATTTGAGGCATTGTCCTTGACTATTTTTGCACAACCGTTCTTGTGGTCATCCTAAAATCTATGCCTTGATGCAAGCATGGTTTTGCTACATTAAATTGGGTAAGCTAACATAGAAGTCATCTTGAACTTTATGTCTTTGATGCTTATGTTAGAATCTTTCCACATTCCAATCCGATATCAATCACATTCATATCTTCATAGTTGCACTGGTGACTAGTGATGATTGTGTGATTTTCCAATGTCTATTAATAATGGCCCAATGATGAAAATAAGTTCCTTGACATTCTCTAATGAATGACGAACACAAAAATCCTATGTTACAGTTGCTCTATTGCAAGTACACCTTTGCATTTTCATGTAGCTTGCATTGTTAGACTTCATGATAATATGCATTTTTTGGCCGCATTAGGAGTTTGAGAGGGTTTTCCTTCATCTTTCTTTTGGACTTTTAATCAACTTCTGTCATGTTTTGATTTTCATTTCCTTATCTTCTTTCGTGTTTTGAATTGAAATTTCCTATCTTAAACAGTTGATTGATTTTGAGGCATCCTCTTTCTTGAGGCAAATTCTCTTTCTTCTCTCCATTTCTTTTCACCTCTTCCAAACTTCTATCTTCCATTCGCTTTCACCCCACTTCTTTTCTTCTAATTTAACCTTGGGGCATAATATTTCATGCTTAATGATCTACCTTGGTTCTGTGATCCTTATATCATTCATCTTACATCAAGAACCTTATTTTTAGTTTGATTTGATCAAATTTATCTAGTTACTATTTCTACTTTATCTCATTTTGATTTCGATCACGAGGGGGCAGTACCTATCAAACTTCAATCCTTGATTCAGCTTTATCAATCCTATCAATTAATTTTTTCTTGAGACTTGACAATTACCTATTTACAGGGGTGTTGGCCTTGTCTTTTTCAATCAGCTTATCCTTGTCCTGATGTATTCCCGTCTGTCGATCACAAGTCTTGGTTATTTTGTGATCCCAAATCGATCTCACATTTCAACTTCATTCTTTGACTACATGTGTTCCCATGAAGATCACACATTACCCAAAGAGGGGAAAATGTATGCACCCTAAAATGGTCACCTAGACTTTGGGCCCCCATTCTTCAATTTGTCAAGTGATGGAACCAATTTATCAATTTCCTAAATCATTGCCTTACAACTTTTTCAATTTAAATCAATTTCCTTGATCAAATCATAATTAATTTAAATATTTTAATATTTCCTAAGGTTTGATCATTGTATCCTAAGCCTCATTTAATTAAAAGAAAACTTCCCTTTTAATTAAATAAAATCATCTTATTTAAATAAAATTCCTCTTTTAATAAAATCCCCACTTAAAATCTCTCTTTGTGTTGAAAAAGGAAATAAAATAAATAAAAAACAAATAAAAATCCCTTTTTCTCTCCACTTTGATTGCACATACTTTTAAGTGGTGGGCCTTTTTCATCTTTTTGCCTCTTAAAGAATCTTGAGCACATGGATCAACAGAGATTTAATCTCCACCATTGCTCATTTCTTTTTGCCTCTTAATCTTGACCACCTGCTTTCCTTTATAAGGAGCCCTCTCCTTCTCTTTTTCATGTAGAAGATTTTTATATTGTTATGCTACAGGTTTGGAGAGCAACTTTGGAGAAGATTATTGAGCACTTGAGCTTGGATATTGCAACTTCTCTTTTCTTGTCTTCTTCTCTCATGCTTCCATGACAATCCATTTAGATTAATCTTGCACTTGCATATTAGATTAGATTCATATTTCCTTTCATAGAATAATTTCACATACGCATTTCCTTTCATAGATTAGTTTGCTTTTATGCGTTGTTATCATATAGAATAGCTTTCATTTTCATTTGCATGCATACTTGATGATCATGGAGACTAGCACTCTTGCTTTTCCTCTTTGAATCTCTCATTTTATGGTGTACTTGCATGGGTACAAACTAGGTCAAATATGAGGGCCTCCATTACAAACCCTTGCACTTCATGAATAGAGAGCTCTGAGTCACCATTTGAGACCTCATTCTTGAGTAATCTTGGATTTAATGACTCATAAAAGTGTGACAACATTTTAGCACACACATTGCTCCCTGGTGAACGTAGTGGCTCATCCAGTCTCTATCCTATCTTCAGACCTTATCAATACTTTAGCCAGTCACTATGAACCTAATGAGTGGATGGTAAAGAATAGTGTTAGAGAAGTGGTCTTGGATCTAAGGCCAAATAACATAGATGATGTCTTCCACTTTCCAAAAGGGTTTGAAAAGTTCTTCAATTTTTATATCAATAAAGGGATGGAATTCTATAATAAGTATGTCTCCAAGGCTCATAGCATCATAAATAATGAATACTTGATGTAGCCCATGCCAAAGAACAAACTAGACATAATTGACATGAGGAGGGGGTACATGTAGGAAGATATCCAAGCTACAATCACAATGATCAACAGGGTTTACTGGTTTGCAAAATCTAGTCAGTTGGAACCTTGGATGATCCTTCTCATTTAGAAGATAAGGGAAAGATAAGCAAGGTTTGATTGGGCTACCATTCTGAGGGATAATCTTCATGAGCAGTTGGTCTGAGTAAAGACTGATCCCCATTTCTACATGATGTCATATGTCATGTACTTGCTAGCTGCTAGGACAGTGTATCTAGGTTTGACCAAGGTTGGTGCAATGGGAGATTAGAACACTCGGCCATTTGCACTGTATCTTGAATTGGTGATGAAGGATTTTTACACACATAACAACCCAGACTTCCAAATTATCAATGATGCCTTCGTGTTCAATATCATATGCTTTATTGAAGGAGATTATGCAAAGAGGATGTCCACCAAAGCTACTACCAAAGTAAAGGCCCTTGGGGCATTCTACGTACAATTCTAGACTTTCACATACATTCGGGTGGCACAAAGTACCTTGGCACCAAAGCAGCTACCCAGGTACCCTTCGGACAGAGTTTTCCTCCTGGAGATAGAAAGGTAGCTATCTGATGTGCATGAACACATAAAACATAAGAAGAAACATTGTTGGGACTTCCCTATTTCTATATGTCCTCATTGTGTTCCAGACATGGTCTTCAAATCTCTAATCTGGGAATGTGATGAATTCCCACTACTAACCTACAATTTGGTAAGACCTCACTTTGATCCTATTGACACATTCAACCATATAATGGGGAGGCCTTATATGCATGAATCACATATTGAAGATCACTGGGAAAATTGTGTGGATGATTACGAGGTGAGAATCTGTGACTATTGTCGGATGAGTTTGGAGCTGGCATAGACCACTCTTTCATTAAGAATCCCTCAAAAGGTGATGGATGCTGATTCCGAGGACATATTGGATTCCATATACAACACAGACAAGGTGTATACAAAGGCTATCCTGAATGCAGAGGTGGATAGAGATGAGAATGGTGATATTGAGTTCAGAGCCTCACATGTGGTCAAGGTGACCAAAGCATGGATCACCGGTCTATTTCCCATGAAACCAGTACCTATGAAACAAATCTTGAGATAGTCCTCTAGGGAAAAGAAGAAGAAGGGAGAAAAGGTCCTAAAACCACATTTCAAAGAAGTTGGTCCTCTAAAGCCAAAAACTATCTACAAGTATGAGCACCAAACTGCATATGGTCTGGCCACTCACTCAAAGAAAGTCAAGACTAGGATGATGGGAAGTATTGGGCCACTAGATGCGCCTTCATCTAGCAGCCATGATTCTCCTAGCATGGCCAAGAAAATAAAGTTCAAGATCATAGGACCCAAGCCAACTAGAGTAATTAAGGGCCATGTCTACAAAAGAAAAAAAGGCTCCATGCCTACACAAATGGATACCCTACTGGAAGATTATGAGGATGAACTAGATGAAGTACCTCTCAATATGAGAACCTAGTCTATGAGATTTATGAAGAAGAGAAGAATAGTGAATGATGATCCAGAAGATACCGAAGGGACAACTCAAGAAGAGCCCATAAACCTAGATGCCTTGGGTGATGATGAATTTGATATCAGGGATTTCAAAGGGCTACATGCTTTCTAGGACTCTGAACAATAGGGTCAAGTCCATGGGGAGTTGGTAACTTTTGACTCTTTTCCCACATAATTCACTGTTCCACATAGCAAGATAAGAGAGAAAGCTCCGCAAGGGTCACAAGAGCCAAATGAAAAAGAGATGGGTGAAGTGCAAAAGGAAGCCACAAAGATAGAAAAGGACTCTTCCATTGGGGTCACCTCTGAGGAAGATACAATTACACAAGTCCATTTGGTCACACAAGTTCCCACTTTTCTACCTCCGCCTCTACCTGCGCATCCAACTCCACCCCCACTTTCACATTAAACACCACCTACCACTCCACTTACCCCTCTAGTATCAACCACTCTGCAGCCCCAACAACCTCTTCCATCTCATGTTCCCATGCCAACTCCACCTCTACCTTGAATGCCTTTACCGAATCCTTTTTTCACTCCCACTCCTCCAAATGTCGAAACTAAAATAGTACCATCAAGTTCTCAAGTGCCTGAGAAGGATATAGAGGCAACTCATGAGAAGGAAGTTGAAGAAGAGCACATAGGATCCAAGGAGCCAGCTAACAATAGAGAATCATAAGCTGAAGAAGAGCCACACACTGAGGAGGAGAAACAACAAACTAATACAGAGGAACAAATGGCTGATGAACAACAAATAGCTCATGAAGAAGAGAAAATAGAGGAGGAAGGTGAGTCAGATACTATGGAGGAAAAAGAAATAGAAAAGGGAGAGGAGAGTCAAGAAGAGATGGAGACCGAGGGCCCAACAATTTCCTCCTCTTTGATGAATCCATATGAGCCTTTAAATTCATTTTCAAATCCCACCTGGTTCATAAAAGAAATACAATCAAGGGTCAGAGTATACATAGATGATGAGGCTGATATGGTTGCATTAGGGTAAGCATTCCACCAAACAACATTAATCACTTGAGCAAGAACACTATCTTATGTAACATAGGATCAAGCGGGTAGGTGGAAGGCATAGGTGGCTATTCCCATGATGGATGTTAGTACAAGTGATATCACTCCAGATGACTATGTGTTGGAGGAGGTAGACTTGGGAGAGCCAACCGGAGAGGGAAGTAAAACTTTGGCTACTCTTGGATTAAAACATGCCCTTGGTTTCATGGACAAGGATGAGGAGAAAATAAAGGCTCTGATGGAGCAAAATGAAGCTATGAAGAGATTTATTTTGAAGACAACAGGTCCCATTTACCCTGATAACCCTGAGGCCTCATTATAGGCAATTTTGCAGAAGAGGGGGGAAGTCAATAAAGATGTTCCACATTCTTTTGTGCAAGCATGTGCAGACTAGAAAGAAGATTTTGAGCAATTTGTGAAGGTAGCCCTCAAGAAGATTCTGAGACCTCTCTAGAGCATTCTTCAAGGAGTCACATCTTTAGTGGAGATCATGAGTGAGGAGGATGGTTTAGAGGAGACAATCTGAAACTAGAAAAAGGTGTTGGATAGCTTAGTAATAATAAGGAAGTAGCGCTTCCAGCTCTTGGTTAAGATATACGAAGTGTCAGAGCTAGATAGTTTTGAAGAATGGATCCAAGAGATAATAGGAGCTTTAACTACCTTTGAAAAGGTACTCAAAAGGTTGGATAAAAGGAGAGATGATAGTATGCTCTTTGTAAAGGAATTGCATGAGTTCTTTGATGGTTTAGACTTGGATTTGTATGATGAGGATGATGAAAAAACAATGCACTCTGTGAACGCCATTGTCAATCAATATCTAAGTATATTCAGAGGGGTCAAGAAAAAGGAGGATCTCCAACAAATGTTTTATCAAAATGAGGAAATCCAAAAAATGTTGTCTTGAGAAGAAGAAATGCAAGGTATCACAATTGAATTATTCCCCTTCTGAGATAAGCAGTAGGAGATCCTTAAAGGGGTTAAAATGGTAGATTTTGAAGAGGTACTAGAGATTGTAGACAGGTTCCAGAAGGCCCATCCATAATTTCTTCCTAGCTAGTGTGATGCAAGCGAGGGGTCAAGAGGGGCCAAAGGATGGCACACCCTAATGATCCAAGCCTGCAACACACATGTGGAAGCAACAAACAACAAGAGTGAGAGAGAGAATGCTAGATCCTTTCATATATTATCATCAATTTGAACCATACATGCCAGGCTGTAAGGCCTTCCTAGTTAGGGCTTGATATTACAATGAATTACAAAAGTCCTCAAACATGCAAGGATCTGTCAGAAATCTCCAATCTAATGTCTACTATCTTCTATCCAAAAAATTGCCTTTTTTTTCAAACTACCACCAAACATCTACATTTATAAAAGAAGCTACCAAGTTGAGTTAGCCTTCAGATCCATAATTAATGGAAGTAACAATCAAATCTAGGACCACATGCTTCCCAATGATGGATACCAACATTAATTCCACAATCCAATATAAATGCACAAGTCAGCCACAATAGGAAACAAAACTGAACCCGTCGGTACGCAAGATAACTGAGCAGTAGATAGGCAATGCCGAGCGCCAGTGAAATAACTAACTGCCCAGGAGAGAACCAACCACACTTAGTAACCAAAGGAAATCAACCAACTATCGATGAACTCGGTCAAAGTAGAAACCGAGCAACACAGACAAAACTCCAATTCTTTTTGGTGACACAAGATTGCCAGGGACCCAAGATGCTCCTACATCAAACACCTAGGGTTATTTTGAAATGATTCTCTAAATCATTTGGTAGGTCTAGTCTGAGCTACATCCAACTCAGACTATGAAATCTAAGAACTGTCTTCCATCGGTCTATTCTTCCACTTAACCAAATATCCATGTATTGTTTTCCTCTTGTACTTTTGCCAACTCTTTCCTTCAAAATTTGTTCAACTTCATCATTCTGCTTCTTAGGGTATTCTGTCGGTACTATTACTTCTTCATCAGGTTCATGATACTCATACAAATCAACAATGTTGAAAATCAGTGATATATCCATGTCATCAGGTAACTCAATCTCATATGCATTTCCACTGTCAAATTTCTTTAGAATCTTGCAAGGTCCAAACTTCTTCATCTTCATCTTTCCATATGTTCCAACAAGAAATCGGCCTTTCTTCAAATGAACCATCACTTCATCACCAACATCAAAAGTTTTATGTCTTCTTGATCTATCAGCTCTATCTTTGTATTTTTGATTACTATCTTCTAGCTTCAGCTTCACATCTTCATGCAATGTCTTAACGTATTCAACAAACTTTACTCCTTCAACAATTTTCTTATTCTCATCAACAATTTCTCTCAAATCAGATATTCCTCTCAGTTGTGTGCTATTCACAATCTCAAATGGCGTCTTTCTAGTACTCCTATTCTTTGAATTATTATATGCAAACTTTGCTTGTGCCAACATAGAATCCCAATTACTCGGTGTGTCTCCAACTAAACATCTTAAAAGATTTCCCAAACTTCTATTCACAACTTCAGTCTGTCCATCAATTTGTGGGTGGAATGTAGAACTATATTTCAATTTAGTGCCAAATTTCTTCCAAAGTGTTTTCCAAAAATAACCAACATATTTACTATCTCGGTCAGAGATAATACTCCTTGGTAATCTATGCCATCTGAAAATTTCCTTAAAGAAAATATCTACTACATGTATTGCATCGGATGTCTTTCTACAAGGTATAAAATGTGCCATCTTAGAAAATCTATCCACAAAAACAAATATTGAATCATTACCTCTTACTATCTTTGGTAAGCCAAGAACAAAGTCCATACTGATGTCAATCCAAGGTTTCTCAAGAACATAAATCAGTGTATACAATCTAATATTCCGACTTACTCCTTTTGCAACTTGACAAATTACACAAATTTTCACAAATTTTTGAACATCTCTATACAACTTTGACCAATAGTACTTCTCCTTCAACAAATTCTATGTTTTATCAATGCCAAAATGTCCAGCCAAACCACTACTATGTTTCTCTTTTATCAAATTAGATCTCATTGCTCCTCTCGGTATGCATAGCTAAATACCTTTGAACAACATACCTTCTTGAATAAAATATTCATCCCATTTACTATCTTGTTGATCTTGAATAGGTGCTTTGCACTTTCTCCATGGCTCAGAAAAATCAGGGTCATTTTCATACAAACCTCTCATCTCATCAAAACCAAGAACCTTAATTTTCATCTCAGTCATCAAAGATCTTCTTCAACTCAATGCATCAACAACTTGGTTAGTGACTCCACTCTTATGCTTTATCACAAATGTATAACTCTACAAATACTCAACCCATTTCATATGTCTCTGATTCAACTTATTCTGACTACCCAAATATTGTAAAGCCTTATGATCAGTGTACAACACAAATTCACTTAGTATCAAATAATGTCTCCATTTCTTTAGTGCTTGAACAATAGCATAGAATTCTTGATCATACACAAATTATTTCCTTCTAGCATCATTCAACTTTTCACTAAAGAAAGCAACAGGTTTACCTTCTTGACTCAACACAGCTCCAATTGCACTTCCACTTACATCACATTCTACTTGAAATGCTTTATTGAAATCAGGTAATGCCAAAATAGGTAATTCATAAACCTTCTACTTCAGGGTATCAAAACTTCTATCAGCTCCATGTCCACTTGAATTCTCTTTTGTCTCCTCTCATAGTCTCAATCATAGCATTACAAATTGAACTGAAATTTCTTATGAACTTTCAGTAAAAACTTGCCAAACCATGAAATGATCTTACCTCAGTAGCATTCATAGGTGTAGGACAATTCAAAATAGCTTCAACCTTTTCAGGATCCATCTTCAAACCATCAGCTGAAATAACAAATCCCAAATACACAATCTCTTCTTTCATGAATGAACACTTTTTCAGATTTATCAACAACTTCTCCTCTTTCAATCTTTGCAAAACTTGTCTAACATGTAACAAATGTTCTTCTTTGGTCTTACTAAATATTATAATATCATCAAGATATACAATCACAAATTTACCCAAGAATTTCTTCAAAACTTCATTCATCAACCTCATAAAAGTACTCAGTGCATTAGTTAAACCAAAAGGCATAACCAACCACTCATACAAACCTTCTTTTGTATTGAAAGTAGTCTTCCATTCATCACCTTCTCTGATTCTAATATGATGATACCCACTTTTAAAATCAATCTTTGTGAAATACTTTTCTCCAGTCAAACTATCCATTATATCATCCATTCTCAGTATAGGAAACCTATACTTCACTGTTATCTTATTGATTACTCTGGAATCAATACACATTCTCCATTCTCCATTCTTCTTTAGTGCCAAAATAATAGGTATTGTATAGGGACTCAAACTTTCTCTGATCAAACCTTTCTCTAGCAACTCTTGAATCTGTTGGTTCAATTCTTGATTCTCCGTAGGTGTCAACCGATGAGATGCCTTATTCGGTAAACTAGCTCCAGGGATTAGATCCATACAATGATCAATGCTTCTTTTCGGTGGAAAACCATTAGGTACATTATCAAAAATGATATCACTGTACTCAGTGAGTAACTTATCAATCTCCTCAGGGAAATTATCTTCTATTTTCTTACTCAGCTTATTAGGAATCACAACAAAACATACATCATTCCTCTTCAAAGAATTAACAAATTTTATTCCTTCCATCAAATAAAATTTCACAAATGTGCAAACATCTTCCATCAATGATAACAAGATTTTTTTCTTTCCATCAGCCACAATAGTATACTTATGAAATCTCCCATCATATATAGCATGTCTATCATATTGCCAAGGTCTACCCAACAAAATATGACAACAATGCATAGGCATGATATCACATAACACCTTATCATAGTATTTTCCAATCTTCAAATTCACATAACATTGTTCACTTACCAAGACTATATTCTCATCTTTGATCCATGAAATATGATAGGGCTTCGAATGTACCAACCTTTCCAACTATAATTTTATGACCATCTCTTCAGATGCGAAGTTCTCTGAGTTACCACTGTCAGTGATTACCTTCCAAACTTTGTCAAAAAATCTACATCTGGTCTTGAACAAACTTTTCCTTACCAGATCTTTCTTCTTTCTTTCATTCCACAGTGCTCTCCTTACCATCAAATTATTTTCTTTCTCAAGTTCATTCAGTGACTCTTCTTGCACCAAAGCATTTCTACTACTACCAACCTTCTTACTAGCTTGTGTACATTCAAAAGATATATGTCCTTCTTCTCCATAGTTATAACAAGTTCCTCAAAAACTTCCTCTACCATAACCACCTTGGTAGTTACTGCCTCTACCTCTAGAACTTTCACCTTTCCACTCGGTCTTACCTTTGTCTAGATTTGTCTTTTCTGGTTTAGATCTACCATTTTCACCATTAGATCTACCTCTTCCCCTAGGAAATCTACCACCTCAACCTCTCTATCTCTGTTCATGTCTCTTGTTCAATTTTGCCTCAGCTTTCAAAGCAAATTGATAAGCCTCTTCAATGTTCTCCAACTTGACCATACTAATTTCCTCTTGGATGGAAACCCTCAAACCATTCAGGTATCTACCAATTCTTTCCACATCATCTTCATCATGTCTAGATCTAATATCTAATCTATAGAATTCCTCAGTATACTATTTTACCGAGCTATCTTTCTATCTCTAACTTTGCATTCGCCAAAATAGGTTAATTTGATAATCATAGGGTAAGAACTTTTCTTTCATTTTATTGACCATTTTACTCCATACCTTGATTTTGTCTTTTCCTTTTCTCTTCCAATTGAATTGCAGGTGTTCCCACCATAAGGTTGCATGACTTTTCAACTTTGTGCTTGCAATCTTCACCTTCTTATCCTCAAGGATATTCTCATATTCAAAATACTTTTCCATCTCGGTGATCCAGTCCACCAATTCATCATAATCTAGCTTTCCACCATACTCAAGGGGATTGAAATGTGGTGTTGACTTCAGACTTGTCAAAGCCTTCAAAAATATTTCTTCACCTTGATCCATAACAAGAGAAGGTTCTGCATTCGCCTGTTCTTCTTCAATTTCATCATCACTAACATCTTCAAGATGTCTACCTCTTCTTTGGGCAGTTTCCACTACTTCTAACCTAGTAGCAATCTATCTTATCATATCTACCAATCCTAGATCTACATCTTGCCCCCAACGAACCATCTTGACAACCCTCTACAATTGCAGGTTAGATCACAATTTTCTACCCCACAACAATCAACTAGGGCTTCAAGAGGAACCTGCAAACCTAGATCCGCAGACCTAGATCAAGATCTAACCTCACTCTGATACCACCTGATGCAAGGTAGGGGTCAAGGGTGGCCAAAGGGTGGCACACCCTAATGATCCAAGCCTGCAACAAACATGCAGAAGCAAAAAACAACAAGAGTAAGAGAGAGAATGCCAGATCCTTTCATATATTATCATCAATTTGAACCATACATGCCAGGCTATAAGGCCTTCCTGATTATGGCCTGATATTATAATGAATTATAAAAGTCCTCAAACATGTGAGGATCTGTCAAAAATCTCCAATCTAATGTCTACTATCTTCTATCCAAAAAATTGCCTTTTTTTTCAAACTACCACCAAACATCTACATTTATACAAGAAGCTACTGAGCTGAGTTAGCCTTCAGATCCATAATTAATAGAAGTAACAGTCAAATCTAGGACCACACACTTCCCAATGATGGATACCAACATTAATTCCATGATCCAATATAAATGCATAAGTTGGCCACAACAAGAAACAAAACTGGACCCGTCGGTAAGCAAGATAACTGAGTAGCAGACAGACAATGTTGAGTGCCAGTGAAATAATCGATCACCTAGGAGAGAATTGACCACACTCGGTAACCAAAGGAAACTGACCAACTATTGACCAACTTGGTCAAAGCAAAAATTGAGCAACATAGACAAAACCCCAATTATTTTTGGTGACACAGGATTGCCAAGGACCCAAGATGCTCCTGCATCATAGTGAGCATCTAGTTTATACTTAGTCAAATTTTGGTGCAAGGAAAAATGCAAGTTTGACACTTAGCCATTTTTGTAGAGCCTATTTTTCGGCATTTTGTCCCTAGAGAACTTTCGGCCTCCGAAAGTCCAAAGTGCAAAATTTTGGAGAGGGAGGACTTAACACTTGGTCATTTTTGAAACTTGGTTTTTTCGGACCAACTGTCAGGATTTGGGCATTTTTTCTCGCGTCTAATGTTTAACTCTAGTTGTCTTAGAGTTGATTTTCTAGTTGACTGGGCTTCTTTTTGGGGGTCATTCTTGCATGATTTTGGGATCTCTTCCATTTGGGTCCACGTGGGGAGGTTGTAGCCAAAGATCAAGGACAAAGACATGGAGATTATCAAGAGCTTGCACGAGTTCCAGCTCCATTTTCGAGTTATTTAATGCATGATTTATTCAAATCTTTGTAATTCATGAGGTTTAATTTCATGCTAGGGTAGTTTAGCTAAGTTTTAGAAGTAGATTCATTAATGCAATCTCTAGTTTAGATTTACTTTCAAGTTTTAGTTGCAGCCAAACCCTAGCTGCAAAAATAAGAGTAGGGCTCTATAAATTGTAATAAAATAATGTAATGAGGGTTGATTTGATCATTAATACAATACATACATTTGGTGCTTCATTCATGGTGTGATTCTTCTACTATCTATGTGAAATTTATGAATGTGTGAATTGCTCATTCCTTTATTTCAAAGAGCTAATTGGTTGTTTAATGATTTCAAGTCTGTGATCTTTTAGTTTAGTGTTTGTTGGTATTGCATTGCTATGTTGTGACAAATTTATGAGAAAATTATTCTTTGGTGCTTGAAGATTAACTTGTCTCACATGCGTGCACATCTATGGTAGCTTCATGATCTAATGAGTATTGGCTTATTCTACATCCGCGTTTGTTCAATTCCATTGATGATTGCATCCATTTAACTAAAGATTGTGACATGATCTGATCTCTATTTTGTGGGTTTCTTCATCTTCTTGGTTATTTAATTTGCATGGTGGTGTGATGCTAGCATATGTCCATTAGGTTTCTTTTTAGTAATTTCATTCAATCTCTTGTTACCTTGCTACTTCTAACCCTACTTGCAAAATTACTTCAGTAGATTAATTAGATTAATGTTGCTTTTGTTTCTAAATCTTAAAATCGAATAAAAAAAGAGAGATATTGTGGAATCCTAAAGTTTGTTTTATAGTTTCCCTTGAGAGAAGAACCAAAAAAGGCCTCCTTGTTGATAGATTCATATTTGTCTTCTGTTGAGCTATCCAAGTGGTTGAGACCTAGCTAGAAGGAACCTTGAGATTGATTCTATCAGTCTTCCAAGAGGGGAATTTTCTCTTGTAAATTTCTAGCCATTGTCTTCATGTAAAAATGATGCTCAACATAAGTGGCGCTAGAAAGAGGGCCCTCAAAAGGGATACCCTAGAATATTGGATCATTCTCTCCTAAAAGGTTTCAATGAGTCCTTAGATCTTCACCAAACAAAGGGGAGTTCCTTGAACTTATAGAGTTTCATAGACCCTGCAGTAATAGAGCAAAGCATGGAGATGATACTTCAGATCATCCAAATCTTCCTCCATTTCCAACCATTGTTGCCTCGCCTACTGCTCCTCCACCACTAGCTCCAATGACATTTTTTGTGAATGCTCAAAGCTCTCCATTGAACATACAAGAAAAAATCCATCACCTACCAAGAATCCTAAGAAATTCTGCCCATGTTTCATCTATGGAGAATCTAGGACAGTGGAAGAACACATTTGTGCATTCAAGGAATTGTGAAATCGTAAGGAGATTGGTCATCAAGACGTCAGGTGCCACCTTTTCCCCTACACACTGGGGGAATTTTCATATAATGGGTATCTCAACTTGTCATGAGGATCCATGTCTACATGGGCATAATTTGAGTCAAAATTCCTTAATCAATTCAAGTTGTATGTGGATCCGACAATGCTTCATCACCAGTTCATCTCAGTGAGAAAAGACCTCAATGAATCAATTGCTATGTTCAATCATCATTTTCATAAGATGTACCAAAAACTTGAGTCTCCATCTATTGTACCCATTGGGGCTGCCATACAAGTGTACCTATGAGCCTTAGACCCATTAACGTCCATATTTTTGAAAAGGCTGGGGGACTATCATGTTTACCCAACAAATGGACCCGCAGGTAGGTGAAAATTATGGTATTATACCAATATTAGGTAATGCTACTATGAATGGTCCGTTCGCATCAAATAATCAAGTTCTAGTGCAAAATGCACCAAGGCTCAACCTAGTGCCTACTCCATACACTAGTGCCTCACCACTTGCTATCACATATCTAGGGTATGATACACATAAAGCTTCCTTGTGTGAACAAAAGGTTGCTATTCCAAATGAGCCAGACCACACTCTAGTGAATGAATTAAATGCCATGAAGAAGATGTTGTCCCAGTTGAACATAGAGATTACTCAGATGAAGCTCAACCCATCTCAAACCTAGGGAAACTACCAACGTTAGATGAATTCCCCAAATACCTACTCCCAAAATCAGAATCATAATTATGGCAATTACAACAACAACAACAATAATGGTGGAGGTTATGGGAACACTTGTCAAGACAAGTAGTTTAGACAATAACAAAAAAATAGAACATGGACCACACATCCAAATAATGGTAGCATACCTTTAGACAATGCTAACACCTTCAATTCATTTGAGGTCAACTTTACCCAAGGTCCCAGCATGCATCAACTAGATTATGAATATAGAGGCGAATTTGATAACCAACAAGCCCAAGATCCTGAAAGTTCCAAAACCCACTTCAGTGCCATGGTCTTTGATTCATATGATCCAAGTATGGGTGAAAATCCTATTGATAACATCGTGGAATAAGAGTTTGTCTTCCCTTTCAATCAAGAAAGTCATCCAGAGTACTCCGAGGTCCACGCTTTTCAGAACACTAATAGGAACACCTATAACCTAAGAAGCAAAAGGGAAACTTTGACTAATGGCATTCCCCCAGGAATGCAGCCCACTCCACCTGATCTGTGGGCTAGCAATAATCTTACACCCCCAAGAGGTCCTGGTGCCAATGTCGCTTTGACGATGCAACACCAACCTACTCTGCTTAAAAATCCAATTTGGAACAATGAAAAGTAAAACACGGTGGAGGAATTGAAGAAAGTTCAAACCAACATGTCAATGTATTCCAAATTAGCCTCATCTAGCAATAATACCAGAGGTACATCTAACATGAATGTGGAAGAGGCAATGCTGAATATGTTTAGAGACAGGGTAGAAGTATCCCCATTCTTACTTAGTCTCAAGATCTTTGGGAGGAACCTGCATAACTACTTGATTGACTCAGGGGCTTCATGCAATGTGATGCCATTGTCCATATGCCAAAAGTTGGGGATGAGCCCCCAATCGACTAACAAGGTGGTGATCCAACTTGACAAAATAGAGGTCAAAGTCATTGGAGTCTTGAAGGATACCTTCATACAACTGACGACTAACTCCAGGATCCAAGATTGCATTGAAATCCATGTGGTGGACATCTCAGAAACATATGGCGTGCTGCTCAATAGAGAATGGACCCAATCTTTGAGAGGATGGTTCTCCACTAATTTTACTCAACTTTGGCTGCCATGGAAAGGGCTAAATAACTAGATCAAGATTGATGTAGGGCCCAAGCTAAAACAAATGATAATGGAGTACAATGCCCCAAATGAAGTCTTGTTCTCACAAGCTGATCTGGGAGTGTATCACTTCGACAAAGTATTTGCATTCCATCTCAAAGAAGAAGAGAGCTCGAACGATAGCCCTGTGCAAGGGTTAGTAAGTACCCAAACTCTCGAGGAGATTCTCATAGAATTCATAAATGGTATGATGAAGAATATGAGACATCTTGGCCATGACATTAACCCAAACATACTAATGTTACCAGGGTATTTTCATCTCTATCAAGCAAACCATTCAGAGTTTACATGTCAGGACTGCCAAGAGGTAGTAGCCCAAGTAATAAGCTAGATGTCTGGTGCATCTAGGGTTACAAAGGATACAATGACGCATTAAAGTGAGGATAGGTCTCCCCTTTGTGAAGAACCCCAGGTTCCCATAGCTGAATGTTTTATACAAGAGGAATGGAGCTCTTCTGATGACAACTATCTGCCCCCATGTCACAAAGTTTGGCACAATGCCAAGGAAAAACATAAAATGAAATGGGTTCCCCTTTCCAAATGAGAATACTCAAACAAAGAGAATTTGAAGGCCCTAGGTACAGAAGGTCTATCACTAACTAAAGCCCTCATTGAATCCCAGGGTAATGCACATCTACCGGAGGTGACTTCAAAAGCCCAAGTTAAAACATCCTCCAGCAAGAATCACCCTATCTAGAAACTTACGTTCGATGGCTCCAAGTGTAAACAAGGAGCAGGGGATGGGATTGATTTGGTCAAACCTCATGGGGGTTCATATTATGCCACCTATCGACTACAATTCTATTGCACCAATAACATTTCTAAGTATGAGGCTCTAGTTCATGGTCTTCTCTTGGCACATGAGAAGAAAGTGAAAGCACTAGTGGTTGAAGGTGATTCACAGTTAATAGTTTAATAGATTTGGAGACAATATTCCTACATCGATAAGAGATTGGCCTCCTATCATAATTGTGTCTGGGATCTAATTGAAGATTTTGAAGCCTTCAACATCTGGAGCATCCCAAGAAGAAATAATATAGTTGCTAATGCCTTGGTGGTGTCAGCAAGCTCCTTACAACCACTGGAAAAATCCAAATTGAAGAAATTATCCATAGAGCTAGTGGCTATATGAGTAGTCTGTGAAAATATCAAAAATTTCTAGGTATTCCAAGATGATCATCAGATACTGGAATTTATCATGAGCACCGTCATCTTTGACAAAAAAAGAATTGATGAAGAAGAAGATGAAGTAGAAGAGTTAGATGACTTAGGGATCTTAAATTTGAAGACCAACTCCATTCCAAAAGGAATAGTAGCCCTAGAAAGGATTTTTGATAAAGATGAACATGCCTAGGAAAGAGGAAAAACACTAGTAGTAGGCAGTGATGATTGTGAGCTTTACAACTTGGACACACAAATTGAACCCAGGGAAGTTCATATTGGTAAAGTGGGAACACCTAAAGAAAAGAAGCAGATGATCAAGATATGCACTGAGTAAAAAGATGTCATAGCATGGAGCTATGAAGATTTGAAGACCTACGACCCCAACATTATCATCCACAACATCCCCTTGAATCTAGATGCTAAAACCTTTCACCAAAGGCAAAGGCCGGTGAATCCTATGATCGAACCAGTGATCCAGAAGGAGGTGCAAAAGTTGTTTGATGTCAAGATCATTTTCCCTATCCAACATTCAACTTGGGTAGCCAACCTCATCCCAGTGAGAAAGAAAAGTAGGGAGGTTCGACTTTGTGTGGATTTTAGAAACTTGAACAGGTCCTCTCAAAAGGACAATTACCCGTTGCCATCCCTTGATGAAGTATTGTAGGTGGTTAATGGTTCCCAAATGATGTCTTTCCTAGATGGCTACTTTGGGTACAACCAAGTCATGTTAAAAGAAGAAGACCGCCTGAAAAAATCCTTCACAACAAAATGGGGGACATTTTCTTATCATCTTATGCCATTCGGTTTGATCAATGTAGGAGCTACTTTCCAATGGGATATGGACGAGGCATTTAAAGGATTGGTCAAAAATTGCATTGTTATCTATATGGATGACCTCACAGTTTTCTCTAGGAACCATATTGACCACATTGAAGATCTAAGAAAGGTCCTGAAAAGGTGTCGACATTACAGAATCTCATTAAATCTTAAGAAGTGTGTCTTTGGGGTGACTCAAGGCAAGCTCCTCGGGCACATCATATCTGAGATGGGCATCTCAATTGACCCAGAGAGGGTTGAGGCTATTCTAAAATTGGTTCCTCCAAATAGTAGGAAGGAGCTGAAATATTTCTTTAGGAAATCAACTTCGTTAGGAAATTCATCAGTGGGTTTGTAGAGATAGTGCATCCGTTAAATGATATGTTGAAGAGAGATGCTAATATTGAATGGAACACTTAGGCTAAAGAGGCCTTTGAAGAAATCAAGACATCCATTTCCACTACCCTAGTCCTTGTCAGCCTCGATTATCTTCTACCATTCAAGGTTTATTCCTTTGCTTCAGAACATACATGTGCAGGAATCTTCACAGAAGAAAGAAGAAGAAGATGAATGACTGATAGCTTTCATGAGCTGTCCCCTAAAAAATGCTAAACTCAAATATCCAAATCTAGATAAGCAATCTTTTGCCTTGGTTAAGGCTGTTAATAAATTCAAACACTATATCCTTTAGAGTAAAGTCCTTGCTATTGTTCTAGATCTAGCAGTCAAGTCCTTGCTGATGCAAAATGAACTAGGAGAATGAAGAGGGAAGTGGATGGCAATACTATAGGAATTCAACATTGAGATCCAACTGATGAAATTAGTGAGAGGTCAAGGTCTTACTAGGATGATGGCAGAAATAGAACAAGGTTTGGTGTGCTAGGTGTACACCAATGAAGGAGTAGTCACTGACGTATTTTATCAAGACATAGTCTACTATTTGTTACAAAATTGTTTCCCAGATGGATTGAATGGTTCTGAAAGGAGAGCACTGAAGAATAGGAGCAATTCATACATGTTGAAAAATGGGAAGCTCTATAAACACAACTATGATGGACTATACCTATGATGTTTAGATTGAACAGAAGCCAAGCAGGTTCTCACAGAATTTCATGATAAGTATGGTACTAGGCATAGATTAGCAGAAGCCACAACCCATTAGATATTGAGATCTAGCTATTACTGGCCAAATTTGTTCAAAGACACTCATGAACACATGTGCTCTTGTCATGTTTTCCAAACCAACACCATTCAAGAGAAACATCTGGTGATGCCCCTACAGCTAGTGTATGAAGTGCACCCATTCACCCAATGGGGGCTAGATTTTATGGGAATGATCAATCCTCCATCCTTTGCAGGCAACTAATACATCTTGACTACAACCGATTACTGCACATGTTGGATAGAGGCATAGGTTATGAAGAATTGTACCACTGAGGTGATCACTAAATTCCTAGAAGAGTTCATCATCAGAAATTTTGGCATGCCATTTTTCTTGGTATGTGATAATGCCCCCTACTTTTCATCTACAAGTCTCATTAAATGGGCCTTCGAAAACTAGGTAATTCTAAAATTCTCATCCAATTACTACCTGCAAGGGAATGAAGTTGCTGAGTCAACTAACAAGAACTTAACAACAGTAATCAAGCACCTCTTGGATGAAAATCCTAGAGACTGGCACACTTAGTTGAAGTATTCTCTATGGATGGATCGAGTGAGAATTAAGAATGCTTTGGAGACCTCTCCCTACTAGCTGGTCTATGGTCTGCAGACCATTTTTCCAATGAACCTAAAAATCCCTATTCTAAGATTCATGGATCAATACGTCAAGGGGGAGGACCAGGTGCAGATTCATCTGATGAACTTACTGGACCTCAAAGAGAAAATAACTATGGCTCTAGAACATGTATCCAAACACCAAGCCATTCTCAAGCGGTGGTTTGATAAAAGAGAAACCATAAAAGCCTTCAGAATTTCTAATTTGGTTCTAATGTGGGACAAAGCTAAAGAACCACTAGGAAACCACACCAAATTTCAACATTTATGGATAGGCCCTTTCCAGATTGTAGAAATCCTGGGAGAAAATATCTTTCAGATTAGTTCTCTTGACTGAGAATTGGTCACATTGCTAGTCAACGATAAGTTTCTGAAGCATTATTTTGGGTCTTGACTGGCCCTTTGTATAATATTGTATATTCTTGTAATTTAGTGTCTTTTTCTTTGTTTTCTTTTGGTCTTGTCATCTACATCTTTTCGTTGGGTCTTTGTTTGCTAGGGGTAAGTTCCTTGTCAAGTTTTAATGGTCCTCATTAGGTAGTCCAAGCAAGAGATAAGGGTTTTCCTTTGTCAAACTCTTTGATGTAGTTTTGTCTTGTAGTGAGCCAGATACAACAATCGAAAGTAAGACATTTTCTTTTCAGACTTCTTGAAAAGGTTCATCAAAACCAACCATCCTCAACACTAACACACATTTAAAAGAGGGATCTCGAGTCACAAGCCTCTCATGATAGGATGTCGGTCAGAGTCAAGAAATGCCCATGATCACAAAGGAAGTCAAGATTTAGAACCCTATCCCAATTGGAACATAGACTAAAAGAAAAGAGCAACAAAGAAAAGGGAGGAACACATAAAGACAAGATTAACAATGGAATGCTCAAAGCTAGGGTAGCACAGTCTAAGTGCTACCCCAGTTTCAAAAAAAAAAGAAAAAAGGAAAGGGGAAAAGAAATGATATTTGATAAAGCCATAAGGAGTATCAAAGTAGATGATGTTGAATGAAATCAAAGGCAAATTATTTAGAACACAATGGTTCAAAAGAATTAGTTTTAAAAATTGACACAAATCGAGTCTAAGAGCCCTCCAAAAAGTTTAAAACTTCTAACAAAGCTCATCTGTAGTAGAGGAAGGGTGATTTTAGAAACCTCTACTGAGGCTATAAACACCTTCTTGGTAATAGAGAAAGGTTAAATTGACTTTTGGCTGACTTCAGATTGGTGCGCAGTGATCTGGCGATGATTGGTTGATGATCAGCAGAGGCTTACGATGAAGGATTCCTGGGAAATTTGAACACACGTCCTCACACACTAGATGTAGTTATTATGATGACTCTTAATCTTGATGATGATGAGAAAACCTCTTAGACTAAAGGTCTTGTGCTTGGCTTGTTGTAAGATAGGATTGTTTCAAGGCAGAGTGGCTCTCGAAAACTTGTGCTATTTCCCTTTCTTTTGTTGGGGCTATTTGTTGTGGTCCCACAACCACACTCCCCTTCTTAGCCCTTTGGCTTTAGGGGCCCCCCTTCTTCTTTTTTCTTGTCTTTTAGTTTCTATTTTGTTGTCCTTTGTCTTTTTTGTTTATTTTTTAGTTAGTTTCCTTGGTTTTCGATCTTGTCGCACTTTCACACTTTTGGATGTCTAAAAGTGTGAAAGTCCGAGAAGGTGAAGGGTTGGAGAAGATCAATTTTTCCTTAGCCATTTTTTGGCTCTGGCGGTCTCTCAAATTTTTGAAGGTCCAAAGTGTTGAAATATCCAACTCTCTGAAAGGGAGTCGACCTTTTGGTCTTTCAACCTGTCAAAGGTCTGACACCCCCGAAAGGCTGATTGGCAGGTAGCTGACATCAGCTGCTAGAATTGTCTATATAAGGCAGAAGGTGGTTTTTCAAACTTACCTTTTTTTCTCTCACTTTTTTATCTCTGAAGCTTTTCACACACTGCTTGCTGCTAGTTTGTCGCTTTGGTCTTCTATCTTCATCATCGTCTTCGATCCTCTTGTTGTCAAGGTTGGTGTTCCCTTCTCCTCTTTTCCTTTTGTTGCTTTTGCATGCTTTTAGTCGTAGGTTAGGGTTTCTTTCCATTTCAGCCTTTTCAGCCTGTCCTTTAGGGTTTAGCATGTTTTTCCAGGCCTGGTTCAGCCTCGGGGATCATGAGGCAATCTCCTCTCATCCCCTTGGTGAGTTTGTGATCAAACTCACTGTTGAACTCATTTTCGAGTCCAACTAAACAAACCCTAGTTTCAGACCTTCATGGTCCAAAACTCTCAAGGTTTCACACCTCAAGATTTATCTAAGTACTTGAAATCTTTCAACATTTTGGTGTGCGACAACACCAAAACATCATCTCATCCAAAATGCCAAAAATTGGTTTGAGTTTTCACTAAATCACCTAAGTGCTAAGTTTCATCCTTTTCAGCCTTTCGCACATTGAAGATCTATCTTCTCTGACATGCCAAAAACCTTTCATGATTGATCTGGCAAACAATAGGGTGTCTTCAGTGATTTAGAGTTTTCAGCTTGTGAAGGTCTCATAGCTCCAATTCATTGAAGGACTGAAAAGATGGTGTTTCAAAGCATTTCATCATGAGCCTATTTTCCTATTCTCAGCCTTTTCAGCCTTTCAGAGGTCTCACACCCCTGAAGGTTTGAAAGGTTGAAAATGTCTCCCATGACCTTTTTTGAACTTAATTTTGTTAGTGTGCTTTGTTTTTCTGAGATTTTCCTATCATGTTACTCATTCATGGTTCTTGCTCTTTGTAGGAATGGCCGAGAAAGTAGTAGCATCACCAAAGATGAAAGATCAATTCAAGGGGTACCATCCATCCTCAAAGGTGACTAACCTACATGCTGACATCATGGACATGGACATTAGAAATGTAAGATGGAATGATTACTTAACAAAGTATGTCCAACCAGTGGGACACTCAGAAGATTACACTTCATTGGTGCATTGCTCCCGGGTGAATGAAGTAGCTCATCTAGTCTCTATCCTATCTTCAGACCTTATCAATACTTTAGCTAGTCACTATGAACTTGATGAGTGGATGGTAAAGAATAGTATTGGAGAAGTGGTCTTGGATCTAAGGCCAGATAACATAGAGGATGTCTTCCACTTGCCAAAAGGGGTCAAAAAGTTCTTCAATTTTCATATCAATAAAGAGATGGAATTCTATAATAAGGATGTCTCTGGGGCTCATAGCATGTAAATAATGAATACCTGATGCAGCCCATGCCAAAGAACAAACTAGACAGAATTGACATGAGGAGGGGGTACATGCAAGAAGATATCCAAGCTGCAATCACAATGATCAATAGGGTTTATGGGTTTGAAAAATATAGTTAGTTGGAACCTTGGATGATCCTACTCATCCAAAAGATAAGTGAAATACAAGCAAGGTTTGACTGGGCTACCATTTTGAGTGATAATCTTGATGAGCAGTTGGTCTAAGTAAAGACTGATCCCCATTTCTACATGACATCATATGTCCTATACTTGTTAGCTACTAGGGAAGTGTATCTAGGTTTGACCAAGGTTGGTGCAATGGGAGATCAGAACACCTGGTCATTTACACTGTATCCTCAATTGGTGACAAAGGATTTTTACACACATAACAACCCAGACTTCTAAATTTTCAACGATGCCTTTGTGTTCGCTATCATACACTCTATTGAAGGAGATTATGCAAAGAGGATGTCCACTGAAGCTACTACTAAAGTAAAGGCCCTTGGGGAATTCTACATACAATTCCAGACTTTCACATACATTTGGGTGGTAGGAAGCACCCTGGCACCAAAGAAGCTACCCAAGTACCCTTTGGATAGAGTTGTCCTCCTAGAGTTAGCAAGGTAGCTATCTGATGTGCATGAACACATAAAACATAAGAAGAAACACTATTGGGACTTCCCTATTTCTGTAGGACCTCATTATGTTCCAGACATGAAGGTCTGCAAATCTTTGACCTAAGAATGGGATGAATTCCCACTGCCAACCTATAATTTTGTAAGACCTCACTTTGATGCTATTGGCACATTTAGCCATATAATGGGGAGGCATTATATGCATGAATCACATATTCAAGATCACTGGAAAAATTGTGTGGATAATTACAAGGTGAGAATTTGTGACTATTGCCAGATGAGTTTGGAGCTAGCACAAACTAATCTTTCATTAAGAATCCCTCAAAAGGTGAAGGATGCTGATTTCGAGGACATATTAGATTCCATCTACAACATAGACAAGGTGTATACAAGGGCTATCCTGAACGTAGAGGTGGACATGGATGAGAATGTTGATATTGAGTTCAAAGCCTGACATGTGGTCAAGGTGACCAAAGCATGGATCAGCTATTTGTTTCCCATAAAAATAGTACCTATGAAAAAAATCTTGGGACAATCCTCTAGGGAAAAGAAAAAGAAGGGAGAAAAGGTCCTAAAACCACATTTCAAAGAGGATGCTCCTCTAAAGCTAGAAACTGTATACATGCATGAATGCCCAACTACATATGGTTCAGCCACTCAGTCAAAGAAGGTCAAGACTAGGATGATGGGAAGTATTGTGCCACCAAATGCGCCTTCATCTTGCGGCCATGATTCTCCTAGTGCAGCCAAGAAAACAAAGTTCAAGATCATAGGACCCAAGCTGACCAGAGTAATCAAGTGCCATGTCTACAAAAGAAAGTAAGGCTCCATGCCTACACAAATGGATACCCTACTGGAAGATGATGAGGATGAACTAGATGAAGTACCTCTTAGTAGGAGAACTTGGTCTATGAGATTTATGAAGAAGAGAAGAATAGTGAATGACGATCTAGAAGATACTGAAGGGGCAACTCAAGAAGAGCCCATAAACCTAGATGCCTTGAGTGATGACAAATTTGATATCAAGGATTTCGAAGGGCTACATGATTTCTAGGAATCTGAACAACATGGTCCAATCCATGGGGAGTCGATAACTTCTGACCCTTTTCCCACATAATTCACTATTCCACATAGCAAGATAAGAGAGAAAGCTCCGCAAGGGTCACAAGAGCCAAATGCAGAAGAGATGACTGAAGCACAAAAGGAAGCCATGGAGACAGAAAATGACTCTTCCATTGGGGTTAATTCTGAGGAAGATACAATTACACAAGTCCCTTTGGTCACACAAGTTCCCACTTTTCCACCTCTGCCTTCGCCTACACATCCAACTCCACCCCAACTTCCACATCAAACACCACCTACCACTCAACTTCCCCCTCTAGTATCAACCACTTCGCTACCCAAACAACCTCTTCCATCTCATGTTCCCATGCCAACTCTACCTCCACCTCAAATGCCTTCACTGAGTCCTTTTTTCACTCCCACTCCTCCAAATGTCCAAACCAAAATAGTGCCATCAAGTTCTCAAGAGCTTGAGAAGGATACAAAGGAAGATCATGAGTAGGAAGTTGAAGAAGAGCACGTAGGATCCAAGGAGCCAACTGACAAAGGAGAATCATAGGCTAAAGAAGAGCCACACACTAAGGAGGAGAAACAACAAACCAATATAGAGGAACAAATGGTTGATGAACAGTAAAAAACTGAAGAAGAAGAGAAAACACAGGAGGAGGGTTAGCCAGATACTATGTAGGAACAAGAAATAGAGAAGGGAGAGGAGAGTCAAGAAGAGATGGAGACCGAGCATCCAACAACTTCCTCCACTTTGGCAGCTCCATATGAGCCTTTAACATCCTTTTCAAAGCCCATCTGGTTCATAAAAGAAATACATCCAAGGGTCAGAGTATACACAGATGATGAGTTTGATATGGCTGCATTAGGGCAAGTATTCCACCAAACAACATCAATGACTTGAGCAATAACACTATCTTATGTAACACAATGTCAAGAGGGTAGGTGGAAGGCATAGGTGGCTATTCCCAGGATGGATGTTAATACAAGTGAAATTACTCCGAATGATTGTGTTGGAGGAGGTAGACTTGGGAGAGCCAACCAAAGAGGGAAGCAAAACTTTAGCTACTCTCGGATTAAAACATGCCCTTGGTTTCATGGACAAGGACGAGGAGAAAATAAAGGCTCTGATGGAGCAAAATGAAGCTATGAAGATATTTATTTTGAAGATAATGGGTCCCATTGACCCTGATAACCCCGAGGCCTCATTACAGACAATTTTGGAGAAGAGGGGGGAAGTCAATAAAGATGTTCCACATTCTTTTGTGCAAGCATGTGTGGATTGGAGAGAAGAGTTTGAGTACTTTGTGAAGGTAGCCCTCAAGAAGATTCCGAGACCTCTCTGGAGCATTCTTCAAGGAGTCGAATCTTTAGTGGAGATCATGAGTGAGGAGGATGGTTTAGAGGAGACAATCCAAAACTAGCAAAAGGTGTTGGATAGCATAGTAATAATAAGGAAGTAGCACTTCTAGCTCTTGGTTAAGATATATGAAGGGTCGAAGCTAGATAGTTTTGAAGAATGGATCCAAGAAATAACAAGAGCTTTAACTACCTTTGAAAAGGTACTCAAATGGTTGGATAATAGGAGAGATGACATTATGCTCTTCGTAAAGGAATTGCATGAGTTCTTTGATGGTTTAGACCTTGATTTGTATGATGAGGATGATGACAAAACAATGCACTCTATGAATGCCATTGTCAATCAATATCTAAGTATGTTTTGAGGGGTCAAGACAAAGGAGGATCTCCAACAAATGTTATATCAAAAGGAGGAAATCCAAAAAATGCTATCTCGGGAAGATGAAATACAAGGTATCGCAAGTGAATTGGTCTCCTTCTGAGATAAGCAGTAGGAGATCCTTAAAGGGGTTAAAATGGTATATTTCAAAGAGGTACTGGAGATTGTAGACATGTTCCAAAAGGCCCATCCAGAAGTGCTTCCTAGCCAGTGAGCATCCAGTTTATACTTAGTCAAATTTTGGTGCTGGGAAAAATGCAATTTTGACACTTAGCCATTTTTGTAGAGCCTATTTTTCAGAATTTCAGCCCTAGAGAACTTTTAGCCTCCAAAAGTCCGAAGTCCAAAATTTTGGAGATGGAGGACTTAACACTTAGTCATTTTTGGAACTTGGTTTTTTTGGAGCAATTGTCAGGATTCGAACATTTTTTTCTCGCGTGCGAAGTTTAACTCCAGTTTTCTCAGAGTTGATTTTCCAATTTTTGGACTTCTTTTTGGGGGTCATTCTTGCATGATTTTGGGATCTCTTCCAGTTGGGTCCATGTGGGGAAGTTGTAGCCAAAGATCAAGGGCATAATAATGGAATTGAAATAGAGAATGCTAGCAAGTAGTAGAAGTAGATCTAATAACAAAGCTATGAAATTCAATAGATATGCAATTGTATTTCAAATGTAAACAAGTATGTTGATATAAAATATTTAACATAAAATTATCAAATGTAAACCAAAACCTCCATGATTGTATGCTTGGAATCCACCTTGGGAGAAGAATGAAATAGATCTTGAAGATGAACAAAGGATCTTGAAGGAAGATCACACCACCATGATGACTAGATCTAGGGTTTGAATGATGAATCTTGAATGCTTGAACCAAATCCCTTCAAAGGCTTGAATGCTTAAATCCTTGATCTTTAATGGAGAACTTGAATGGAGAAGAGGACTTGAATTCTTGAATGGAAGATTTCTTGAATGAATGCTTGCTTGAATGTGAATATATCCTTGAGAGCTCTTGATCATGAAATTGCTTGATGTCTTGATCATGAAAAGTGGATGTCAATTTCTTGATTGTGGATGTAAACTTGATGGAGAAAATGAGAGAGGAAGGCTTCCTTTTATAGTGATCTAGGGCACAATCCTCTAGAGGGGCTACCTTGGGGAATTAAATTCTAATTAGGCCTCAACCCTTAAGAAATGTACCTAAATTAAATATAATTAATATTTTACCATTTTAGAGACCAAAACATCCAACTCGAAAGTGGGAAAACAATTCTTTCTAAAACCTGACATCCGGAAATCATGGAAACTTGAAATTTGGACTTGGGGTCAGGGATGAGGTAGAACCTTCCCTAGGTTAGGGTCAAGGTAGACCCTACCCTAGGTCAGGGTCGAGGTAGTACTTGACCCAAAAATGTCACCCTTTACCCAAAAGTCAAGAATCTTAAAATTTCAGTTCAGGATGCTAGGAAAATGCAGATAGAAAGTGGAAAAGTGGGCAGAATCAGGGGAAAATGCCAGATCAAAGCTGAGGACCCATTCAAGGCATTTGACATGATCCTAAATCACTTACTTAGAGGGCTAAACACTCTTAACATGGAAGTGCTTCCATTTTAAGATGATACTGTAATCACCCAAAAATAGTCATCTAGACTATTAGCCCCTTTTGCTAAATCATCAATTGCTTATTCTTAATCAAATCCTAGTTTTGTCATTTATCCAATTTTATTCTATGGGCTAACCATCTTATCCTAAGTATTTATTTAATTAAAAGGAATTTCCTCCTCTTTTATTAAATAAAATGCCCCCCACTTTTCCTCTTATCCTAAGTTGCACAAATAAAGCATTATTTTTATTTTATAAAAATGGAAAAAAAACTTTTTGTCTCATATGGACACAAAATTCAACTGTTATTTTCTCATTGGAGGATACTTGTGCACATGGATTGCTCCTCTTTCAAGCTCCACCCTTGATTAAATCTTTTGCCTCTTAATCTCCATGGTCCATTCTTTCTCATTTCTTATAAAAGGAGAGCTCTCTTCTCATTTTAAGATCCATCTTTTGAATACTAACCTTATGCTGCAAGATTTCTTGGAGACTTTGGAGCTTTTTGAAGACATTCTTGCATTCATCTTCCATTTCTTGCATCATAGTTTCATATTTATGCTTTCATAGATTAGCTTCATTTCTATGCTCTAGATTAGCTCACATAGATTAATTAGCTTTGATTGTAACACTTGCATCTTTCTTTTCATAGCTTAGTTTGCACTCTCATTTCTAGCATAGTTGCATTTCATTATCATATTGATTCTTGAGGATATTGGCATTCTTTCCCTTGTCTCCATTGAATCTCCCATTGCATGGTTTACTAGCAAGGTCATAAGCTTAATAGCTCTAGGTGAGAGCACTCTTAATGTCCTTTGCACTCCATGCCTAGGGAGCTCTAGGTCGATTTTCAAGGATTCCCATTCATGGATTCCCTTGGAAGAAATGGCTTAGAGAAGTGTACATCTTAGTGTGTACATTTTTGGCACCCACCATGGGGCCTTGAGCCTCATTCTCTTCATTTTTATCAAGTTTTGTATATTTTCAGCGTCACTTTTTCATCAATTTTCCCAAATAGGAGAAATGCTGCCTACGAGCATTCTGACGCCACTTACGAGAAATTTGATGATGCCTATGCACATTTTGATCATGCCTATGCACATTTTGTTCACACCTATGCACATTTTGTTCATGCTTGTGCACATTTTGATCACGCCTATGAACAATCTAATTACGCCTATGAGTATTTTGATCATTCCTGCCAGCTTTTAAATGACACATATTACTTGTTAAATGCCACCTGGTATTTTCTATTTAATTTTGCTATTAGATTATTAAATTCTATGTTCTAACTTACTATCTATGTTACTTTTGGATTTATGATTTGCTATTGTAAAATAGAGGCTTATTTGTAGATTATTATTGGTTTTTATGTGCTAACTCTTTGTGGGGCTAACAAGTTGTGCTTGTAGGTATCTCCATTGCTTGCAATTTTTTTTTATAAAAAGATCGCATGCCAAATCTCCAAAGGCAAAAGTGCTACTAATTTTGTTTTGCAGGGCTGCCCAATGCCTAAAAACAAACAAGTGCTTGTTTATTTACTTTCCTTTTAAGTGTGACATTTACTAGTTGTTTCATTTATTAGGCACTTAAGATCTTGTTGCAAGAATCTTTTGGTGGTAGGAGAGTATGCTCTTCACCCTTGTGGTGAACCAAAAATCTTGACCCACTTTTAGATTTTGAAAGCAAGAAGGTAATTGAACCTTTGCTTGGTGTGTTTGGGAGAAAATTTGAGATAGGGGAGTATGCTCTTCACCCTTGTGGTGAAACAAAAACCTTGGACCTCAAAAGTTGATCCATTATTTGTGTAGATTAGAATCCTTTAGCGGGCCTACTCTTGAGCAATCAAGAGGAATGACCCAAGTGGGGACAAGCCTTTCACCAACTATTCCGACCCACTATAAACTCAAGGCTATCAAGGACACAAAAATTTGGTAGACATAGCACCTATATTCACTTCATGTGAGTAGCTTGTGGGATTGCGACCATGAGGAAAATGTCAAGCAAGAATGCTTAAGGTACTCTTGAGGCCACGAGGTCTGTTACTTGCTGCAAGGTAAGGAGTCCCTTTGGGGAACAAGAGGGGTGCTATGAATGGAAGCTCTTACTCTAAACCATAGATAGAAGCCACTCTATTTTTTCCCTTAGCTTCTTGGTGCAAGGATTGATCCTATTGGACTAACTCAGATGACCCCAAGATTACTCACCATCTGTGTTCCTTTGGTTGTGCCATTGGCACTTCCATGACAAAGCCAACATCTATTGTGGGTAACCACTTTGTGTGAGGCGATGGGACATCAAGTGTGGGCCAAGTTGCTAAGTATTGAGCCTTTGTCCTTCTAGGCTAGTAAGTGCTTGAAGTGTTCTCACTATGATATACCTGTGCAAACGTTCTCAAACATAAAAACATTTCGGTAGTCCTCATAGAATTTTTCATTTTGATATCACAATTGCTTGTCTTGGCAAGGTTGCTTTTTCTCTTGCACAAGTGTTTGATGACATGTTTGATCACCTACTATTTGCAAACTTGTCTATTTCCTGATATTACCGTGCTTGAAACCAAATTTTTTTTATACTTGCAACCTAAAACATTGACCAAATTGCTTTCAAAACTAAGTTTTTCACATTCACTGGTCAAGAGTCATACGATACTGAAATATCATCACATACCCTTAACCAAGAGTCCTGAGTTATTTTGATGTGCTGCTCCTGTTGCAATTCAGAGCTATTCAACTTGAATTTTAACCTATCATGGAGTATCTTTTCCTATTCTTACATGAAGCTAGTTTGTTGTTTGCATGCTTAGGTTTGTCCTAGACTGAAAAAAATGAGCTAAAACTATTGGGTTTGAGTCTAAAAAATGCTACTCTTGATCACTTGTCACACCACAGTTACCTCTATAGCTACTTGCTAATCGAGCTTCTTGCTCAACTCTCAACTTGAGTCAATTGATTGCTGTAAGTTCTTGAGCACTTTTGACCAGTCATCTCTATTGTTCTACTTTGACAAGTGATCTTCATTAGCTTTGCTTATCTCAATATCTGAAAAACTTTGTCTCATTCTATTATTCAACCAAAAATTCTTTTCATGCTAGTTACAACTTGATCTCAATTTGAGAAAGCCCTCTGTTCAATTATACACAGTTACCTTCTCCAACCAGATGCTCATGAGTGCCAATTAGCAACAATAGTTCTAGTCCTAACCAATCTGAAGATTTTAAGGTCACCCCATGGTACAAAGGGGGCTTTCTCTTTTTCACATTCAAGACCACCAAAAGCATAGATAGTATCTCACTCACTCTGACTGAACAAGAAAAGTTCCACCATTTGTAAGAACATCTTGAGCATAAGAACTGTTGGTTGTCCTTTTGGTTTCAACTTGTAGGTTTACACTATGATTGACAATTTAATGTCACTGACTCTATCACCACTCCAAAGTCTGCAAGCAAAAGGGCCAATTAACAAGGATCAAAGATCTCCTCGTACACTTTGAGCCAAGATGCTCAGGCGGGTTTACCCTTGATTCACTTCTTGAAAGGAATCACTAACTAATAGACATTTATACCCCTTACTAATTGATTAAAGATTTCATCATTTATATATGTGTGTGATTGATGATGATGGACTGCTTCCAAAGAATAGATCAATGCTTTATCCTAGGGCAAAGAGTCACTTAATAACATATATCAACTAAAACCTTAACTCAAATACACATGAACTCAGAGTAAGTGCTTTGCCTATTGCTCCTCTCACTCACATATCAGGACATCAAATCCTTATCTAGCCATGAACTCACTGAAACTACCTCAAAGAATTTAATCCTAACTTTGTTAGGAACTTAAAGATAATCTCAAAATACTCTTTGTTTACCATATGCTAACCCACTTTGTGAAATTAACATATATGAACTCAAGAAAAAAATAAGAAGACATACACAAATATGAAATTGGAATCCAAATGTATTCTCATTAAAATTTGTAGAATCAATACATTATCAAACCATAAAATGCTAGGAAGCAAACCCTGAAATCCAAGCTCTCCTTGTTTAGTATAATACCATCAACAACTAGGGACCAAAAAGAAAGTTTTGGAACCCCTACAAAATCAAAAATCCTACAATATATACCCCCCTAGTCATCTTGAAATCCCAAAATAGGATGCAACAAGCTACAGATGACTAGGGTTAGGGTTTCACCCACTAGACCAACTAGAAATAGTCACAAATTTATTACAGGGGAAGAAACCCAAGCAACCAGGAGAAGATAGATCTCAGAGTGATCCTCAATCATGACAATATCATTGAGAAGGTATTGAGAACCATGAAAATGCTGAATTTGTCAACCTGCTCGGCCACCTGCTACATGCCTTGAGCACAAAATCATGATACAAACACCCTGCAAACGATCATGGAACCCTGGACCACACTGAAACAGTTGGCAAAACCAATTCTACCAAATTTGGCCACAAAAGCATTCAATTTTAGTCCTTCCTGTCGTTGAAAACCCTTAAAACATTCAAATTTGAATTACAATGGTTAGTTTCAGAGCGCTAGCAACAAATTGGCGGTCCACATTTAAATCTAGATCAACTTTAAGTCACAGTCGTTAGATCTTCATATTTTGCGGGCTTTATGACTTAACACTTAATAGGACCACAATCATATTTGGTAACACTTAATAGGACCACAGTCATATTTGGTGAATCAACCACTGAAGACTTTCTCCAATTCACAGAATACCTTATGTCTCCACCATTTAGTTTAGCAGTTATGTGAATGCTTGTTCGCTGAATTGCCAACTATGTTAGAACATCGCCACCTTTCTTCGTGAATGAGTGAACCTTTTAAAAATTATCAAAATGCTAAACTTTTTATCCAAACTGCTAGACTTTAGACCCCTACCTAGGCCCACTTTGTGCCACTTGTCATCACACCATTCGCTACTCATGCCTGATCACCATTGACAAAGGACCCACCACATACAAGCCTTTAATCGAATGCTGGGTGCAAGATCTCATGGCTCTGACACAACCCATGAGATCATGCACCTAATGTAGATCTTGTCCTCATCACTGACCTTTCTGAAAATGACCCCACCTTACTGCATCATCCACGTCGACCAATAAGATTTGAACAACTCTACACCACCTGGCAAATGGTCCCACTGAGAAACACTGATAGCTCGACCCCCTTAGCCAATGGAAAACATGCATGTCAACTTCAACTATCAAAGGACCCACATTGACTACACCTGTGAGAAAAAGTAAAATCGACAGCCGGCGTAAGATCTCATAGATTTGACACAACCCATGAGAACTTATGCCCACCGTTGATTCTCTATAGATGTCAGGTCCCACTGAAAGACACGCTAGCAACCAAGTCCCACTGACATGTCCAAGTAAGATTTAGAATCTATGGATGGTGCATGATCTCAAAGGGGAAGAATATTTCTTAAGATCATGCACCGACCATAGATTGAAAAGGCTTCACCGCAGGCCCCACTGACTAGATCCTTCTCAGCAACACATCGACCAATGAGAGAATGCCAACTATTGCAACATGGTAGTGGACCCACTCTGTTAAAAAGATACATCATAAAGGAGGATCGACAACTATCTTAAGATCACATGCCTCTGACACACTCTATAAGAACATACACCCACCATTAGATTGAGATGGTGTCAGAGAGGTTGGGCCCGAGAAAATATTAAGGCTGAAAACATTAGGAAAAATTAACATTGGGACTTAGGAAAATATTAAACCTACCGGGCAGTAGATTTATAAAATATTTAAGCACATGCAACTTAGGAAATTTAAGTGGCCCGAAAAAGTAACATTAAAATAGAATAGGGCTAGGGTAAAACAAAAGGTTTTTCATGCAACGGCTAGATTTTTTAAATTTTGAACTAGGGCTTGAGGCTAGAGACATGAAAAACATTGCAGAGACCAAAGGGAAAGACCAAAAGCCATGAAAATTTTTCTGAGTGATAATAGTGGCTCTGTTTGGGGATGTATGCCTCCTGCAGGCATAACAAGGATCTAGAATCACTGGTTAAAGCAGACCATCCCACTGGAAAAAATTGACAACAGGGAGCAACAGGACAAAAACCCTATAGACTAGGACAAAATAGGATAGGGGCAAGCAACTTTACAAAATTTATAGAATGTACAGACCTAACTACTGTTCATGGAAATAAAAATACCTTCAACTGAAGTATCTCTTCAAGAATTGTCCATGAACTGGCAATTCTTGAACTTCACCATTCAATTCCTTGACAATATATGAATCTTGGCCCCACTTCTCATGAATTAGATATGGCCCTAACCAGAGTGGATCAAATTTACCATGTCTTCCTTTATCCTCTAATCTGGCATTCCAAATCAATACCAAATCACCATGTTCAAACCTTCTTTCAACAATTTTCTTGTCATACAAATTCTTAACCTGTAACTACAATTTGGCATTTCTTGCAACTGATTCTCTTCTAGTTTCATCTAACCTAATGAGGTCCTCAATTCTCAATTGCATTTCATCATCTATGTCATCATCATATAACTGAACAAACTTGTACATTTCCAATAAATTATTCTGAGGCATTCTTGCATGTATTCCATATACTAGGTCAAATGGTGCACAACCAATTGCCTTCTTTATAGTCACCCTATCAGCCCATAGAGCTAATGGAAACTTTGAATTCCATGCCTTTTTATTCTTTTCAAGAATCCTCTTGAGGATCTTAATCAGGCTCTTATTAGATGATTCTGCCTATCCATTTCCTTGTGGATGATAAGGTGAGGAATTTGACCTCTAAATTCCTAAAACTTGGTAGAATTCCTTATATTTAGTAGACCTGAAGCACATTACATTGTCACTAACTATCCTCTCAGGGAAACCAAACCTTGTAACAATATTGTTCAATAGAAAATCAATGACCACCTTACTAGTTGCATTTCTTGTAGGGATAGCCTCTACCCACTTAGTAAAGTAATCAGTGGCAACTAGTATCCAAGAATGTCCTCCAATAGACTTGTTTGGTATCTCCCCTATGAAATCTATTCCCCATTGTTGGAAAGGAGCTTGTACTTCTACTGGCCTTAAGGGCATATTACCTAAAAATTTAAGCTTACCAGAGAACTTTTGACAAGCATCACACCTCCTTACCAACTACTCTGCATCCTTGAAGATTGTGGGCCACCAAAATCTTTCTCTCAAGATCTTATGAGTAGTAGTTTTACCCATATAATGCCCTTCACAAAATCCCTCATGAATTTCTTTTAACAACTTGTTAGCTTGATTCTCATCCACACCTTTCAAAAGTATGCAATCTAAATTATTTCTATATAATTTACATTTCACAATTACATACCTGATGGCCTGTAACTTCAATGTCCTCTTCTTATTGTCATCCATGTCTGCTGGACAATTCATATTTCTCAAGTAATAGATGATATCCTGATACCAAATACAATCATCCATATCACAAGTATAATCAATCACAACTTGATTTATCTAATTTGCATCAAGATTGGATTGAGCCATCAATTTTGCCAATCCTTGTCCTCTAACCAATTTGGTAATTTGGATATCAATGTTAAATTCTTGGATCCTATTGATCCATCTGCATCTTCTCCCAGACACCTCTTACTGTGAGAAAATATCCTTGACTATTGCACTTGGCACAAAGGTAATCACAATTTCTCCCATCAAATAACATCTAAAAGCTTTTACAAACTTGACCAATGCATATGCTTATTTTTCATTGATGTCATATTTCAATTTAGCAACCTGCAAAGATTTACTGAAAAATGCAATAGGCTGGTCATAACCTTCCTTATTTTTCTACAACAACACTGCAACAATAGTATAAAAAGATGCAAAGGAAAATATATGCATTGGGATACTATAATCAGGTGCCTTAAGCACAGGTGCATCTTTAATATCCTGCTTGATATTCTTGAAAGGTTCATTAGGCTCACCTTCCCAATTAATAGTAGATCCCTTCTTCAACATCTTGGATATAGGTCTAGTGACCTCAGCAAAGTTTGTTACAAATCTTCTCAAGAAATTGACCTAACCAAAGAAAGACTAAATTCCTTTAATATTCTTAGGTCTCTAAATCTTATCAATGGCTACCACCCTTTCAGGATCAATTCTGACTCCTTGCTTGCCAACAAGTGGCCAAGCAACTTACCCTCAGTGACACCAAATGCACATTTCCTTGGGTTTAATGAAATGCCATATTCCAAAGCCCTCACAAATATTTTCTCTAAATGAGTACAATGGTCTTCTTCCTTCTTGGAATAGGTAGTTAAATCATCTTGATAAACTATAAGGAAATCATCAATAAAATCTGCAAAAGCAACATCCATTGCCCTTTGAAAAGTAGCACCAACATTTGTGAGACCAAAAGGCATTCTCACATAAACATATGTCCCCCAAGGTGTATTAAAAGCTATCTTGAATTGTTCTGATTCTTTTACAATTACCTAATTGTAACCAGAGAAACCATCCATCATAGATATCAATTCTGATCCAGTTACTCTCTGCAACATAGCTTCTATATTGGGCAAACAATAGTTATCCTTCAATGAGCTGATGTTCAAATTCCTGAAGTCTACACAAAGTCTGATGTCACCATTTTTCTTTTTGACAGGGACAAGATTTGGCACCCAAGAAGAATGCCTAATGGGTTTGATAATGCCAGCATCTCTCAATTTCATTAATTCTTCTTGCATCTTAGGTGCCAAAGTAGGATTTATAGGCCTTTGTTTCTGCCTAAAAGGTTTAGCATCTTCTTTCAAAGGAATGATATATTGAAACAAGTCTTCTCTATAAACCTTCAAGTCATCATATGACCATGCAAAAACATGCCTGAATTTTCTTAATAATTCAATCAAAGATTTCTTTATTTTATGAGATATATCCTTACCAATATACACCTTCTTAGGTGCTTCTTGTGTTCCAAGATTTATCTCCTCTAAATCCATATGATCTTCCTTTTTACTATCCTTATTAACTCTATCCTAGTTGTCAAATATAGTTTCAAGAACAACAAGTCCCTTAGGAACCTTGTTAGTTCTAAGTTGAATAACTTCATTGCCAAAGACAACCTCTTTTCCTTCTACAGTCTCAACCAAGGCTGAACAATCTAATTCTTGACCATGATACTGATCTTCACAACTCATAAATTTCAAGATGTCCTGGTCATCCTCAAAAACCTACCAATTTTCAACATTATCTAGTATACTAGGCCTAGTTTGAATTTCAAATTTAGAGAGACCAGAAAAAGTAATATCAGTGGGATTGATTGCTATATTGGCTAACAAATCAGCCATTTTATTATTACTTCTATCCTTCCATTCAATATTAAAGGCATCAAAACATTCAATCAAATCCCACACAACATTTCTATATTGTTTCAACCTCTTGTTCTTGGAAGCATACACTGACCTGACTTGGGACACCACCAATTCAGAATCCCCAAAAACCCTTATGCATCTAATTCCATGCTTTTATGCCAATTTTAGTCCTAACAAAAATGCTTCATATTCTGCTATATTATTGGTACAAAAGAAATTCAATGTGAAAGAGAACTTATAGGTGTCACCATCAGGAGAGATGAGTAAAATACCCGCCCCTACTCCATCTTTGCAGCTAGCACCATCAAAGTACATCACCCACAAATCACCTTTCATAGATTTAGCATCTACCTCAATAGAGATAGATGGTAACATAGATTCTATCTCAAGCACAGGGATCTTTGGCCTAAAAGCATTGATGTCAGTATCCACAAAGCATGTAGTCTCATGATCAATATTCCTTTCAATCATGTGGCATACTCTTGGATCTTAATCAATCTTGACAAACTGGTCATCAATCTTGAAAGTTGCATAAGACAAGTCACATTGTAAACTTCCACCCATGGCAGCACTCCATCTTCTAGATAATAGCATCCCATGATGAGGAGGGATATCTACTACCAAAACACTCATGGTCAATTCTTTCTCTGGATAGGCTGCCAATCTATAAGGCATTGCATTTATAGTGCCAATGACTGGTACCTCTCTTTGATCCATTGCACAACATCTGCCTTGGACTGTATCAACTTTAAGGCCCAACTTCTCCATGATCTTGAAAGGCATGACAGTATTTGAGGCACCAGAGTCAATCATACAATCTCTTAACTTCATTCCATTCACAAGGACACTCAAAAAGAATGTATCTATGTTCTCAAGGCTGGCATTGACAGAACTATCCAAGTATATAGGTG
Organism: Chamaecyparis obtusa; assembly: GCA_027943335.1. Lineage (NCBI taxonomy): Eukaryota > Viridiplantae > Streptophyta > Pinopsida > Cupressales > Cupressaceae > Chamaecyparis > Chamaecyparis obtusa. The sequence goes on from BSBK01003601.1 coordinate 1,676,617, forward strand.
GAATTTGAGATTCCAATCCTTGAGCCTCTACTCTTTTCAAAACCTTAGCTTGAGATTCATTGCATGCAACATCTTTGTTATGAACATTATCTACCCATTCAACAACCCTATCCTTATGTTTAGGGATCCTCAACAATTCTGACAATGGAACCTTAATAGTTATTTGAGACAATACAGCTAACATATCAATAGGAGTAGAGTGAGGAATCTCAATTTGCAATGCTTTAGTATCCTTTTTCTTATCTGATACATTAGTTGTATTGGTGACTTTCATCTTTTCATCTTTAGCCATTGTGTTAACTAGCTTCTCTATCTCATTAAAATTTTTTTCAACTCCAACTCCCTTAGGTTCCCATCTGTTACCTTTTACATTCTTGAACCTTACCATATGATCATTTTTTGATTTACTCTCACCTGGTTCTCCGGAGTTGGTATCCTTTATGAACATTCCTACAACTTTCCCATTTGTATCTCTTGCCACCATGCCTCTAGTTTGCACTTGAGAAATCATTTCTACAGTAATTCTATCCATCTCTTCCCTTGAAGGTCTCCTTAAACTCACTAGCTCAGAGGAAGAGATCATGTTACATATCTTTTCATCAATGTCATCATTATCAGGAAAAACCTCCTAATGGAAAAGTGTCTAATTGTGTCTCTTTGAGCAAACATCTGCTTCTTCACCAATATCAGAATCATCTTCATATCCAAAATATGAAGTTTCCAGATTGCATCCAATGTCATCATGGGCCTCTTCTTGATCTAACTCTTCATTACTATCATTTTGATATGCTGACATGGATTGTGCAACCACACAATGTTCTACAGAATGAGGGGACTGGCATGCAACACACCATGTTGTGTCCTCTATAACATTTATAAAAGATTTTTGTAAAGGATCAGGGACAACTCTATCATTATTATTTCTTGCAGTAGGGACAATAGGCTTGCCATCCTTCCATTGGGTGTTGTAGGGATAATTCTACAATCTATTCTGCCTATTGAAATTATTGTTGAACTGAGGCTTTTCATTGGTAGGAACATTGTTAACTTTATTGGCAGGTGCTTTTAAATCCTTCAATGCATTCAACACCTTGTCCAATTTATCTTCCTCTTGCTTCTTATTTCCAACACTTCTTTCATTATCCCTTTTATATCTTTTGTCTCCAAACAACTTTGGATCATCTCTTTTCCCACCCAATTTTCCTGATATCTTCATATTGTTTTCAACATTAACAGCAATCCTAAAAGCATCTCTAAGAGTTCTTGGTTCCTTATCCCTCAACAAGTATCCCATTTTTCCATCAAATGCATTGAAGTATGTGGTTAAACAAACATTGTCATCTAACCACATAACTTGAAACAAATTATACATGCCCTTCTGAAATCTTATATTAAATTCAGCTGCAGACTCATTCTGATTCTTCCGTATGGTGTTGAACTCATTTAACATGAAACTAGCATTAGGCCTATCACCATATTGCTCCTTGAAACACCTCTCAAAAGAATCCCACATATCAATACATTTGTCAGGGAGTCTCTTGAACCAATCTCTAGCATCCTCCACCAAAGATTGAACAAATAATTTCATGACTACATCCTCATGCTCTACCTCATAATCAGTTAGCATATCAACAAATAACCTAAGATGTTCTTCACAACTAATGGCATTGTTACCAACAAACCTAGGTATCTTATCTCTTATATCATTTGGAAAAGCATTTGGGTAGCCAAGAATTCCATCAAAACTAATTTGCCTATAGCCTTCTAATTGCATAGGTCTTCTTTTAAAGCTTGAACTAGTGTTAACCCTAGGATCAACATTTACATTTCCATCTATTTGTGCATTTAACTGCTGCCTAGGATCAATATTTATCTTAGCAGATGAAGAAGGAAATGAACTAGTAGTAGCATTACTAAGTGGGACAGTAGTAGTCAAAGATGGCATACCTAGTTCAGTATCAGATGGGCCAAGAGCATTGGCAGATGAAGCCTTCAAGAACTGGATCTTTCTTCTTTTTTCTACAATGGAGGCTTCAACTTCAGCTCTTTCTAATTCTCTTGCAATGTCCTCATCTTCTTTTCTTCTTCTCTCTATCTCTATGTCTTTATTTGAATTGGGTGGTGGGACTCCTAGTATTGTCAATGATTTGCTTGTTTGATGTCCCACCATCTTTTGCTTTCCTCTTTCACCAGCGGCAACAATAGGCCTAGTGATCTCATGCCCATCTTTATCTTTAGGGAGGGAAGCATAACTTTGAACCTTTTTAACCATAGGGCCCTCCTTATCAAATTCATGATCTTGCAGCAAGCACTCCTGCTCACTCCTTAAAGCATCAAGATCACCAAAAACATCATGTTGCAAAGTTTTAGGAGCAGAAGCAAGCATCTTTTTTCTCTCCTTCATTTCATTAATCTTTCTTAGAAGAGACTCTCTTTCTATTAGAGCATTCACCTTTTTAGCTTCTCTCTCCTCTTGTAACCTCTTATGTATGGCATCCTGCTCTGCCAACTATAACCTTAGTGCATTCAAATCATGTGGGTTTATCATGATATCATCAAAACCTGATGACACATCCATATTAGTGATATTTTGATATGGGAAATGGACTTGTCTCGGTTTCATGGGTTCCCTTCTAAAATTATCTTCATCAAGATCTAAATTAGTTTCAAAACCCATTCCTTTGGCTTTTTCATCCCGAGCTGCAGGTAATGAACCCTTGTCTTGAAATATAGCCTCTGGGGTATCATAAAATTTATCTTTAGAGTGACCACCATCTGATCTAGAACTTCTATCTTGTGAACCTTCCTCACTTGAGGAAACATGTGGTGCTCTACCTTTGGTATTTCTTTATTCTCTTATGGGAGCACTAGTAGACTCACCATTTCTTCTAATCTAACTCTTCTTTTCCTATCTAGGCAATTGCTCCAGAGCAATCTCTGGATTCTTCTTGACAAAGGACCTAGTATTCCTTCTTTTGTCCATGATTTTCAGTCTATAACATTGGTTCTAACCTTTGAGTCACCACCCACCAAAGTGGGAAATCTTTTAACTAAATACAACAGGAAAACAAGAGTACACTTTGAAATTTTTTATCTCTAGACTCTCCCCAGTGGAGCCACCATTTTGTTGGTGACTTGGATGGGTAAATCAATCTGGTCAATAAGATTTTGACTTTACAAGATAACTACAATGAGAGATTCTAACAGATGTAGTTCTTCATTATTGTTCTCCCTAGTGGAGTCACCATTCTATTGGTTGTCCTTTTAGTTTCAACTTGTAGGTTTACACTATGATTGACAGCTTAATGTCACTGACTCTATCACCACTCCAAAGTCTGCAAGTAAAAGGGCCAATTAACAAGGATCAAAGAGATCCTCCTACACTTTGAGCCAAGATGCTTAGTCAGGTTTACCCTTGATTCACTTCTTGAAAGGAATCACTAACTAATAGACATTTATACCCATTACTAATTGATTAAAGATTTCATCATTTATATATGTGTGTGATTGATGATGATGGACTACTTCCAAAGAATAGATTAGTGCTTTATCCTAGGGAAAAGAGTCACTTAATAACATATATCAACTAAAACCTTAACTCAAATACACATGAACTCAGAGTAAGTGCTTTTCCTATTACTCCTCTCACTCACATATCAGGACATCAAATCCTTATCTAGCCATGAACTCACTATAACTACCTCAAAGAATTTAATCCTAACTTTGTTAGGAACTTAAAGATAATCTCAAACTACTCTTTGTTTACCATATGCTAACCCACTCTGTGAAATTAACATATATGAGATCAAGAACAAAACAAGAAGACATACAAAAATATGAAATTGGAATCCAAATGTATTCTCATTAAAATTTGTAGAATCAATACGTTATCAAACCACAAAATGCTAGGAAGCAAACCTTGAAATCGAAGCTCTCCTTGTTCAATATAATACCATCAACAACTAGGGACCAAAAAGAAAGTTTTGGAACCCCTACAAAATTAAAAATCCTGCAATATATACCCCCTAGTCATCTTGAAATCCCAAAATAGGATGCAACAAGGTACAGATGAATAGGGTTAGGGTTTCACCCACTAGACCAACTAGAAATAGTCACAAATTTATTACAAGGGAAGAAACCCAGGCAACCAGGAGAAGATAGATCTCAGAGTGATCCTCAATCATGAAAATATCACTGAGAAGGTATTGAGAACCATGAAAATGCCAAATTTGTCAACCTGCTCGGCCACCTGCAACACGCCTCGAGCACAAAATCATGGTACAAACACCCTGCAAATGATCATGGAACACCCTGGACCACACTAAAATAGTCGGCAAAACCAATTCTACCAAATCCAGTTGTAAAAGCATTCAATTTTAGTCATTCCTATTGTTGAAAACCCTCAAAAAATTCAAATTTGAATTACAATGGTTAGTTTCAAAGCGCCAGCAGCAAATCATCGGTCCACATTTAAATCTGGATCAACTTTAAGTCACGGCCATTAGATCTTCATATTTCATGGGCTTTATGACTTAACACTTAATAGGACCCCAGTCATATTTGGTGAATCAGTGACTGAAGACTTTCTCCAATTCATGGAATACCTTGTCTCCACCATTTAGTTTAGCAGTTATGCGAATGCTTGTTCGCTGGATCACCAAATCTTTTAGAACATCGCCACCTTTCTTCGCGAACAAGTGAACCTTTTGAAAATTGTCGAACCGCTAAAATTTTTATCCAGACTGCTAGACTTTAGACCCCTGCCTAGGCCTTCTTTGTGCCACTTGTCATCACACCATTCACTGCTCATGCTCGATCACCACTGATAGAGGACCCATCACATACAAGCCTTTAATTGGACGGTGGGCACAAGATCTCATGGCTCTGACACAACCCATGAGATCATGCACCGACCATAGATCTTGTCCTCATCACTAACTTTTTTGACAATGACCCCACCTTGCTGCATCATCAACATCGACCAATAAGATTTGAACAACTCTACACCACCTGGCAAATGGTCCCACTGAGAAATGCAGATAGCTCAACCCTTGCAGCTAATGGAAAACATGCACGTCAACTTCAATTGTCAAAGGACCCACATTGACTACGTGCCTGAGAAAACTAAAATTGATGGTCGGTGTAAGATCTCATAGCTCTAACGCAACCCATGAGAACTTATGCCCACCATTGATTCTCTACAGATGTCAGGTCCCATTGATAGACACGCCAGCAACCAAGTCCCATTGATACATCCAAGTAAGATTCAGAATCAACGGATGGTGCATGATGTCAAAGGGGAAGAATATTCCTTAAGATCATGGATCGACTGTAGATTGAAAAGGCTTCATTGCAGGCCCCACTGACTAGATCCCTCTCAGCAACACATTGACCAATGAGAGAATGCCAACTATGCCAACATGGTAGTGGACCCGCTTTGTTGAAAAGATATGTCATAAAGGAGGATCGATGACCATCTTAAGATCACATGCCTCCACACTCTATAAGAACATACACCCACTGTTAGATTAAGATGGTGTTAGAGAGGCTGGGCCTGGGAAGATATTAAGGCCAAAAACATTAGGAAAAATTAACGTTGGGACTTAGGAAAATATTAAACCCGCCAGGTAGTAGACTTAGGAAATATTTAAGCAATTGTGACTTAGGAAATTTAAGTGGCTCAAAAAAGTAACATTAAAATAGAACAGGGCTGGGGTAAAACAAATGGTTTTTCATGCAATGGCTAGATTTTTTAAATTTTGAACTAGGGCTTGAGGCTAGAGACATGAAAAATGTTGTAGAGACCAAAGGGAAAGACTAGAAGCCATGAAATTTTTTTTGAGTGATAACAAGGACAACCAAGCACATTTAGACAAAATGGATGCTACTAGGTGCATGGCTATGAAGGGGATGTCTCAAGAACAACCTAAGATTAGTGGCTACAAATATAGACCCCCTCCTTTTGGTACCATTGGCAACTATGGAAACAACATGCCACCAAGATCTCCCCCAAGATGGAATTTTTCTACTCCTTCTTCACCTCCTAGACCTCCTCTCTCTCAGCATGAGGAAGAAGCCAATGATGAGGTTTCTAGTGAAGAACTTATGAGATTTGAACAAGATGAAGCCTCCCAATGCATGATGCTTAAACTTTTAGAGCAAAATGGAGATCAATACTTTGAATACATGACTTCTAGGGGATACAAGCTCCCTCCTAGCTATGATGTATGCTAGATCATTCAAGAAAGAGTACCAACTAAATTGGAAATCCTTAGGGATGAATTGCAATGAATGAATCAATGCCTTGCTCAACTTGCAATAGAAAAAGAACCTCCAAAGGTTTCTTTCGTAGAATCTATTTGTGCTCTTCCTTTTGATAGGAGTCTATACATGGTCCCATTTACTAGGGATATTGAGGTTCCCAAATATGACAAGTATGATTGAAATGGTGACCCCCATGACCATGTGTGTCACTTTTACGCTTGTAGCATGGACTTCCTTCATGAAGACACATTTCTTCTGCGATTGTTCCCTAGAAGTTTAAGAGGACAAGCTCTAGAATGGTTTGCAAAATTGACACCACCTCTTAAAACTTTTGATGAGTTGGCTCATCGCTTCACCCAGCATTATTCATACAACATACAACAACCAATCACCATGATAGATCTTAGTGCTTTAAAGGAAAATCAAGGTGAGCCATTTTCCACTTACTTACAATGTTGGAGGTCATTGTATTCTTGATATCCTCGTCAGCTACTCGAGAGAGAAAATATTGACATTTTCATCAACACTCTTGTGCTAGAACTATATTATGATCTAAGGAAACAACTATTCTCCTCTTTCAATGACATGGTTGAAAGTGCATATCAGATTGAGGATGTGGCCATAAGAAAGGGGGATATTGTTATTAATAAAGATACTCGAGGCAATGGAAAAGACAAGAACAAACCTTGGAATAGAAACAAATATGTTATTAATGATGGTGTTGTGGATGTCCCAAAAGCCAAAGAACCTACTTTCAACCTCTCTAATGCTATATACTCAGCAAAAAAACAAGAGGCTACCAATGCTCATAGTTCTCCTAAGCCTCAACATATAGACAAGCCAAAAAAGACATTTCAATGATGAATCTACACTAAGTTGGCTGAACCATACGATGTGATTTTTAAGACTCTAGTTGCCAAAAAATATCTTATGCTTCCTGAAAATTCTCATCCCTATGATCCACTAGTCAAGCCTGATTGGTGGAGAGAAGATCATTTCTACCATTATCATAGGAACAAGGGACATAAGATAGATAATTGTTTTAAGCTTAAAGATGGCATTCAAGATCTTATTGATGGAGGCATAGTTCTCATAGATGGCTTAGTTAAACATTTTGATCACAAAGCTTTCAAGAATCCTCTACCTGAATATGAGAAAATAGAATCCTCTCAAGGCAATAAGAGGAATCATGATGCAAAGATCAACTATACATATGCTCCTGATTCACCTGTGAACAACATGATAGAGCCTGCTGAGATTGTTCTTATGATGAGGTCTCAAGATGATAACAATGCCAATTATGGTACACCAAAATTGGTCTTGCAAACACTGAGTGGTTCATCTTCCGAAAGTGAGACATTAAATGTTGTTACTAGGGGGCAAGTCAAAATTGTCCTTAAAATGGTGCATGATCCCAAGCAAGCTTCTTCTTCCAAACAAGTGGTTCCTTTAGTTTTTTCTAGCTATGACCTTGTGCACCAATTACAATGGACACCCACTCAAATATCCATTTTTGAGTTTCTTGAGCTATCCCCTTTGCACAAAGAGATCCTTGAGAAAGATCTTTGTATAGCAAATGTTCCCAATGATATTGATCTAGATCGATTCTAGGCTATGGTCAACCACATCTCATCTCCCCACTACCTATCCTTTTCTACAAAAGATGACACATCTCTTAGTCACCCTCATAATCTGGCTTTACACATTGAAGTTCTAGTGTACCATACCCGAGTTCGCTGAGTCTTGATAGAGAATGGTGCAGGGTTAAATATTGTTTCCTTCCATGTTGTTCAATAGTTGGGATTGTTTGAATTGGCTGTAGACCCTAGATGAAAGATTACTATAAAAGCATATGATGAAGTGGAAATATCTTCCAAAGGTCTTGTTGTGCTTCTTGTTTGAGTGGGCCCTATTATGAAAGATGTTGTGTTTCAAGTATTGGACATCCTGCTTGCATATAACATTCTTCTGGGTCATCCTTGGATCCATGACATGCAAGCTGTCCCTTCCACTTACCTTCAGTGCGTCAAGTTTCCACACAATGGAGCTGAGATTGTGATTCTTCGGGACAATGCTATCGCTATCAATACTCTAACTGGTGCTGAAATTTTTGTCCCTCACAACAAACCTTCTCATGATCATAATGCATCCCTTGTTGTTGCTGAGAAAAAATTAAAGATGATGAGTATTGGTATGGGGGAATATACATTGGACTCTATTGCTGCTATGCCTACTTCTCCTAAGTCTTATGGTAGACCTTCAAACAAGATGAAGCCTTCTACTTCTACCATGATAGTTTTTGGTACCTTTGTTTAATCATCTGTACCCTTAGAGGCCGAAAAAGAAGAACAAGCTGTTAGGGAGTGGATTTATAGAAAGGAAGACAACACTATGACAGTTGCTACTCCCATTTCTCCTAAGCGCTATAGTAAAGGCTATAAATTTTTGTAGAAAATGGGCTATCAAGGTCAAGGACCTTTAAATAACAATGGGCATGCTCTAGTTGAACCTTTGAGTCATACTGATGGCCGGTCTTCTAAAGATACCACAAGTCTAGGATATGGTATTGACAATGACATTCTTGAATTTTCTAGAAATACTCTCGTGCTTAGTGACTTAGATAAAGACATCAAGGAATCACCATTATGCAATATGGCTCAAATGGAAGACTGTCTTCCTTCTACTTCACTTCTTTGGGGAGGAGAATGCATGCCTACTGATGATATAGCTAAAGCTTCCACATCTCAAAATTTTGTGCCTAATGAGTTGTTGAGCTTTGATAGATAGTGTAGAAATGTTGCACAATTGATGGAACAAGGAGATCTCACACATAATGACATTAGTACCTCTACTTCTAGGCATCCTAAGCCTTCTTGGTGAAAACATCCCAACAAAAGATCCACGACTGATTCAAATGAGTACGAATGGGACACTCTCTCAGATGGATCTTCTACAGTAGAAATGGACATTGATGTGATTCATACCTATAGTAACCAACCCAACATAGTTGATGAGTCTCACATAGGGTCTGACGAGTTCAATCCACATATTGCTTTAATGGACCACGCTGGTCCTTCCATGACAAATTTAGATCTCGATACTTTTGGAGCCTACCCTATAGGCTCGACTTCTCTTGTCACGAGAGATGATATCCCCCCCATCAATAACCTTGAGCATCTCATATCACTCTCCCTCCTACACTCAGATCTCATAGATTGGTCTACCCAAGATCAAAGACCTATATTTCCTTCCTTTCAAAATGACTATGAGATCGCCTGCTACCTCAATGCTATTGAACTTGTTACTTCTTCCACCAGTGAACTAGCAACAAACATGACTGAATCAAATATCAAGTACCTCAGTCATAAAATCAAAAGAAAAAAGAAATGGTCAGTTGGTGAAAACCACATTATGGCGGTATCTAAACCTCAAAATAGTAAAAATAAAGATGTATCTAAGGGTGAAAACCTTGCTGAGGTGCCCAAGGATGAGGTACTTGGTAGTTTGCTGAGCTATTTTCAAGAAAGGTCTTTAGTTATAATAGAACCTACACAGCCCATCAACTTGGGGACAGAGGAATCTCCTAAAATCATATATGTGGCTCAGTCCCTCTTAGAAGAAGAAAAATAACAATTTGCTACATTCTTTCAAGAGAAAAAGATCAATTTTGCATGGAGATACTCAGACATGCTAGGTTTAGATACTGAGCTCATTATGCATCATCTCTCTATTGCTTCAGAGGTCAAAATTTTCAAACAAAAATTGAGAAAGATGCATCCCCATGTGGCACTACTGGTTAAGGTTGAACTTGAGAAGCTCCTAAAAGCCAGTTTCATCAGAGCTATTGATTATGCTAAATGGATTTCTAACATTGTCCATATTTCTAAACATGACAAGTCCATTCATGTATGCACTAATTTCTGAGACCTAAATAAAGCATGCCCTAAGGATGATTTTCCACTTCTAAACATCGACATGATAGTGGACATGATGGCAGGCTATGAAATGTACTCCCTTATGGATGGCTTCTCCAGATATAACCAGATTAAGATTTCCCCTGAGGACCAAGAGAAGATAGCCTTCACATGTGCATGAGGTACCTTTTGCTAGAATGTCATGCCATTCGGGCTTAAAAATGCTGGTGTAACCTATCAAAGAGCCATGACTACCATCTTTTATGATATGATGCACAAAAACATGGAGTATTATGTTGATGACATGCTTGCCAAATCACAACAATGAAGCACTCATTTGTCTAATTTGAGTTTGATATTAGACTGCATGGAATGATTTCAACTCAGATTAAATCCAAAAAAATGTGCTGTTGGTGTCAGTTCTGGGAAACTGCTAGGTTACATAATATTAGCAAAAGGAATAGAAGTAGACCCAGAAAAGGTGCAAACTATCATGGAGATGCCACCTCCTCGTAACATCAAACAATTAAGGAGTCTTCAAGGCCATCTCTAATCTATCTGATAGTTCATTTCTCAGCTATCTGATAGAGCTCAACCATTCAATCAAAATTTGCATAAGGGAGCCACTTGTATATGGAATGAGGAGTGTCAAAAGAATCTGGACCAGCTCAAGAATTATCTCACATGACCTTCTATCCTTATGCCACCTATCCAAGGGAAACCCTTGATATTATATGTTTCTACTACAACAAATTCTTTAGGTGCTCTCCTTGCACAACATGATGATAAGGGAAAGGAATGAGCTATCTATTATATCAGTTGCACCCTAGTTGCTTATGAAATCAATTACACCAGTATTGAAAAGGCTTTTTTACCTATGGTGTTTGCATCTCAAGAACTCAGACATTACATGCTTGCACATACTACATAGCTAGTTGCTAAAATTGATCCTTTAAAATATCTCCTAAGTAAAGCTGCGCTTACTGGATGCCTTGCCAAGTGGATGCTGATTCTTTCTGAGTTTGACATTCAGTATATTCAGAGAAAAGCTATTAAAGGGAAAGCAATTGTGGATCAATTGGATGAGTTTCCCATGACTAATAATCCTCCTCTTCAGATAGATTTCCCAGATGCCTCAATCATGAATGTCATAGGGCATACATGGAAAATGTTTTTTGATGGTTCTCACACACAAAATGGTGTTGGTGCTGGAATCCTATTTGTTACCCCTCACGGGTATACCATTCCTAAATCATACAAGGTTCTCTTTCCATGCACCAATAACATAGCTAAATATGAAGCCTTGCTGAATGGTGTTAAGCTTGCCCTTGAATGGAGGATTTTTGAGTTGCATATTTTTGGAGATTCTCAACTTGTCATAAACCAAGTAAATGATGAGTACCAAACCAAAGATGACAAGTTGATTCCCTACAAGAGGATGATAGACTCACTTAGGAATTATTTTACATATGTCATATTCCAACAAATTCCTAGAGCCGAAAACAAGGCTGCCGATGCCATGGCTACTTTGGCATCCATTCTGCAACTGGAAGAGCATGAACCATGTTTTGAGTTCCTGGTGGATGAATTGTGCTACCCTGCCTACAATTCCCCTGATGACCATGTCATTTACACTATGGTCAGTCATGGCTCCTCCTGCTATGCCACCATCTTTTCCTATCTCCAAGATGAAGTTATCCTTGAAAACCTAATGCGCAATGAGAAGCACCAACTCATTCATAATGCCTCACACTTTAGCCTCATTTCTGGTGACTTGTATAGGAAGGGACTAGATGGAACTCTCCTTAGGTGTCTAGAAATAGAGGAGTCAAAAAAGGCACTAGCTGAAGTTCATTATGACATATGTGGGTCACACTCTAATGGTCTTGTGCTCACTTAGAAATTGCTTAGGGATGGCTACTATTGGCCTACTATGCAAGCTGATTCTATTCGATATGCCAAGTCTTGCAAAAAATGTCAATTGCATGGGAATCTCATTCATGCTCTTGGATGTGAGCTCATTCCTTTTGTTACTTACTGGCCATTTCAATAATGGGCCTTTGACTTGGTAGGCAAGATTTGTCCTAGTTCATCAAGTGGGCATAAGTTCATCATTACAGCTACTGAATATTTCACCAAATGGGTTGAAGCTGTCCCACTGTCTATAGCTATCAACAAACATGTTGCCCTGTTTATTTTGAATCACATCATTTTCTGCTATGGTATTCCCTCCTCCATAGTCATGGATAATGACAACCAATTTAAGAACAAAGACCTAAAGCACTTGTGCAAAAAGTTCAAAATCAAACAACATTGGTCTTCTGTTTACTACCCTCAGGGGAATGGCCAAGCTGAGGCCTCAAACAAAACATTGCTGAAAATTCTCCACAAAATAGTGCACAAATTAGGCAAGGATTGGCATCTGTAGATCAATCCTGTGCTATGGGCTTATAGAATGTCTATTTGAACTCCTATAGGTGCAATACCTTTTTGCTTAGTCTATGGTTCTGAGGCTGTCTTACCACTTGAGGTTGAAATACCTTCATTAAGAGTCTCTCTTGATGGTTTGATTACCAATGAAGACCAAAGGGCCATGAGAGTGCATAAGCTCACTACCTTGGAAGAACACTGCAAGGCCGCTTTTGATCACATGCACACCTATCAGAAGAGAATGTCTACTACTTACAATAAGAAAGTCCATCCTAGAGAATTCCAAGTGGGTGAACTAGTTCTCAGAGAGAATCCCAAAAATTAGCATAATAGGGAGCAGAAAGGAAAGTTTGAGCCAAATTGGTTAGGGCCTTACATTATCACAGTGACATTTGGGTCTAGAGCCCATCAGCTATCTACACCTGAGGGAGAAGAGCTTACTGAGCCTATTAATGTTCTATATCTGAAAAAGTTATATGCCTAAAGTTCTTGAGCTCTTTGTACATATTTTTATTGATCTTGAAAAAATCTCAAAAAAATTCATATATGATGCTGAAAAAATCCTAAAAAGCATAAAAAGTACTGAAAAAATGAGCATCCTAGTAAAAACCTAGCAATAGGCACTTTGGTGTCTCACGAAAAAATCAAAAAATTCAAAATTCAAAAAAAAAAGAAAAGTGCCTTGGTGAAAACTTGGAAACAGGTGCCTTGGTAGCAAACTAAAAAAAAATTGAAAAAAGTCCTGAAAAAATCTATCAAGTGGTGAAAACTTAGAAACAGGCACTGCTTGAGACCCTTGCACCTATGTCTATTAGTATTGCATGGCATTGCTTTGCTCCACTTCTTGCTTTACCTCTCCTAGCCTAGAATTGACTCTTGTCTTAGTCTAGGGGGCATATGTTGTTCTAGCTTATCTTGAGTCTCTTTGTGCATCTGGGTTTTTTGGGAAACTTGGTTCCAACAGTGTTTTTCAACACCTCCCCAACTGTGTTTTTCAACACTATCCTAGCGTCAATTATTTTTCAACACTTATCAAATGTTTTCCCATAGTCCAGAATGATGTGATATTTCCATTGGCAGTGGTGATACTCAAAGATTGACTCTATGACCTACACACATGCACTTAAACCACTTGACTTGATGAAACTTGTTGGACTTTCTTTCTTTCTATGCTGTCTATGATGATTTCTTTGTTGAGTGTTCTCTCCCTTATGGTTTTCGATGATGCATAGCTAGAAGACTGGGGGCATGAGAACATGTTTTATTTCTTTCTCTTCTCGTGGATATATTTTGTTGGTCTTAATTGTCATTAGCATTTATCTTGGTTCTACTTGACAATAGGACTTACAAGGTATTGTCCTTGACTATGTTTGCAAGTGTGTGCTTATAGACATCTTAACTTTCTTATGTATTGGTGTGAGCACAATCTTGCTATATTAAACTTAGGGAATCTCACTGCACTAGTCATCTTGACCTACATGTCTTTGGTGCCTAGGTGGGGTTCCCACATTTCATCTAATATAGATCATATTCATATACCCATAGTTATACTACTATGTATTATATGATCTTGTGACGCTACCAATAATGCTCGATGATGAATATTAGAGACTAATAGCTTCGTGACCTTGCAAGTAAACCACTTTTTCATAGTAGCTTGCATTTTTAGGTTCATTGATGAAGGGTGCTCCCCTTAATACCACAAATACATAACAGAAATAGAGAAACAACAACAATAATATGCAAGAACAGAAAATTGGCTTCTTATTATCTCCACAAATGTGGAATTACAAACTTTCAGAATTATAATATGCAAAGCCACATGGGCATTCCCTTACAATATTCTTCAGGACAAAGCCTCGAATCAATACCCAGATCTACTACCTAGAACTATTCTGAACTGCCTAAGACAATAATACAACCTTCCTTATATAGGCAATTTCCACCGCCTGGGAAGGTTCCAGAATTTTAGCCAATAAGGCCGACCAACTTAGAATTATTTTATTTTACATTTTATTACATCATAGTCGGCTCAAGATAACCTTTGAAACCCAAACATAAATTTTGAAGAAAATTATTTTTCGCCATTTCAGGTAGCCCAACTTTCGAAGACCATAAGTCATCACCAGTTGACCCGCTCGGCTATTATAACCCCATTTCGAAAATGCCATGAAGCGCTCTATAGGCCTAACCAATGCAAGCACCCGTCGCCCAAATTTTCGACCTCATCCGGGGCCTCTAAAGCCTTCAAAACTAAGTTCAAAGTTTCTGTACCCTGCTGCCAATACCGAAAATCTTCAATATCTTCCAATATACACTTGATCTGGCAATGAAACTTTACTGGCAGACTTATATGACCAAAATCAACCTCCAAGAAAGAAATCAGATCATTCTGAGCACATACAAAAATTACCAAAAATAGTAACTTTCCATAAATAGCAGCTCTGCACAAAATAGCCCTTATTGAATACAAAAACAAAAATATTTTTGGGTGATGCAAGATTGCTCTTACACCCAGGATGCTCCTGCATCAGACACCCGAGGTAATTTGAGAAGTGACCCTGTCACGACTCAGGTGTGTAGAGGAAAACCAAGACGGCTAACCTCCTCCTTTGTCAGCCATGATGAATCTTCAACAGGTCATCCTTTCCACTTGACCAGATATTCTTCATATGTCCTGTTCCTTGTGCTTCTGCCAACACGACTATCCAGTATATCTTCGATCTCCTTAGTGTCTGAACTAGTTGCTGGAATACTCCACTGTGCTGCTATGATCTCATCTTCAACACCTCCTTCATGATACTCTATCAGATCTGAAATGTTAAACACTGGTGAAATATTTAGCTTAGTAGGCAATTCTACCTCATATGCATTTCCTGAATCATGTTTCTTTAGTATCCTACATGGTCTGAACTTCTTCATTTTTAGCTTGTTATATGTACCAACTGGAAATCGCTCCTTCCGCAAATAAACTATGACTTCATCACCAACCTGAAATTCCTTATACCTCCTTTTCTCATCTGCCTTAGCCTTATACTGTGCATTCATCTTGGTAATATGCTTCCTCACCTCCTCATGGATGTTCTTCAAGTGTTCTGCAAAATCTTCAGCTTCAGCACTACTTATTTCTCCTTTATCTATCTTCCTCAATTCAGATGCATTTCTTGGACTACTTCCATATACAATCTGGAATGGTGATTTACCAGTGCTTCTATTGACAGAATTATTGTATGCAAATTTCGCCTGTGATAAAATCAAATCCCATCCTATTGGCTTATCTCCAACCAAACATCTCAGCAAATTTCCCAAGCTCCTATTCACCACCTCTGTCTGTCCATCAGTCTGTGGATGATGTGATGAACTAAACTTCAAATCTATCTTCAACTTCTTCCACAATGTACGCCAGAAATATCCAACAAACTTAGTGTCCTGATCTGAAACTATGGTCTTTGGCAAACCATGAAGTCTCACTACTTCTCTGAAAAACAATTCTACTACATGAACAACATCATTAGTCTTCTTGCAGGGAATAAAATGTGCCATCTTTGAAAATTTGTCAACTACCACAAAAATTAAATCGTGTCCCCGCTGTGTCCTCGGTAAACCAAGAACAAAGTCCATGCTGATATCCTCCCAAGGCTTCTCTGGTACAGGTAATGGCTGATACAACCCTGTATTCTGCTTCACTCCTTTCACCATCTGACATACTCTGCAACTCTGTACAAACTTCTTCACATCTTGCTGCAACTGTGGCCAATAATAATTCTCACTAACCAAACCAAGGGTTTTATCACGACCAAAATGTCCAGCCAATCCTCCGCTATGCTTCTCCTTGATGAGATTCCCCCTCATAGAACTTCGTGGAATGCACAACTGACTCCCTCTGAATAGCATATCATCCTGGATGATGAAATCCAACCATTTCATCCTGTCTAGAGTAACAGGTTCTGTACAAGCTTTCCAAGCTTCACCAAAATCAGGATCCTCTGGATACAAATTCTTGAGTTCCTTGAACCCAACCACTTCAATCTGCATTTCTGTCAGCAATAGTTGCCTTCTACTAAGAGCATCTGCAACCCTATTAGACTTTCCACTCCTGTGTTTCAAAACAAATGTATAACTTTGCAAAATCTCAACCCATTTCAAATGCCTTTGATTCAATTTTCCTTGACTATTCAAATATTGCAAAGCTTGATGATTAGTATACAAAACAAACTCCTTAGGAAGTAGATAATGTCTCCACTTCTTTAATGCCTAAACTATAGCATAAAATTCCTGATCATAAACAGAATATTTCCTCTTGGCATCATTTAACTTCTCACTGAAATAAGCAACAGGTTTACCTTCTTGGCTCATAACAGCTCCTATTGCAGTACCACTAGCATCACAATCTACTTGAAACACCTTATTAAAATCTAGAAGTGCTAAAATAGGTTGTTCTGTAACTTTTTGTTTCAATAATTGAAAACTCTTTTCTGCTCCTTTAGTCTACTTAAACTCTTTCCTATCCCCTCTCATTGTTTCAGTCAAGGGTCCACAAATACTGCTAAAATTTCTGATAAAATTTCTGTAAAAGCTAGCTAGACCATGAAAAGATCTTACCTTAGTAGCACTCCTTGGGGTAGGCCATTCAAGGATAGCTTGTACCTTCTCTAGGTCCATTTTTAGACCTTCTGCTGAAACTACAAATCCCAAATACACTAACTCTTTCTTCACAAAACTGCACTTCTTCAAATTAATCAACAATTTCTCTTCTCTCAAGTTCTCAAATACCATACGAATATGCATCATATGCTCATCCAATGTCTTACTAAAGATCAAAATATCATCTAGGTAAACAATGACAAACTTACCCAAAAATTTTTTCAGAACCTCGTTCATGAGCCGCATGAAAGTGCTCGGCGCATTGGTTAGCCCAAAAGGCATGACTAACCACTCATATAGTCCTTCCTTTGTCTTGAAGGCAGTCTTCCATTCATCTCCTTCTCTGATCTGAATCTGATGATATCCACTCTTCAGATCTATCTTTGAGAAATACACAGCTCCACTCAAACAGTCCATAATATCATCCATTCGTGGCAATGGAAACCTATACTTGATTGTGATCTTGTTTATTGCCCTAGAATCTGTACACATCCTCCATTCTCCATTCTTCTTTGGTGCTAATACCGCTGGTACAGCACAGGAACTCAGACTCTCACGGATCAATCCTTTCTGTAACAGTTCATGTACTTGTCTGTTCAACTCCTCACTTTCTGTAGGTGTCATTCTATGTGCTGCCTTATTCGGCAAACTCACTCCTGGGATCAAGTCCATCTGATGACTGATCTTCCTGATTGGTGGTAATCCATCAGGCATGTTATCGGATACAATATCCTGAAACTCATTCAACAAATCTACAACTTCTACAGGAACATCTTCTACTTTCTCTTTACCAGCTTTTGGAATTAAAGCAAAACATACATGCTCATGCCTCATACCATCTAGGAAATTTCTTCCATCAACAAAAGTTATCCTTGCATTACCACATACCTTTTCTTTAGTCTCCTTCAATGGTTTTAGCTTATGTCGCACTCCATCCTTTGTCAGGGAATAGGTATTCGCATGACCATCATGTACAACACATCTGTCAAACTGCCATGGTCTATCCAACAACATATGACATGCATCCATAGATATGATATCACACAATACCTCATCTTGGTATCTACCAATCTTGAACTTCACTAGGCATTGTTCATTGACCATGACCTTGTGGTCATCCTGTACCCAGGCAATCCGATATGGATGTGGGTGTTTCTGTCTCTTGAGCTTCAACTTTGTCACCATCTCTTCTGACACCAAATTGTCAATGCTTCCACTATCAATAATCACATCACAACATTTACCTTCACACTTGCACCTGGTGCGAAACAGGCTCCTCCTTTGCTCAGGTTCATTCTCACCACTCAACAGGACTCTTCTGTTAATCAACGTTTCTCCTCTTTCAGCATCTTCAGAATTTGATGATCTGGCATCTTCATCTACATTTGCAACTCTGGCCTAGCCTTCATTTCTCCTGTCTGTTCTGCCTTGGTGCTGAGGACATTCAAATGCCCTATGACCTTCTTCTCCACAGTGAAAAAATGTTCCATGGAAGCCTCCTCTTCCAGATCCTTGTCCTCTTCCTCTTCCTCTCTGATCTCTATTATTCTGATCCTGGAAGCGATTGGAATTATTTCCACGCTGATTATGACTGCTACTGGCCTCATCCTTCTTTTTCAGATCTTCATTTCGGCCACCATATGACCGTCCACCAGATCATCCACTGCGACCTCTTCCGTTTTGTCTGCTCTTGAACTTCTTGTTTAGCTTTTCCTCTACTTTTAGGGCAAATTGGTATGCCTCCTCAATACTGTTCATTCAAACCAGATTCAGCTTCTCCTGAATGCTTGGCCTTAACCCATTAAGGTATCGAGCAACTTTCTCCTTATCAGCTTCTGCATGGCCTATTCTGATGAGAAGTCGATAGAACTCCTCTGTATACTCCTGAACAGATCTTCCTGCTTGCTTCAAACTCTGCATTTTCTTCAGTAGGTCAAGCTCATAATCAACAGGAATGAACTGTCACTTCAATTTATCCACCATTCGATCCCATCTTATGATTTTATCTTTCCCTCTTCTATTTCGCTCCAACTGAATTTCTTGCCACCAGATCTTCGCATGACCTTTCAATCTGGCCTTCACAAATTTGACCCTATCAGGATCGTCAACATCTTCATACGCAAAATATTCCTCACATTCATTGATCCAGTCAATCAATTCCTCTGGGTTAAGATTTCCAGAAAATGTAGGAACCTCAATCTTAGGTCTTTTTCCAATCTTGGAAATGGCCCGAAAAAGTCTTTCTTCCTCCTGGTTCACAATTTCGGCTTCTCCTTCTTGATATTCTTCTTCGACTTCATCCTCGCTTTCATCTCTGACATTGAGATTCATTCCTCTGTGAATCTCTTCTTGCAATGCTCGCACTTGTCTCTGTAGCTCTCTAACCTCAGGTGTCACAGCACCAGCTCTTTCGCCACGTTCTCGTCGTGGAGGCATTTTCATGATGCGCGTTGAAACCCTAGCCACGGTCCTGGTGCAAACTACCTCACAGTCGGTGATCTATTTACACACTCAAGAACTCCTGCTCTGATACCACTTGATGAAGGGTGCTCCCCTTAATACCAAAAACACATAACAGAAATAGAGAAACAACAACAATAATATGCAAGAACAGAAAATTGGCTTCTTATTATCTCCACAAATGTGGAATTACAAACTTTCAGAATTACAATATGCAAAGCCACATGGGCATTCTCTTACAATATTCTTCAGGACAAAGCCTCGAATCAATACCCAGATCTACTACCCAGAACTATTCTGAACTGCCTAAGACAATAATACAGCCTTCCTTATATAGGCAATTTCCACCGCCTGGGAAGGTTCCAGAATTTTAGCCAATAAGGCCGACCAACTTAGAATTATTTTATTTTACATTTTATTACATCATAGTCGGCTCAAGATAACCTTTGAAACCCGAACATAAATTTTGAAGAAAATTATTTTTCGCCATTTCAGGTGGCCCAACTTCCGAAGACCATAAGTCATCACCAGTTGACCCGCTCAGCTATTATAACCCTATTTTGAAAATGCCACAAAGCGCTCTACAGGCCTGACCGGCGCAAGTGCGCAAGCGCCCATCGCCCAAATTTTTGACCTCATCCAGGGCCTGTAAAGCCTTCAAAACTGAGTTCAAAGTTTCTGTACCCTGCTGCCAATACCGAAAATCTTTAATATCTTCCAATATACACTTGATCTGGCAATGAAACTTTACTGGCAGACTTATATGACCAAAATCAACTTCCAAGAAAGAAATCAGATCATTCTGAGCACATACAAAAATTACCAAAAATAGTAACTTTCCATAAATAGCAGCTCTGCACAAAATAGCCCTTATTGAATACAAAAATAGAAATATTTTTGGGTGATGCAAGATTGCTCTTACACCCAGGATGCTCTTGCATCATTCATGTTAGTCAGTTTTGCCTCTTGCATAGGGAGAGAGCTCTCCTTTTCATCTTTTGTGGACCTGTCGGTCAAATTGCGCTCACCTTTCGCTTCTTCCCGATCATGTCTTTCACTTCTTGTCTTTCATATCACATCATTTTCTATTCATTTTAGGATCAAAACTAAAATTTGAGTTCACCTTGATCATCAAAATCACATTTCTCCTTCTTTCGTGTAGTTGGCTAACCATTTGAGGCCTCATCTTTCAATCTTTGTTGGGGCATTCTTCATTCCTTCATCCCCATCTCTTTCAACCTTTCTAGTCTCTCACTCATTTCATTCATGTCATCTTTCTCTGAGGTCTTAACTGGGGCATATCTTCACTGCTTGATGGTTATTCTATCATCTTTCATCTTCGATTATGATTTCTAGTGATTTGATCATGTTGCTCTTGCTTCTGCCTTCCCTCTACTTGATTTTGCTTTCGATCCTGAGGGGGCAAACACATCATATCCTATTGGCTATTCTCTAGAGCATATGCTTAACCATTTTATTTTCTCTGATCGATCTATCTTTACGCTTGACATGTTAGTTCTCATCTCAAGTTCTGATACTGTCCATCTCTTTCCTAAGTGTTCAGTATTGTCACTACCAGGCTGACCATGCAGGATTTTCTATCTCTCTACACTTCATTCTTTGGAGTCAGATCTCTATCTATTGCCTTCTTGGTTGATCTATTCTTTGATGTAATGTGTTCCTAGATCAATCACACATTAGTCAAAGAGGGGCAAATGTAATCACCCAAAAATAGTCATCTAGACTATTAGCCCCTTTTGCTAAATCATCAATTGCTTATTCTTAATCAAATCCTAGTTTTGTCATTTATCCAATTTTATTCTATGGGCTAACCATCTTATCCTAAGTCTTTATTTAATTAAAATGAATTTCCTCCTCTTTTATTAAATAAAAATCCTCCCACTTTTCCTCTTATCCAAGTTGCACAAATAAAGCATTATTCTTATTTTATAAAAAGGGAAAAAGAACTTTTTGTCTCATATGGACACAAAATTCAACTGTTATTTTCTCATTAGAGGATACTTGTGCACATGGATTGCTCCTCTTTCAAGCTCCACCCTTGATTAAATCTTTTACCTCTTAATCTCCATGGTCCATTCTTTCTCATTTCTTATAAAAGGAGAGCTCTCTTCTCATTTTAAGATCCATCTTTTGAATACTAACCTTATGCTGCAAGATTTCTTGGAGACTTTGGAGCTTTTTGAAGACATTCTTGCATTCATCTTCCATTTCTTGCATCATAGTTTCATATTTATGCTTTCATAGATTAGCTTCATTTCTATGCTCTAGATTAGCTCACATAGATTAATTAGCTTTGATTGTAACACTTGCATCTTTCTTTTCATAGCTTAGTTTGCACTCTCATTTCTAGCATAGTTGCATTTCATTATCATATTGATTCTTGAGGATATTGGCATTCTTTCCCTTGTCTCCATTGAATCTCCCATTGCATGGTTTACTAGCAAGGTCATAAGCTTAATAGCTCTAGGTGAGAGCACTCTTAATGTCCTTTGCAATCCATGCCTAGGGAGCTCTAGGTCAATTTTCAAGGATTCCCATTCATGGATTCCCTTGGAAGCAATGGCTTAGAGAAGTGCACATCTCAGTGTGTACAATACATTAAGCCCCCACTTTAGCAAGAGTATGGACATGATGAAAACTCTTGGTAAAAGAGAAGAAAGAGGAGATCCAAGTGGATTCACAATGAGATAAAATAAAACTTAGCTAAGGATTCTAACTCAACATACATGCACGAGGGTGTGAAAAGAGAAAACCAAAGGAACAGGGGTTAGTACTAACAAACCCAAATCAACTAGCACAAGAAACCTTTCTAAGAAATATTTCTCATACTAATATCATATTTGGAAAGCTATCACAAAAACATAAATGAGTACATAAGAAATACAAGAGAAACACTATAGATAATATAGCTTCATGAGCTAGTCCTACTAGCATGAAAGCGAAAAGAGAGAAAGGAGAAAGTGATTACCTCACCTAGTAAGATACCCACCTTATTGTGAATCACCTTGGAGGGAGAGCCCAATAGGTTCACCCATAAACTATGCCTTTGTAGTGCATCTTCTAACAGCTTCTCGAATACCCATAGATCTACCTTCTTGTATCACTATGAATATGAAATGCGTTTCTCCTCAAAATTTAGCAACTTATGTGCATTACCTTTGGAAGATTTAGCATATTGGAAATGAGTGTCCATTCAAGATTTAGAAACTTATGTGCGTTACCTTCTGAGGATTTAGCATATTTGAAATTGGAAATGTGTGTCTCTTTAGGATTTAGCAACTTATGTGTGTTACCTTTAAATGATTTAGCATAAAAGAATTTGGAAATGCGTGTCTCTTCAGGATTTAGCAACTTATGTGTGTTACCTTCTGAGATTTAGCATGCTGCAAAACAAAAGGTTAGAACAAAAATGCATAATATAGAACAAGGGAGGCCGTATATATGCCCCCCTCCTTAAGATGGCAAAAACATACTATTTTGACATATTAAGCAAAGAAAAGAACAAGGATAAAGCCTTCTTCAACATCAAGACAATATCCATAGATAACACCCAGTCCAAGCCAAGAAGGTCACAGATCCTATGAGGCCATGGAAGGGACAAATGCAAAGAGATATACATCAAGAAGTGAAAAAGTAACCCTTGTGAGGGATAGCACACTATTCAGTTTCCAAGGTGAGAGATATATCAACCATGGAAACCCAATGTCAAACAATGAAAGAGGTTGTGATTAAGGACAAAGATCCTCAATGCAAACCAAAATTTTCATGTATGATTTGATATCACATAATAGATAAATATTGCTTAACCAAGGAAAGAGGTGAATCCCAAAAAGAAAAAAAATAAAGAGATGGCATCCTTTCCCCCCAAGCATAGGAACAAGGATGGAAGGGGACCTACTATATCACTCACAACACTATACAAGACAATGAGCCCCCAAGGATTAGGGTAACATTGTTTACATAATGTGGAGCTCCATAATAGGAACATAAATTTTATTTAGAGAAAATGGGATTGAAATACAACTCATTGCCACATGATATATAAATAACCTTACTATCAATGAGTTGCCTAATCTTATAATGTAAAGCTTGACATTATTTAGTAGAGTGATCATGAAATCTATGATATAAACAAAAAGGAAGAGTCCTCAAGTGTGGGCTACATTTCTTTTTGTGTTTAGGTCTAGTAATCATCTTAGAATGAAGGAGTTTAGGCAAAAGAACTTCTTGGTCAAACTCCTTCATAGGTTCATCATGTTTTGAAGTGTTATTCAAGATGTTTTTAACATTGATTTGTTGTTGAGGATTAAATCCCAATCCATAAGAATGCTCATGCCCCCTAGTATGTAAGGGCATTTGAATTCCTTGTTTATGCTTACCACATCCTTGAGCATTAAATCCTTATTTAACAAGGAAATGATAACCAGGACCATAACAAGAAGCCATATCAGAAGGAGTCAATGGAACTTAAGCAGTCACAATATCATCCTTAGTAGGTTTGATAGATTCATTGTGGGTAGAAGCAGTGAAAAAGTTATTACTAAGGGCTTTAGAAGTAAAAAATAATTGTTCAAACTCTCTTTTTTGCTTCATAAAATCAAGATCATTAACCTTATACTCTCCAATAAAGGTAGGAGTAAAATCCAAGGTTCCCCAATCATCACTAGGAAAAGCATTAGAGGAAGAAGGATTATTATTAGGAACAAGAGTAGTGTGGGTTTGAATATTCAGACAAGGATTAGGTGCATTATCCACATGAAGTGAATACATATTGTTATTATGTATAAACTTGACTTTACGGTGAAGGGTGGAAGGAACGACATGCATCTCATGCAACCAAGGTCTACCCAAAAGAAGGTTATAATTGAGAGGTCTAGGTATAACGTGAATAGGAGTATTCAAGATGACCAGACCTACTTTGATAGGTAAGGTAATGATTCCTAAAGTGTTCTTAGAAATGTTATCAAAGCCATGTATAGGAACATTGTTAGGTTGAATAGTTGAAAGATCGACGTTAATCGCTTTGAGCATGTTCATGCTACAAACAGTAAGCCCAGATTCGTTATCAATCAAGGTCCTATAAATGATACTTTTATTGATAGAAACAACAACCATAAGAGCATCATATTGATTTTGAACTTCTTTATAAGGTAAATCTTTTTGAGTAAATACAATGTCAGGAGGACCCGGGGTAGCATGCATGCATTGTAAGAAGTTATTGATGTTCTCTTGATTAGGAGGTGGAGTGGGAAGAGTTTCTAGAGCTTTTTGCAAGGCTTCATAGTAGGTAGGTGAAATTTGAAGAAGCTCCCATAAACAAATCTTGGCAGGGGTATTTTGCAATTGGTTTATCAAATTATACTCCTTTCTAGGAAGACAGGGTGGAGGAGGAAGAATAGGTTGAGAAGGTGGTAAAGAAGTAGAAACCACCAGATTAGGTTGAGGGTTATTCCTTGTATGATATGTGTGAGCTATCAAATCTTGGTCATTGAAAGACTCTAAAGAATCCATAGGTTTACCTTTGATAGTAATGCAAGGACAACCTTTGACAGTCAACAAGGGTTTCAGAAAAACCATATTAGTTATCTCAACACTACAAATAGATTCACAAGAAGGAAGAAAAGAAGACATCCTAGGAGGAGATGAGGTAGAATCTTTATTCTCCATAAGATCATCACTAATAGGGAGAGCATTAAGGAAATTTATATCATTCTCCACTAATGCCTCATCACTAGAAGGAATCCCAAATGGAAGTAAAGAATCTATAATGTCATCTTCTTTCACTAAAATGTTTGCGTAAGGGGAGTGTGTTGTAGAAAAAGAGTTATCATCATGTATGAATATGTCGTCCATTAATAAATCACCCTCTTGTATCAAATCTTCTTCATGAGGAGGGGATAAATCAATGTCTTTATCCAAGGAATCATTCACAATGGTTTCATGAAGAAGAGAAAAATCAACATCCCCATCCAAAGGTTCAATAAAGCACTTGAAAAATACTTGAGATAAATTTTGCAACATGATAACCAATAAAGAAATACATAGAAAATAGATCTAGATATATCCAAATGCATAAGCATGAAAAGGAAATCGAACACCACAAACATAACAGGGCATCTAATTCCACAAAAGAAAGGGGTAAGTGGGTCAGGTTTACCAAAATGTATAATGAAGGTGAACACATAAGATAATACTAAGGGAAATCTAACATAATAGGGCATCTAATTCCACAAAAGAAAGGGGTAAGAATTTTGGGTTCACCAAAATGTATAAGATAAAATATGGATGAGGTCCTAGAACAATTGGTTTGCACATAAAAGAGACCCCAAAGCCAATGTTTTACACTTATATGTAATTGTATTGATATGGAAAGTAAATGTAGATGAATAACGTTGAAATGAAGAGATAAAGGTACTTACCTCTATAAAGAATCGGCTGAAAACCCTATCAGACAGTCTAAAAAATTGTTGATTTTCACGCTATCAAATAGAAACTTCAAGATCTACAAAACCTAGAAATATTTTTGCAAGGTCAGGTCATCTCTGCCCTAGGTTAGGGATGAGGTCATCTCTAATCTAGGTCAGTGTCTAGGTTGTCCCCGACCTAGGTTGGGGTCTAGGTATTCTTTGACCCAACTGCTCCAACGGAAAATCTGTTCACGGATCCTGGAAGTTTGGTGAAATGGGTATCCAAATCTACACTTCAATTCACCATCCTGCACCTGCACCTACAAGAAAAATGGTTTTGTTTGTTTGGGGAGGGGTTTGCCTTAGTCAAACCCTAGTTTTTAATCACCCTTAATAATGGAATTGAAATAGAGAATGCTAGCAAGTAGTAGAAGTAGATATAATAATGAAGCTATTAAATTTAATAGATATGCAATTTTATTTCAAATGTAAACAAGTATGTTGATATGAAAGCTTGAACATAACATTATGAAATGTAAATCAAAACCTCTATGATTGTATGCTTGGAATCCACCTTGGGAGAAGAATGAAATAGATCTTGAAGGAAGATCACACCACCATGATGACTAGATCTAGGGTTTGAATGATGAATCTTGAATGCTTGAACCAAATCCCTTCAAAGGCTTGAATGCTTAAATCCTTGATCTTCAATGGAGAAGAGGACTTGAATGTTTGAATGGAAGATTGCTTGAATGAATGCCTGCTTGAATGTGAATATCTCCTTGAGAGCTCTTGATCATGAAATTTCTTGGTGTCTTGATCATGAAAAGTGGATGTCAATTGCTTGATTATGGATGTAAACTTGATGGAGAAAATGAGAGAGGAAGGCTTCCTTTTATAGTGATCTAGGGAACAATCCTCTAGAGGGGCCACCTTGGGGAATTAAATTCCAATTAGGCCTCAACCCTTTAGAAATGGACCTAAATTAAATATAATTAAGATTTTACCATTTTGGAGACCAAAACAACTGACTTGGAAGTGGTAAAACAATTCTTTCTGAAGCCCGACATCCAAAAATCATGGAAACTTGAAATTTGGACCTGGGGTCAGGGACAAGGTAGACCCCACCCTAGGTCAGGGTTGAGGTAGACCCCACCCTAGGTCAGGGTCAAGGTAGTCCTTGACCCAAAAATGTCACCCTTGACCCAAAAGTCAAGAATCTTGGAATTTCAATTCAGGATGCTAGGAAAATGCAGACAGAAAGTGGAAAAGTGGGAAGAAATAGGGGAAAATGCTAGATCAAAGCTAGGGACCCATTCAAGGCATTTGAAATGATCCTAAATCACTTACTTGGAGGGATAAATTCTCTTAACATGGAAGTGCTTCTATTTTAAGATGATACAATAAGTAATATAAACCGTCACAACTGAAGTGACACAATCACAATTTCAAAATTAAATTTTATAAGAAATTCCATAAGAAACATACCTAACCATTGAATTTTTAAGGGTTTTTATGAGTAGTGCACAATGATCATGGTCAATACTAGTTAACTCTTTTACTTCTTTGTATCTGATCACCCTATTTCTAGGTAAATCACCAACACTACACTTCTGAGTGATGTCTTTAATTGCCTTCTTTGTCACCTAATAGGGTTAATCCAACACTAGGTTTCCATCCTAAAATTGACTCAACAAGAACATAATGCATTCCTTGTCATTGCACTAGGGGAATTATCCCCATATATGTAAACCAAGATTTTGCATCCTCTATAATTAATCCACTGACAAACCAACTTCCAACTGCCTAACACTTTTATGATCAAATTATTTGAGCTCAACCTTCTTCAACATCATAATATCATGAGCCATCAATTTAGACTCCATAATTGCACTCGAGTAATCTTCTCTGACCTTTCTCTCAATCTCTGCTAAAACTCTAGTTTTTGTTCTTTCAATAGTGCTGAATGATTTCAAATGTTCACCTTTGTAACCATGATCCATCATAATTTCTCTTTTCTCATTGAAAATAAATAATCATTGATGTAACCTAATTGTACTTCACACATTGATAAAATAACATATCTATAATCATTATTTGTCTAACCATCATATTAGAGATAATCTACTTGCAACTAGTATCACCTCAGAGCATGGCAAGTGATTGATATAGCATTTTAATACCCCCGTGAGCTAAAAAATTTGACTCAATTATTGGAAGAGATAGTACGAAGATCTGGTACCATATGACACTCTTCACTAGCATCTTTCTTCTTCCATACCATGGCTATCTTCTGAGATTCATTTGAAACCGTAACATTATTATTATCTCCAATTTTTACCATAGCACCACCAGATCTTCATGTGTTAACACAATGAAAAATATGACCACATTTGAAATAGTTAAAATTTCTTTGTCCTGATATCATTGTCTAAACCCTAGATCTGCATTGATTAGCTTTGTGACCATAGTTGTGACACACATAGAAATCCCCATGAAAGATATTTCTTTTCTTAACTAGATTAGAAACTTAACTTCTACAATGATTCACTCTATGACCAACCTTATGAAAATTAAAGCATTGAACCTTTTTTTCTTTCCTCATCTTACATTCAACAACCTTATGACCAAAATTATTGCATATGTAACTGGTGCAGGAGCACACCTAGGCTAACCTCCATGTTTTAGAAGTTTTGGCTTGTACTTGACTCCAGCCAATTTAGGGATGTTGATTTGTTTTAAGACCTTAGAAGGTCATTGCAATGTGGGCTAGGTGAGTTAGTCATTAGGACTAAGGTCACCCAAATAGCCATTGTTAGTTGTTGTTAATTTTCTTAGTGTTAGAAGCTTAAGGTGAGATTAGAGTCTTTAATTTGTTTTAAGCACATAATGATGTTAGGAAGATGCCATAAGGTCATTAAATGAGTTGGTTCCTCAAAATATAGAGAGGTTAGTAGTCCTACAAAATAGGATGAAGGCATAGAGCAAGATGCCAAATGTTGTTAAGAAGTTGTCATGACAACATTTGCAATTATTGCAAATGTTGCATGCAACTCGGTTATCTTTGGATCCCCTTAAGAATAGGAAATGGGAGATTGGCCAATAGGCCTTAGAATCATGGATATGGCATCTAATATCACCTAAGACTTGAATCTTGAAGTTAGTGTGATGATTGTAATATTTTTCAAATATAGAAATAGAGCTCTGCAACACTGTTTTTGAGGAAGAACCTGAGCTTTTGTGGTGAAAGTCATGTGAAATGGATTGAAATTTCTAAACTAGTGATGGTATAGTGTTCTTTGATTAGTGATAAGAGTTTTTCATTTGATAGGCAAGTTGATTAGAGTCGTTCTAGTGTGTTGAATAAATTGTTTTTGATTTAGAGTCTACACTACTCCTGTTCTGACCAGTTAGTGCATTCATGACTCCCCCATGAAATCTAGCCATGTGAAACACCTAATGATGGATGGATATGTTAGGGGAGTCATTAGTGTATATATTTTTAGGATTAGGATTCTTAGGAATATGAAGAGCTATTTTTACTACTAAGCCCTAAGCGAGAAGACAAAGCCTAGTTAGAGGTTTAGGATTGAAGAAAAGAAGATTACTTGTAGGGTAGAGAGGTATTGTACGACATAGGTATAGTTCTAGGTAGGATTTTACTATATCCTAATATGATATGACAATTGAGTGCATACCAATCCATTTGATCAAGTTTTGAGAAAGATACAAGAAAGGTTACAGTCAGTCCTAGAAATTAGGCCTATTAGCCCCATTTGTCATAGTTTGTAGGAAGCTAGTGTACGGAGGTTTTCAGACCCTAAAACTTGCTGAATATTTTAAAAATTCAAATTGGGTATCCAAATATGGTTTTAGATTTTTAGGGTGTTTGGAAAAGTTTTGCTAGAATTGGCAAAAAGTCACTAGTAAAGGCTACAAGAAATAGGTCTAATTAGGCTTCTAAGTGGTGAATCCTTGAACCCAGTAAGGATAAGATTGAAGATCCTTCAAAATAGATCAAAATGGAAAAGATATAAATTTTTTCAACATGATGGACATCCCTGCAAGGAAATTTGAAGATTGTGAAGAATTGGCACTTAGAGCTTTCTAAGTGAGGGTGAAGAATTGAACTAACTAAAGGGTGTTAGTCTGTCAAGGTGAAGCATAAAGCATAAAGCTCTTAGAGAAGAGTTGGAATTGGTCTTAGTTAATCATCTAAGCCAATCAGGACCTAGAGGAGATTAGGTTCCTAGAAGAGACAAGCTAGGTCTCTTGGTTGAAGTGCAAGAAAACCTTGGAACACTCAGATCAGTAACAATAACCATTAAAATATAAGTACCTTTGAGCATCCAATTTCCTTATTAGAGGCCTTCTTATAGATGTATTCAAGACCTTTACCTTTCTTTCTTTCTCATATTTTTCTTTAGCTTCAACTTCCTTCTCCTTGCCTTTGTTATTTAGATCTAAACATTCATCGATAAAACCTAATCCTTCCTTATCCTTGTGACTCTTTTATAGGGATAATAAATAATCCAAAATAATACTTCTCTCACAAACCTTAGCCTCATATCTCAACTTCCTTAATTCTTGATTTAGCTTTTCATTTTCATCTGAATTTATCTTGATGATGTCCTTGAGGTTCTCTTCAGATTTGTTCCATTCCGCTATGGTGATATTTAGTTCTTCTTTGATACTCTTCAAGGACTTCTAATTTCTATTTTAAGCCATCTTTGATAAATTCCTTAGTATTTTTATTGTCATACAACTTCTTTTCTAGACCTTCCACCTTTTCTTTTAATTCTTGATTGACTTACTTGTGCCTTCATTTTAACTTTCAGATATGATCCCTCAGCTTTGAGATACGTGTATTTTCTTCATTTAAGTTTTCTTTCAACTCCCCATTCTTTGATTCACTACACTCAATGTTGCTCATCATGATCTCATAATCCTCATTAGAGTGGTATTCTCCTTCCATCTATTCAAACACCCTATATCTCCCTCAAGAGGTTAATCTCTATATGTAAAGGACCAAGCTTTGATACTAATTGTTGAACATGCCGGATAACTAAGGGGGGTGAATCAATTATTTACAAATAATTTCTTAAAATTTTAAGGAACCAGTAAATACTTAAACCAATCATAAACTTATAACAGATGTAAACATGAAATCACAAAACCATCAACACAATGAACACCAGAATTCGCGTGGAAACCCAAATTGGGAAAAACTACATAGAAGATAATTCTCATGAAATGAACACTAAAAAAGTAATTTTTACAAGGGATCACTACCTATTTTCTCACTACTGATCGGGCTAACTACCTATAGATA
This sequence comes from Chamaecyparis obtusa, assembly GCA_027943335.1. NCBI lineage: Eukaryota > Viridiplantae > Streptophyta > Pinopsida > Cupressales > Cupressaceae > Chamaecyparis > Chamaecyparis obtusa. Next base: position 1,708,089 of record BSBK01003601.1, read on the forward strand.
AAAGATGCATTAAAACATATTTTATTGACAAAATGTGAACTGATAGAATTACATCTTCCTATGCATGAAACAATTCCAGTTGAAAGCACAATAATCACCATCAACAATAGATCCAATATAGATCTTCTTCCAACATATACAAAAACTTTGCAACACAGTACATAAGACCTCTCTTGTAATGTCCCCACCAGGGAACCCATAAGGAATTACGTCTTTTGACCTAAAATTACAACCAACAATTTTTTTTTTCTAACATTACATCATTTATTACATTCACAAGTAAATTCCTTAAGGTCCCCTATTAAAATTAAATTACCAAAATTAAGCATTGCATTTCATTACTTAATCAAAATGAATTCCATTCCTTTCTTTTACTTTTGCATTTCAGAATAAGAGAGAGAGATAGAAAGTAGTATTTCATTCCTAACTATATTTTTACTTCCTAACTTGTTTCCATTCCTTTTTCCTACACACTGCATAATTTCCTTTACAATTCTCATTTAAACCTTTACATAGGAAATATTTCTTATCATTTTAACATAGGGGAGATAGAGGAGATAAATTAACATTACACTTTTCATTTTAGCTTGAACTTTTCAAATAATATCCCTTGAAAACCCTTAGAACTATCCCTCCCTAATTACATTGCCTTTTCCTTTTCAATACAATTTTTGATAATGAATTCAATTACAATAATAAGTAAATGAAAGGCCCAAAGACTTTACATTAATATATTTACATCTTATTTTTAATAATACATGATACAAAGTAGAAAGATCTTTATCATTGCATGAAAACTGAAACCATCCAAGTTATGAACCACAAACAGTACCTCGAAAGATATTTGCCACCCAGCCATGTGAAAATAATGAAGTTCCACCCCCCATGCTAGGAGATGGAACCAAGATACTCACAAGGCCCTAAGCAATCTAAGGCTTAACAAAACATAACTTGAAAACAATACAAGAAGTAACAAGATATCACTTAACTATATACATAGGTTAGGTTTCTATCATACTCTCTAGGTGAGTGTCATCACATATCCTATATATTGGGATCCACCCTGGAAAACATGTAACCCCGATCCCCCCTTTCTGAATAGGGATCCACCCTAGAAGTTACCTATGGTCCCGGTACTCCAACAAGACTATGTGGACATTATTATGTGTCTTGCATTATCTTTTGATTTCCCCCCCATTCCCAAATTCATTATTAGGTTATCACTTTTTACTAACCCATCCATAGGATTCTATGGAAACCACTTTAGGGTTCCAACACCTATGGTAAGCCACTCACCTAGGGTACCTAGTTCCCTACCCACATATACAAACCAAGAAACTAAGGTGCATCTAAAATGGTTCAATTTTCAAGTCTAGGGAACCCTCTTGTGTTCTTAGGGCCTCAGGATGAGTCCTAGCATCACCATATGCACACATGTTCATAAAGAAAATATACCAAGTATTGAATCATTGTAAAAAAAATATTACAACATCATTAAAGCAAGGTATGGATATATACCAGTGAGAAAAGTTGCAGTCCAATCACAGGGAACAATTGTAGAAGCTACATGACCAATCCCAAGTCAAAAAATGATCAAATAGAAACCCTAGGACCCCCTAAATCCCATACGAGTATTCTCATAAGGCCATAAAAATATTATCATAGGCCCATACAATCATACTTCCTGACTTGTATGAGTAAACAAGATCAGGGTTATTTACTCATACGAGGATTGCCAAAAACTTATCCAAAATTGTCTCAAAATGAGAGATTAAGGTGTGGAGAGTGCTTGGGGAAGGTTCCACGAGGCATACCTGATTAAGTTACCTCAGTACCACATTGAAAAAACCTCCTCATCATACCATAACACTTAGGAATGTAAACAAGATATCAAAACTAAAAATTCAAAACAAAAATTTACAAATGCCATAGAAGGAATAACTCATTGTACTTCTTCCTAAACTACCCTAATCTTCCCTAAACCTTCCTAATTATTTGTAAACCATAAGAACATAGAAAAATACACTAAAATATAGTAGCATAAACATTAATGAACTTCTAGGAAGGAATTTGACAAAACCATTAACACAAAATACATCACATCTTCCTGGTTGTATTATTTTAAAATAACTAAATACAAATCTATATCATCCTATCATTACATTAATATAAAAAAATTCTTATGAATAATTCCACACAAATCATACAAGAAGAAGAAAATTTTTCTAGATCCAGATCCTACTTGGAGTCTTGTGGAGAAACTTCACAATGGCTAGAACACCCTCTGCAAATCCTCCAAGCTTTGAGTTAGAAGATACCCTCTTGGGAAAAGTTTTCTTTAGAAATAAATCCTCTCCTCCTTCCTCAGATAACTCTCAAATGCACTCATAGAAAGATTATAAACAATACATACAAAACAAAAATATCCCCAAATGATTTATGGAATGATACTAGCAGAACCTCCAAAAATCTTCAAAAACTCCAATCCCCAAATCTCCCAAATCCCAAAAATTTATCCCCCAACTATATGGTTGGAGGAGTTTCTTTACGGGAAGAAACTTCTCCAACTTCCATAGTTGGTTGGAAAAATCAAACCAATCATTCTCGTAATCACATAATAAAGTTTCTTAAGAAATTTAATTAAAATAATCTCCAAAGAAACCTATAACAAGAAGAATAAACATAAAGCTTTCAAGAAACATACATAGCCCACTTGGGATCAAACTAGCCTAACTTTTAGGAGGTCTTGAGTTAAACTCCCCCTAGATAGTTAGTTTTACAAAAAAGAGCTTTCTTTATTACCTCTTATTATTATTATTTTTACTTTTATTTAATACACTTTATTTAATCATTAAAATACCATTTACAAAAGCAATTAAAAACACATAAATAATATTATTTATATATACATGGGTATATGTGTGCGTACCCACATATACACATACCTATACAACATACATTCATTTAAACACATAAAATAAATATATATATACTCACAAGGATAAATCTAACTCACAACATTAATTTCAAAGCAACATCAAAACCTAAGCCACAAAACAACATCAGAAAAATTGCATACCAATCCCCAAACTAGGGTAACCTCCTAACAAGAATCTAAGTCCACAGGTAACCTTGAGAGTAGCTTGGTAAAATCTCCACACAAAAATAGTTAGAGGATTTTGAAGGCACACTTAGACCTATGTAGCTAGGTGGAGTTGATGCTTGGTATCTACATCCTGCATCACCAGCTAATATGTATACACACACAAATATATATATATATATATATATATATATATATATATATATATATATATAGTGGCATACAAGGAGGGAGAGTGCGACATCATGTGGATCTCCCATAGGAGTAACTACGACTGCCTCTCCTCATCTTATACTCACATAAATTAGTGTAATGATCAAAACATAAAGGGATTAGTAGGGTTAGATCTATCATAAACATAAACATATAAATCTAGTATGAAACATTTACACAAATAACTCATTTCATCATTTAATGTCAAATCATTTACTAACTCCATAATAAATTCTATTGACCAAAATGTAGATATGCTAAAATGTCTCATCATAAAATGATAACCAAGTAGTAATCATAGGCCAACTATAATCCAAGTAATAATCAAAGTCCAAACATATAATCCAAATAACCAAGTAGTAGTCCTATCAGTCCAAAATATGCAGATATTAGGGTGGGTATTACATCCTCTCCCCCTAGGATTAGGATTACTCTTGGAAGCCTACAAATAAGTATGGATATGCAGATCTAAGTCTGCTAGCATCCTCCCATGTGGTGGAGGTCGCATTATTGGGGTCCCATAGGACCCTTACCTACTCTATGCTATGACCCTTGAGGGTCAAATTTCATTGTTGGAGTATATGTACTGGCTCCAAAGCCAACTACTCGTCCTCTACCTGCAAAGTGTTCCAATCTAATACATGAGTCAAATCAAGAATATACTCTCTAAGAATGGATACGTGAAACACATCATGCACATGTGCGAGGAAGGGTGGTAGGGAAAATCGGTAAGAAACCGGTCCTATCCTCTCAAGCATCTCAAATGGAACCACAAATCTTGGTGCCAACTTAGAACCTTTCCCATAATGAATAGGTCTCTTACACGGGAAGACTCTCAAAAACACCTTATCTCCAACATAGAACTGTCTATTGATCCTGTGAGCATCAACATACTTCTTTTGCCTATCTTGAGCTGTCACAAGGTGCTCTTAGATCTTTTGAACCTGCTGCTCCATATCCTGTAACACCTCGGGGCCAAGTAGTACTCTATCCTCTAAGCGATCCCAACTCAGAGGGGTACAACAAGGGTGACCATAAAGAGCCTGAAATGGTGACATCCCTATTAAAAATATGATAACCATTGTTGTGTGAAAACTCCACTAGGTACAAATAATCTTCCCAATGGGTCTTTCTATCCATCACATACATCCTAAGCATGTCCTTAAGCACCTGATTAACTTACTTTGTCTAACCATCAGTCTCTTTGTACCTGATCTATAGACACAACACTTTAGTAAAACATTAGAGGTTAGTTGAAATTGAAATCGTGCAATGAATTGAAAGCTAAACTAACCAGGTGATTTACTACCTTCTAATAGGTGCGAGTATGATGTTCTCAGATTGTTATCGAGATCAGTGACCTTGACGACACCTAAATGAAGGATTTGAATGCAAAACTGATATGAAATATGAATGCAATTAATCTATATATTTTTTATTTTCTATGCAATGATATGATGAAAACTTGATATGAATCTATGCTAATATGGAAATTGATATGTTAAAATGATCTAACAATAATATGAAAACAAAAGTGATCTCACAAAATGTGGTTGATTCGCAAAGAAGCTCTGATTCTCCAGATAGCAATTCACTAGCATAAGTTCACAAATTATGAGATGATTTGGGATGAGCTGAAGAATTTAATTTATAGAAATCTAGGGCTTTGGAGGTGCATAAAAAAATGCCATAAATCACTCAAATAACTCAGGTTGATTTTTGAGTTATTTTTAAATAAAGATAATTTAATTCACAAAAACATGCAAATCATGCAAAAATAGCTTTTTAACTCAAATTAGAAGTTTAGATCAACTTTAAAACTCAAAAATGATGTTGAGTTCCAAAAAGTCAATAACTTGCATTGATTTTCTGATTTGGAGTTTAACTGCTCTTTGATTGTGCACATGGATAATTATGAATTAATAAATAAATAAAGTGATTTATTTCCAACTTAACTGATTTTGGAAATAAAATAATTGATTTATGGGTTAATCAATCATTTAATCAAACTTTTATTCAAAAACAATATTATTAAAAATTGACAACTTGCTTTAATTAATTAAATAAGTATTTAATCAATTATTCATAGGATTTTGGATTTATTGTCAAAATTAAATAATACGATTTAGGAATAAATAGAATTAACTTCAATTAAATAATTAAGTGGCAGAATTAAATCTAATTAATTAAATATTTAGAATATTCAATTAATCAAACTTTAGGATAAATAAGATTTATCGCCAAATAATCATTAAATTAAAGATAATTATGATGATTAAGAATATTACTAGGAATATTCCCCGATGCAGAATTTAAGATAATCAATTAGGATTTGATGATGTGCAGATGTGCCTTTGGTTAGGACTTTGATGTCGATTTCATTCGATGTGTCGATATAGAGGTTAATGAACCTATAGCCCATTTTTGGGGTATTACATTTTGCCCCTCTTTGAATTACTGTACGAAGCACAGTGGTTCAAAGATAGTTTGTGTATGATATTGAAACTGATGTTTGAAAATTGATATGAGACAGAAGCTGATTGACTAGGTCCTGAATGACCAAAGATAATGGAAACTATAAAAGTAATGAACCGATGATTACGAAAAAGTGTTAAAATGCTTGATTCTGAACCTTAGGATTGTGAAGAAGTGAGTGACCGATTCCAGACTCGATTGTCTTAGAAGAACCACATAGGTATCACATCTGAACCCTTTAGTTACCGAAGAACCAAGGAAAGAACACTAATGCACCGATAGCTGCAAAAACTGATACAATTTACAAGATTAAGAGAATACCAGATTGATATGGATCTCGATGAATCTGATATGCCCCAAGCGATGATTGATTTGCCCCAAGTGATGAGGACTTTTGATGAATCAGTAACTAGACGTGGTTGTTGTCTTGATTACTGAGGAAAGATATGATTTCAGCAAAGATATGATTTTAAATTAGATTATAGACTTTGAATGATGTGCAATACCATGCCCCCTTTGGGATTAAAATTGAAATCTGACAAGAAAAGTTAGCGTTGATAGTTCAGAAGCATGTTAATTGATTTGAGAAGTGATTAAACACGTCTGGGAATACATTCTGCATCGTTTGGAGGTCCAAAAGACCAAGTTTGACTAGGTTTGACCATGGTTGACCAAGTTGAAATTTTGATAGTTTGATGTAAGATAATCAGTTAAGTTGAATACTAGATTTCTGTAATGATTGAAGGTCGAATATGCAAGTAGTGAATAATATGAATGATCATAGATTTTGATTTTGATCCCGAAAAAGGATTCTACTTGCTATTTCATTGGAGGAACCTTCGTGTGAGATTCAACTCTTGTTAGATTTGAAGATGTGATTTGAAGAATCATTTAAGCATTGAAGTTCATTTAATCATTGTGAGATCATGCAAAGATGCAGAATGAAATGCAACCTAAGACCTAGGACCTACTCACTGATCATATGTCGATTTGTTATCATCATTGAACTTTTAGGTAACTAGATAAATCAATACAATGCCCACTAGTTATGAAACCATAGACATATGAATATCAATTTGTATGTGCATGAATCAATACAACACCCACTGATTAGGAAACCATGGATATATGAATATTGATTTTGTTTTCGGAATGTCAGATTAGATATAAGCACCAAGGCATAAACGCCAGGATGACCTGAATATCATGTCCATTTTGATATAGCAATTTGTATAAGCATCAAAACATAAATGTCATGATGACCTGAATACACCTTGTGTTGCAAACACATCAAACAGTCAAGAGATCATTCTAAATCTGATGTGAATTACCCGTAGTGACCCTTTATCATTCACATCCTTAGGTAAGATCATGTTTCACAGTAGGAGAAAGAAATCACTCAAAAAGACAATAGTTAGATCAAAATTCCTTGAATTTTTTGGGTATCAATGGTCGAGGTATGCATGGCCATCCAATTTGAGATAGAGGCTCTTACAGTCGGACACCATTTCAATCCAAAATTTCCAAAGTTGTTAGATTTTCACATACAAGAAGAAAACAAAGAAAAGATTATGCCCCCAGTCATCACTCTCTAAATCCTATAAAGGACATCATTGAAGAGCTTGAAGGGATGCAATATGCAAAAATATCAATGCGAATCAGTAAGCATACAAGGAGATAAAAGCATGTAAAAAGTATAGATTGTTTTTAGTTTGTGTTTGATTGCATTGTTGTAGATGCAAAATCCTTTCTGGAGATGAGACTGATTGACTGACTCAAATGAAGCTTCAAAGGACTCTAATTGGATATGACATGTCTCAGATACATGGGAGACCATAGGATATGACTGTGATTGCCCCCAAGTGTTAAACATTGATAGGATACAGATGCTTGAGCTGATTGGTGTACAAATCGACTTATTGAAAACAAACTGGGAGATATGTACAAACTAAAGCAAGACTAAAAGCTGGGAAAGACCAAGATTACACTGATAGATGGAGTGTTTTGAAACAAGTGGTGCTAGTTTGCTAGGTTTTCACCATCTTGGCAGAGATTCTATTTTTGCTACCAAGGTCCCTGTTTCCAGGTTTTCACCAAGGCACTTTTTCTTTTTCTCATTTTTTTGTATTTTTTATTTTTTCAATTTTTTTTCAATTTTTGATATTTTTTTCTTTTTTTGTGAATCATCAAGGTGCCTATTGCTAGGTTTTCACCAAGATGTTCATTTTTTCAGGACTTTTTCCAATTTTAAAGATTTTTTAAGGACATTTTACCATAGACTGAATGCCTTAGGCATAGAATTTCTTCAGATGGAGAACGTTGATTGGTTCTTGGAGTTGTTCTCCTTCAGTCGTTGAGAGTTGATAGGCACCAGAGCTAAAATTAGCAATGATTACAAAGGGACCTAGCCAGTTGGGTTCAAACTTCCCCTTGCGTTCCCGATGTGATTGATTTTTAGGATTTTCTCTTAAGACTAGATCACCAACCTGAAATTCTCTGTGTCTGACTTTCTTGTTGTAGCCTCTAGACATTCTCTTCTGATATACTCTAAGATGACCATACACTGCTTGTCTACACTCATCTAGTAGTTCAAGTTCTTGCAACTTAGACACTTTTTAGTCATCATCAGTTACTAGACCATGCATTCTGATTCTTAGTGATGGGATTTCAACCTCAATAGGCAGTACCGCTTTAGACCCATAAACTAAAGAAAAAGGTGTAGCCCCAGTAGGTGTTCTGATACTGGTTCTGATACTTGTTCTAATACTGATTCTAGTACTTGTTCTTATACTTGTTCAAATAATTGGTATACTTGATAGCATCTTTTTCCATTGCAAACTCCCAAGCAAGATCATATCATGCAGTCCCAATGTCTAGCAAGGTGGAGAACAAGAGGGATTGGCAAACTGGTGGAAGAGATGGAAGACAAGAGAATGAAGGAGAATGAAGGGAAGAAATCCTCAAGGGAAAACTCCTTAAGAATACTCAAGCTAGGGAAAAATTGGCATGTAAAGCACATTTGGACAAGCAATGAAAGGCCAGCATAGGATAAGTCACAAAAGTATAATGCCAAAGAAGGATAGGATGTAGTCCAAAGGAGTTGACATGTCAAGAGGTTTCAAAGCATCGTGTTTTACTCTTTCTTTCTTTTTTTATTAGATCAAGACCAAAGGGTAAATGGATAGCGATGGGTGAAAATGAATGGAGGAAGATGGATATGAAGGCTAAACATGGAAGGAATGAAAGCAAGATCATCATAAGACAACTCACAAAATAGCCAAATGTTCATGTATAGGTCAACCTTGTCAAGATCAAAGAGAGAAGATGGAATGGATGAAATATGTAGAAGAACTACGCATGATGCCTGATTGCTAGGTTTTCATCATGGTACTTATCCAAGGTGCCACAAGGGAGTGGTTTTCACCATAGGATGAATTTATTTCTCTTTACTTTTGCTACCAAGGTGCTTGTTTCCAAGTTTTCACCAAGGCACATTTTCAATTTTTTTAATTTTTAATTTTTAATTTTTTTTTTGGAAGAAGGCAAGCTTTTTGGATAATGCTCCTTGAAAGGATAAACTATGATATGAAAAGGATTCAAATTTATACGCTCAAAGATGCTGATAGGAAAAGGAAGATGGAAGAGAAAAATGGAGGATAAGATTTTATGTAAAGCGAGTGAGGTTGGAAGATAGGAGGAATAGGCAAATGAGGAAAAAAGATAGAAGGTAGAAGGATAATGAATGGAAGGATTGTGAAAGGGTAGATGGAAAGGAAGGAAAGATCAACATCAACACACACCTTGAAAGGTGGTTAGAGGATGGAGGAAACATGAATGAAGGAATATGGTGAATGGATAGCAGAGATTGCGGTTTAGGCGCATGGAATGGAAGAATGTTTTTGGAAGGAGATGAAGTGGAAGCCTTTGGAAGCTTGAATGTCAACTTCACTTTTTGCTCAACACCAGACTCTTTCAAGAGAGACTTTGGAATCCATATAGCCATAGGCTTTTTATTTCCTTTTGATGATCTAGAGAGAATATCTTCAATGATAAATTTTGGAACCCATACTTGTCTTGTAGTTTTTTTCTTAGATATCTGTTTTGATTTTATGATTCCATGTCTATTAGAGGAGACATGGTGATCTTTTTTTTTGATAGATTCTTGTATTGCTTCTTTTTCTTGTATTGAACATTCAAGTTACTTCCAAAAGACTTGGGACTTGTTTATATGAGTGGGTGGATGAAAAGGATTCAAGGGTGTGCATCTATGTTGATCTTGAGGAAAGATGGGAGATGGAGGGATGTAAGGACCCAAGATGGATGGTGAATTAGGAGAGCTAGGAGGGGAAAGTGAAGGGACATAAGGACCCAAGATGGAAGGTAGAAATGAAGCTCTTAGTATTGGTGGAGGAGGTCCAAGGATGGATGTGGAAGACACAAAATGATAATCAATAAGTTCATCAACATCTATATGACAACCAAGGATATCAGCATCTTTAGAGTGAGCATTAGAATTTTCAATAGAATCATGGACATCTTGAATATGAGCACCTTCTTTGACAGGATTGTTCAAAGCTTGCAAAGACTTAGGAAGAGTAGAAAGTGGAAACAAACATGGAGTGGTAGAATAAGAAGATGGAAAAATTTGATCTTGACAAGGATCTTTGGATAGCATAAGCGCATAATTTTTCTCTTGATTTTCAATAGGCTTAACATTGGAAGGAACAACACCATTTTTACCAACCTTAATGGAAGTATCATCTTTGGAAAGTGAAAGTGTAGTAAGGTTATTTTGATTATCAATAAGCTCAACAGTGTAAGTAGTAGCTTGATCTTACTTAGGAGAAGACTTAAGACATGGTGGAATGCATGAAAAAGGGAGTGCAAAATCAAAAGAACCCTGAGGTAGATAAGATACATTGTGAAAATGAGTGGACGACATGGAGGGTTCTTGATCTTGATCTTTCTTTATGTTCTTTTCTTTATCATTTCTGGAGTCCTCCTGACATGGAACCACTTCTAAGGACAAGGAAGCATGTTGGGATTGTATGGAAGACTTTGGAAGAGATGGTGGAGGACTAGATGAAGTAGGAATTATAGCATATGAAGGCTTAGGCTCTTTAGGTTTAGCATTATTGAAAGTATTGGTAGCCAAGTGAAGGTTAGCTTGAGTTTCTTCAAGGGGTATCCCTTGAGGATAACTATAGGGAATCATATGAAAAGTATCATGACTTTCATTGGATGAAGGATGAAGGAGAGTGTAATCTTTATTTTCAGCATGAGAGTTCTTAGAGGAGAGATCCTTGTAGTATTGATGCTTCAAGCTAGCACGATGGATTTTATAGTCCTCAGTAGTAGTAGATGGATCATAATCAAGGTATTGTTCACAAAAATCATCAAAGTCTTTTTCAAAATCAGAATCATATGGATCACCATCATGATCTATCCAATGTGACATCTCATTTCCAGTAAGAAGGAACACATTAGGAGGAGGACTCTTAGGAACAGAGGTGTCATAGGTATCATTATATTGTCCATCATCATAGTCTCCAAAGATGGATGTGTCACTCTCTATGGAAGAGGTATCATAAGGATTATCAGATTGCTCAAATTCTATCCGGGGGCATGGTGACATGTACAAGTCTTTATCAAATGGAAAAGGACATAGAGCTTCCATGGAGAACTCTTTAAGTTCCTTTTCTTTCTCAAGTTTGTTAAGTTTGACTTGCATAGCGTGTATCTGCTTCATCATAGCTATGATTAGAATTTCTTCCTCATGTGTATTGATTCTTTGAGACATTTTAGGAGTTTTAGGACTCCCTGGAATGGATTGATGTGGGGTTTGTTGATTGACTCCTTGAATTGATGGAGGGGGAATGTAACCAGATTTCAATCAAAAGTTGCCAAGACCATCGTCTTCGTAAAGACCAGAATTGTAGAGTTGTTCAAGAGTTGGACCCTGGATATGAGTCAAAGGTAAGGTATGACATGCTTCTCCTGATTTCTTGTGAGAGGAAGCTCTAGTTTCCACCATTAACCTTGGGCGAGGCAAAAGAATAAGATGAAGACAACTGAAGAATGAATGAAATCAAGATGATCAGATGACGCAACCTTGTCAAGGTTTGATTGATTGAAGATTAGATTAGATGTGGGTGAAGGATACTGTGCCTTGGATGTATGGGTAGGTTCCCAAAAGATAGCGGACAAGATATCACAATACTTAGTCATTTTGATGATTGATTGAAGATTGATAGTTATGACAAGGTTTTGACACAAGATGATAAAGACTCAGATTGATTACATAGAAGACTGGATCGGATTCAAAAGACCACTTTAGGATAATGATTGGATTCTCAATAGCTACTACTCTATTCCTAACATAATGATTTGTTTGACAGATTCTGAAAATAGGCTGAAAAAGCTAAGTATCTGGCAATTCTGATAATTTTCTGAAAACTTTTCAAAATTTCCCAAATGACACTCTGTAGACTCATACAACAGTGGGTATGCTATGAAATGATAGTTGAAAGGATCATATGATAGTTGCTAGCAAGATTTGACTTTTTGAATTTTGACTGGCAGAGAGACTCGTACGACACTGGGTTCCTTACTATATGATAGTTGGGCAGTAATGAAATGACATTTGATAGAAACTCATATGACTTTCTGACCTCCTGAGATGAATTTTGACTCCATAAAAGAATTTTACTTCAGATTTTGCAAATTTTGAGTTTTCAGATTTGGATTGTTTGCAAATTGTACTGTCCAAATTTGAGGATTGTAACAGATTTGTTCATTTTTAGTAACCAGATAGATAAACAAGCACACAAAACAACAAGCAAGTGATTTCAAGCATGTCTGAAAATAATGAACAAGGGCAAAAGCAACCTTGTGCATGAACAATCAAGTGACTTATTCATTCTAATCCTCATAAGCACTAATTGTGTATGTTCTAAAATGTTTTGCAATGATGCACATATACCCTAGAAAATAAAAATTTGGCCTCGCTAGGGTTTTTAGTAATGGTTTGACTCTGCAACTTTTATGATCCAAAGGGGTGAACTCCAATCCTGACGCACCAAGGTTTTGACACAGTTTGAGAATTTAATCAATTAGGAGCTGCTAGGGAGATCTGACAACCCAACAATGAACCAAACCTGTGAAGATTTCATCCACAAGGACATTTATATAGTGGTTGTTACTACCACGTCTGAAATGGCTATTACCGCTTGAGGTTCCGTCAACATAGTTTTCCCTATGAAGGGATCATCCGCTACAGTTAACCCTCTCTAAAGGTGACTCACAGTATGATACCACAAGGGGACTTGGCTCCAGATCTAAGGTTTTGATGCCTCTTCACTTTTAACCCAAACAAAAGCAAGTAGATTAATCTGACACGCTAAGAAAAAGTTTGTTTCACCAAGGTCTGTGATGTCAACCCCATGTGATCTATCAACCTCTCCGGAGAGAGCATGTATCGATCAAAAAGAGAAGACGCACTAACTGAGTAGAATGTGAAACACACTAATTATCCTCCCTACCTACAAGGATTTCATCATCAAGAAGGATTTCACTAGGAATTCAATCTCTCAAGAATCACAAATAGTGTTCATAGGGCCTAATTACTATGTGAGCATAGATATATTTTTGAAAGTAAATCTATCGAAAGTACCCAAAAGCAGAAAGAGGAACACTTAACGCTTAAAGAGAATATGAGGTGAGTCCACAAGGTGAAACAATTAACCCCTCACACAAGCTAAAAATGAGTCCACAAATTAGAAAATAAGTGAGTTCTAAAAAACACAAAAGGGTTGCCTGGTGGAACAATTAACACTTCTATCCTCTAGACCCCTCCCCTTTATGGTGTTGAGATTGTAACCATGGGGTGGAATAAGGGGCCAGTGGATTAGCGAGTCCAATAACCCAAGATAGAAATCTAGATCAATCACAAGTATCTAAGACTACTTAAATGAATACCTAAGGTGTCACAACCTAGTATCAATTATGCAAGTGTGTAAAACAAAAGCATGAAAAGAAGCACTCAAGCTAGACACACGAGAGATTTATTTTAAGTCCAAATCAAAATATTATCAGAACAAGTAGAATACTTGAGATCTTCATGATGCACTTAGTATATATTTACTTGATTTTTATCTTTGTTAAGCAATCCCGTGCAAGCAAGCAACAAACTCTCCGATAAGAAAACAAGCAAACAAGATATGCAACGTATCTTCAACTTATGAAAACCCTAGGGTTAGCTCTAAAAATCAATTATTATCAGCAATAATAACTATTAATTAACCTAAATGACAACTCATATCATTCATTGAACCATGTAAAAAAAATAAGTGCATACCCATCACAAAATTTTATTTTTTTTGCTGCATTTGACCTAGTCAATAAGATCTATTTTTTTTGATATGATTTTGGCCACAAAAATAGAAATTCAGAATAGAGACCCCTACTAAAAAATAGAGTTCTTTCCAAAAATGTAAAATTTTTAGAAAAATCTCTTCATTTGTGCCCTAGAGATCCGTTTTACCAAAATAGACTAGTTTTTGTAAATTGACTATTTGAGCTATTATATTGCATCCAAATTTAAAATACAAAGAATGGACCCCATATATAATTTAAAGAGATTTCCAAAAATATAAAAATTTCCAAAAAATTTGCTGATTTGTGTTAGATATTGATTTTTGAAACTTTAGGGTTTTAGCTCCCCCCAAAAAATAAAAACTAGCATGTAAAGGTGGGTTGCCCCACGGTGGGCCCCAGAAATGTGTGTGTGAAAATTGTACTTAATTTTTAGACACAAAACTTTAGTAAAACATTAGAGGTTAGCAAAAACAAAATCATGCAATGAATTGAAAGCTAAACTAACCAAGCGATTTACTGCCTTCTAATAGGTGCGAGATTGATGTTCTCAAATTGTTATTGAGTTCAGTGACCTTGACGACACCTAAATGAAAGATTTGAAAGCAAAAATGATATAAAATATGAATGCAATTAATCTATTTTTTTTTAAATTTTAGATGCAATAAGAATGATAAAAACTTGATATGAAATCTAATCTATATGAAATTGATCTAACAATAAAATGAAAACAAAAGTGATCTCACAAAACGTGGTTGATTCGCAAAGAAGCTCCAATTCTTCAGATAGCAATTCACTAGCATAAGTTCGTAAATTATGAGATTCTTATGGATTTGAGAGATGAATTATGAAGAGTTGAGCCTTGATTTTATAGAAATCCAGGGCTTTGAGGATGCATGGATAAAAGCCATAAATCACTCAAATAACTCAGGTTGACTTTTGAGTTATTTTTAAATAAAGATAATTTAATTCACAAAAACATGCAAATCATGGAAAAATAGCTTTTTAACTCAAATTAGAAGTTTAGATCAACTTTAAAACTCAAAAATGATGTTGAGTTCCAAAAAGTCAATAACTTGCATTGATTTTCTGATTTGGAGTTTAACTGCTCTTTGATTGTGCACATGGATAATTATGAATTAATAAATAAATAAAGTGATTTATTTCCAAATTAACTAATTTTGGAAATAAAATAATTGATTTATGGGTTAATCAATCATTTAATCAAACTTTTATTCAAAAACAATATTATTAAAAATTGACAACTTGCTTTAATTAATTAAATAAGAATTTAATCAATTATTCATAGGATTTTAGATTTATTATCAAAATTAAATAATACGATTTAGGAATAAATAGAATTAACTTCAATTAAATAATTAAGTGGCAGAATTAAATCTAATTAATTAAATATTTAGAATATTCAATTAATCAAACTTTAGGATAAATAAGATTTATCGCCAAATAATCATTAAATTAAAGATAATTATGATGATTAGGAATATTACTAGGAATATTCCCCGATGCAGAATTTAAGATAATCAATTAGGATTCGATGATGTGCAGATGTGCCTTTGGTTAGGACTTTGATGTCGATTTTGTTCGATGTGTCGATATAGAGGTTAATGAACCTATAGCCCATTTTTGGGGTATTACAATATGCCAAACTGAAATTGAGCCGAGTCCCTAAGGCATGTTACAAAGAGGTCAAAAAATATTAAGTGAATACTTGATCTCTATTATAAATAACCTTCCTAGGAACACCATGTAATATGACTATATCCTTTAGGAAGACTCTGGCTATTGAGGTGGTAGTATAGGATGATTGCATAGGAGAAAAATGTGCTACCTTGGTTAACTTATCCACTATGACCATGATAGCATCATATCTCTGATAAGTGATTGGGAGTCCCATAATAAAATCCATAGAGATCATATCCCATTTCCATTCAGGAATCAAATGTGGTTTAAGGAGGCTTGTTGGGTGACGATGTTCAGCCTTGACCCTCTGACATTCTAGATACCTAGCCACAAAATCTTCTATATCCCTCTTCATACCTGACCAAAAGTATAATCATCATAGATTTGAGTACATCTTCTTAACACCTGAATGAGCTGAATAGGGAGCACGATGTGCTTCCACCATGATAATTTTTTGAAGATCTCATGAAATTTGTACATAGATTCTGCCTTGCTACCTCAACAACCCATTTGACTCTAAGGAATAACTTGAGAACCTTCCTAACTCAATTTTAGCCTTAACTTCTTGATACAAAGTATTTGAAGGAAGTGACTACAAGATCTAACTTCTCAAATCAGTCAAAAGGGAGAGCATGGATAAGTCATGTCTCCTTCTACTCAAAGTATCTACTCCAAATAATGCATAGGATAGTTAAGCTCATGGTCCTTAAGCTTTCTAGACTCATAAGCAATAACTCTACCTTCTTGCACCAATACTACCCCTATGCCTTCTAAGGAGGCATTAGTGCAAACTACAAAAATTTTAGCGGGGTCAAGTACCACCAAAATCAGGGCACTGGTTAATTTATCCTTAAGGATCTAAAAATATTCTAAACATTTCTTAGTCCAAACAAACTTTTTCCCTTTCTTTTGCAAGGAAGTGATGGGATGAGCTATTCTATAAAATCCTTGGACAAAGCGTCTATAGTATCTAGATAAACCCATGAAACTACAAACCTCTGAGATGTTGGTGGGGGTTGGCCATTCAACTATATCTTGAATCTTGGTGAGATCAATTACTATACCTTCTCCTGAGATAACATGACTAAGATACTTAACTTCATTTTGAAAGAATTCACACTTCTCCAAGTTTGCAAATAACTGATTCTCATGAAGGCATTGCAACACTTGTCGAAGATGTTGTTCATGTTCTTCCACTGACTTGGAATACACCAAAATATCATCTAGAAAAATTATGAAAAATTTGTCCAAGAAGGTCCTGAATACCCCATTCATAAGATTCATGAACATTGAAGGTGCATTTGTGAGACCAAAAGGTACTACAGTAAATTCATAATGCCCATACCGAGTATGAAAATTTGTTTGGTGAATGTCGGCCTCATGAATCCTTAATTGGTGATAGTTTGACTTCGAATCAATCTTGGAAAATACCTCGGCTCCTTTCATCTAATCAAATAGATCATCAATTCTTGAAAAAGGATACCGATTCTTGATGGTTACTTTGTTGAGTTGGTGATAGTCAATGCACAACCTAAGTGAGACATCCTTCTTCTTAACAAAGATAACTGAAGCTCCCCAAGGTGACAAACTTGGTTTGATGAAACCTTTTTCCAAGAGTTCTTCTAGTTGAACTTTTAACTCACTCAACTCTTGAGTGGTCATGCGATAAGTAGCTTTGGAGATAGATTCAGCTCCTAGAACCAACTCTATACAGAAATCAATATCTCTTTTGGGAGGCATTCCAGGTATCTCAATTGGATAGACATTGAAAAATCCTTGAAGTAAAGGGTGCTCTAGTATAATTTCTCTATCTTCCTTATCAACCAAGTCATCAAATGAGACTGCAAGAAATTGGCATCCCTTTCTCATGCATTTCTTAAGTTGCATAGCTGATATCATCCAGAGTGATATAGGTCATTGGATTCCCAAAATAGTGTTGGGCTTCCCCAAATCATCCAAGAAATGAATGAGATTCTTACGACAATCTATCTTGGCTTCATGAGCTGCTAACCAATCCATTCCTAGGGTAACTCCATACGATCCAAGAGGAATAACTCAAAGATCAAAATTGGTAGAGAAAGGTCCTAATCCCAAGTTACAACTTTGAACACACAAATTTGTGGTCATTTTGGCCCCTGAGGCTAGCTCTACCTACCACTCAACTCCTTTCCCTACTACCGCTAGCCCACACTTTTCTATCAAAGAAGGAGATATAAAGGAGTTGGTTGCTCTTGAGTCAAAGAGAATAGAAATAGTTTTACCCTTTAACGAACCTAAAGTCTCAATGACCATGTTCTTGTGATCAACTTATCTATGATCAACTATGACAAACACCCTGTGAGACCGACCAACATCTCCTACTATTGGTTCTGAAACTGCTTGATTTTGATTGGTGAAATTAGTGCGTTGAGGGAAGTGAACTGCAATGTGCTCTTATTGCCCACAATAATAACACCCAATATTCTTACCAAATCTCTTTGTAGGAGGTTTGCTGGATTATTGATAACCTCCTTTATTATCATTTTGAGAATTTTGGGATTGTGGAGGAAACCTTTGCTAAGTCTGATAATTGCCTCACTTCTGGGGTTGTTGAAACTTCCCATTGTTGTGGTTGTTATTTTGGAATCTCTTCTTAGGGAATGTTTGTCCACCTTTGAAAGATGAGTTTTGGTTCTTGGGATTGGAATTCCTTTGCTCAAAATTTCCTTTAGAACCTGATCCCACATTAAAATTTTGGCCACTAGAATAGCCACCTTTTCCTTTAATCTTTCTTTCAACTAGGTATGTCTTAGTGATGGCATCCCAGAGGTTCTTTGATTATAATACTGCCACATCCCTTGGTATTTGATCATTCAAACCTTTGATTAAATGTTGGACAAGAATGGGTTCATCATCTCTATAGCTTGAAAAAGGCTTAATTTCATATAATTTTCTTTCATAATCTTCCATCAAAATGTTTTCTTGTTTCAGGTGGTGAAATTATTCTGCTCTTCCTTGTCTCCACTGATCAGACATGAATCGATCCTTAAAGCTTTCTAGGAACAATTCCCAAGAAATAGTGTTAATGGTGGCTTGAAGTTTGTCTTCTTCCATGTTTCACCAAGTAGATGAAAATTTCCTTAGATTCATAATAGCACATCTAGCCTTGGCATTACTACTAAAAGGGTGCATAGAGAAGCACCTCTCCAGGTCAAACAACTAAGTTTCCATTGTAGATCCCCCTTCCTTACCATAGAAAAGGGGTACCTTAACCTTGAGTAAGTCCCTCATGTGAGTGGTATCCCTATCCTTAGATTCTTTCATATCTTTCCTTCTCCTAGGGCTTCTATTTGTTTCCCTATCTTGGTGATGATCTTGGTTTTCTTCTTTAAAATTGACTCTATTTTCAAGGTTATCGAGTCTATGCAGAATTTGTTGCATAAGTTGTCTAAGTTGGGCTCCTTTTGATTCATTACTCTAACTCTCATTTCTATTGAGTTCTACCTCATATTTCCCATGGTAACTCTCTGGGTGAGATCTCAATGAAGACTCTTGAACTCTATCCTTAGCTCTTCTGTGGGTAATGGGAGGCATCCTGGAAGAGTGGTGCAACATCAGTTTTAGGTGCTAGTTTAAAAGGAGTATTCAATGTATTGAAGAGTTTGAGTTTTAAACATAAATAGACCTTGAGATCCGAGTGTAGCAACTAGGGCTCTGATACCAAATGTAATTTCCTTGCAAGGGAACCCATCAGGAATCAGGTCTTTTGACCTAAAATTACAACTAACAATTTTTTTTCTAACATAACATCATTTATTACATTCATAAGTACATTCATTAAGGTCCCTTATTCAAATTCAATTACCAACATTAAGCATTGCATTTCATTACTTAATTAAAATGAATTCCATTCCTTTCTTTTAATTTTGCATTTCAGAATAAGAGAGAGAGATAGAAAGTAATATTTCATTCCTAACTATATCTTTTACTTCCTAACTCATTTCCATTCCTTTTTCCTACACATTGCATAACTTCCTTTACAATTCACATTTAAAACTTTACATAGGAAAAAATGCTTATCATTTTAACATAGGAGAGATAGAGGAGATAAATTAACATTACACTTTCATTTCAACTTTAACTTATCAAATAATATCCCTTGAAAACCCTTAGAACTATGCCTCCCTGATTACATTGCCTTGTCCTTTTAAATATAATTTTTGATAATGAATTCAATTACAATAATAAGTACGTGAAAGGCTCGAAGGCTTTACATCAATATCTTTACATCCTCTCTTTCAATAATACATGACACAAAGTAGAAATATCTTTATCATTGCATGAAAACTAAAAGCATCCAAGTCACAAACCATGAACAGTACCTCAAAAGATATTTGCCACCCAACCATGTGAAACTAATGAAGTTCCACCTCCCGTGCTAGGAGATAGAACTAAGATACTCACAAGGCCCTAAGAAATATAAGGCTTAACAAAACATAACTTGAAAATAATACAAGACATAACAAGATATCACATAACTATACACATAGGTTAGGTTTCTAGCATACCCTCTAGGTGAGTGTCATCACATATCTTGTATATTGGGATCTACCCTAGCAACCATGTAACCCCAACCTCCCATTCTAAATAAGGAACCACCCTGGTAGTTACCTATGGTCCCGGTACTCCAACATGACTATGTGGATATTACTATGTGTCTTTCATTATCTTTTGATTCCCCCCTTTCCAAAATTCATTATTAGGTTATCAATTTTTACTAATCCACCCATAGGATTCTATGGCAACCACTTTATGGTTCCAACACCTATGGTGAGCCATGCACCTAGGGTACCTAGTCCCCTACCCACATATACAAACCAAGAAACTAAGGTTCATCTAAAATGGTTTAATTTACAGGTCTAGGAAACCCTCATGTGCTCTCAGGCCCTCAGGATGAGTCCTAGCCTCACCATATGCACACATGTTCATAAATAAAATATACCAAGTACTAAATAATTGTAAAAAACATATTAAAACATCATTAAAGCAAGCTATGGACATATACCAGTGATAAAAGTTGTAGTCCAGTCATAGGGAACAATTGCAGAAGCTATATGATCAATCCCAAGTAAAAAAATGATCAAATGGAAACCCTAGGACCCTTTAAATCCCATACGAGTATTCTCATAGGGCCATATGAGTATTTTCATAGGCCCATTTGAGCATACTTTCTGACTCGTATGAGTAAACAAGATCAGGGCTCTTTACTCATACAAGGACTCTCAAAAACTTGTCCAGAATTATCCCAAAACAAGAGTTTAAGGTGTGGAGAGTTCTTGGGAAGGTTCACAGAGGCATACCTAATTTAGGTACCTTAGTAACACATCCAACACACCTCCTCATCACACCATAACACTCAAGAATGTAAACAAGATATCAAAACTAAAAATTTACAAATGCCATAGAAGGAATAACTCACTGTACTTCTTCCTAAACAACCCTAATCTTCCCTAAACCTTCCTAATTCTTCCTAAATCATAAGAACACATAAAAATACACTAAAATATAGTAGCATAAACATTAATGAACTCCTAGGAATGAATTTGACAAAACCATTAACACAAAACACATCACATCTTCCTGCTTGTATTATTTTAAAATAACTAAATACAAATCTATATCATCCTATCATTACATTAATATAAAAAAAAACTTATGAATAATTCCACACACAATCATACAAAAAGAATAAAACTTTTTCAGATCCAGATCCTACCTGGAGTCCTGCGGAGAAACTTCACAATGGCTGGAGCACCCTCTGCAAATCCTCCAAGCTTTGAGTGAGAAGGTAGCCTCCTGGGTAGAGTTTTCTCCAGAAATAAATCCTCTCCTCCTTCCTTAGACAACTCTCAAATGCACTCACAGAAAGATGATAAACAATATACATAGAACAAAAATCTCCCCAAATGACTTCTAGAATGATACTAGCAGAACCTCCAAAAATCTTCTCCAAAATCTCCAATCCCTAAATCTCCCAAATCCCAAAAATTTATCCCCTAGCTATATGGTTGGAGGAGTTTCTTTACGGGAAGAAACTTCTCCAAATTCCATAGTTGGGTGGAAAAATTAAACCAATCATTCCCATAATCACATAATAAAGTTTCTTAAGAAATTTAATTAAAATAACCTCCAAAGAAACCTATAACAAGAAGAATAAATTTAATTAAAATACTATTTACACAAGCAATTAAAAACACATAAATAATATTATTTATATATGCATGGGTATATGCATGTGCAACCACATATACACATACTTATATAACATACATTCATTTAAACACATATATAAAATAAATATATATACTTACAAGGATAAATCTAACTCACAACATTAATTTTAAAGAAACATCAAAACCTAAGCCACAAAAAAATATCACAAAAACTACATAACAATCTCCAAACTAGGGTAACCTCCTAACATGAATCTAAGTCCACGGGTAACCTTGAGAGTAGCTTGGTAAAATATCCACATAACAATAATTTGAGGATTTTGAAGGCACACTCAGACCTATGTAGCTAGGTGGAGCTGATGCCTGAGACATGCATCTTGCATCACCAAATGACATGTATACAGATACACATATATATAGACAGACAGTGGAAAACAAGGAGGGAGAGTGCGACATCATGTGGATCTCCCGTAGGAGTAACTATGACTACCTCTCCTCATTCTAGACTCACATCAATCAGTTTAATAATCAAAACATAAAGGGATTAAAAGGGTTAGATCCATCATAAACATAAACATATAAATCTAGTATGAAACATTTACACAGATAACTCATTTCATCATTTAATGTCAAATCATTTAAAAAATTCATAATAAATTCTATTGACCAAATATGTAGATATGATCAAATGTCTCGGCATAAAATGATATGCAGATACTAGGGTGGGCATTACATCTTTGTACCACAACAAATCTTCACTTAACTTTATTTTTCTTACACATTGCTTCAAAATATACACTGAACTAGACTCACACTATATCACCTTTAGATCTCAGTTTCTCACATTCATAGACACTCTCTCAGATACAACAAGATATCTTTGTTTATATTTACATAGTATAGGGTAGCCACATATGTAGATCAAGCAAAGAAATATGTCAGCCACTAAACAAAAGAAATTACATTTGTATTTAACACACTACCAATGATCTTGAATCTGGGTCATACTTAATAAATCTTTACAATATGTTACCAAAGGACCTAAATATAAGTCACCCTTAAGATACATAGGCTTCATATCACATTTAACAAAAGATAAACAAATTTTGTAACCATTGGAAAACTACAACCAAGTCAAATATTTGAACAAAAAAACTTCTAAATCAACCAATAGATAAGACTAGATGAAACTTGTCTAGAACAAGATATGATCACCATACCAAAACTTTTGATGAACTATATGAATGCATATGCAGGAAGAACAGTCGGAAGAACTTTTTAAGCACAACCGTCAATAGGTACTAACAAAAACTACAACCACCAAAACATGTTGATGTACCATAAGATGTATTAGATATTAGTATAAACAAGTACAATCAAAACCATATATTAAAATTGTACATACACAATCTGTTCTACATGCATAACCAAAACCTTGATATCTGACCGACAACCACAAACAACCAACTAATGCTACCAACAACCAAATGATACCGTCAAGCAACTGGTATAGAGGTTTTGACATCAATGACAACAATTTCAACAACATCTTAATATGTCTAATAGGAAGGTTTATCTCATTGAATCTTATTATGTTGTAGTACTTGAATTTTACTATTGATTCAAATCAGCCCCTATTTTTACTTTGTTTTAGTGAAAGGTATATATGTATCCACCTGGTGAAATACTTTGTATCTATAAGTAGTTTCTAAAAATGGGCAAGTTT
This sequence comes from Chamaecyparis obtusa, assembly GCA_027943335.1. Classification (NCBI taxonomy): domain Eukaryota; kingdom Viridiplantae; phylum Streptophyta; class Pinopsida; order Cupressales; family Cupressaceae; genus Chamaecyparis; species Chamaecyparis obtusa. The sequence continues at coordinate 1,731,892 of BSBK01003601.1, forward strand.
CAAGATAACCCCCTCTAAGATTTTCTTATTATGCACTTTGATTACCTCCCTTTAGTTTTAGATTTTTTTAAGTTGAGTGTGCATAATTTTTATTTTTACCCTAGTTATTCCTTCAATATCTTTCATGGCATCATATCCATATATTTTTGCAAAATGAAAAATATAAGTTTCTATGAAAAGAATAAGCAAAAAAAAGGGGAAAAAATGAAGTTGAAATACACATGAATAACATTTTACCTTTCATTTCATTTCTCCTTCAATTGAGCTTAAAGAAGGATTGCACCAACAGTCTCTTGATTTTTTCACAAAATGAAGTGGATGAATGTTGAAAAAATGTATATATGTTTCTTAGAAAACCAACAACATGACTTTGAGATGAGATGATTGATTATGGTAATGGTATCATGATGATAGTATATGGATATATGATCAAATGGTTGACATGATAATATAATTGAATGTGGTATCTAAAATAAAAAATAGACAACTTAAGGATGATTAGTGGATAATTGATATGAATAGAAGGGAAGGCTTAAATTTATAAGTTTTCTATGGTATAAAATAGAGTGCTAAGATGTATTATTAATGGAGGTTATAATTTGAGGAATATGGAGGCATGGATTAAAGGCTTAACCTTACGATAAGTGTCACAAGATAGAGACATGTGTATGAGAAAATGAAGACTACACATGTAGGAGGAGCATGCTCACACATGTGTGAGAAATGTAATTGGCATAACCCAAATATCAAAGATGAGATACAAAATTGGAAGGATTTCAATATTATATGATTGCATGCAAACACATTTATGAATGAAGATTTGGGTGAGCAAGCATGGTCACACATGGAGGAGCATGAGGAGAGTAGAGATGTAGACACCCCAAAATTTATCATTAACTACCAACTCATCTCTTTCACCACTAATTAATTAAATATGTTAAATATCCCCGTAATCCACAACTTTTATATATTCATGAATAAATTAAATTATTTATTATTTAATTAATCATCATTATAATTAAATTAATTAAAACTCATTATGTAACTAATTAATTTTTCACTTCTTCTCTAAGGTTAATTAAATATCATTAGTCCCTCTAATCCCTCTCACTTTTATAAATTGATAAATCTTTGATTAATTAATCAAGCTAATAACCCCACTAAAACTTTACCTTTTCTAAATCACCAATATTCTAAACTTGACATCATGTGACGAGTTTTCAAAGTCCCTTTAATGCTCCCACATATGTGAAAATAACATCTCAACCCACTTTCTTTCTCATACCTGTGTGATCATGCAAGAATATATGATTAAAATCATCTAAGGCCTCCACCTCATCCTTGTTTATATTACCTTTCTTACACTCAAGCATGAGATTCTCACATATTTAGCAACCCTCCCTCTCACATGTGTGAAGATGCTCACTCAGGTACACATCGTGAACTTTTTTCATTTCCTCTCTTCCTCCTTGTAACATTTGTCAAAAATATACACCATTAATACATCCACTCACTCTTATTGAATCTCAACCCTTCATCAACTTGAATAAAAATCCTCCATTCCCTCCATAAAAAAATGTATGTAAATAGAATATTAATTGGAGAACTAAGGTTAAAAAAAATATTAAATTTTATTTATTTGAATTTAAGTCCTTGTTTAAATGATTTTTTTAATTTTCTTGTGTTCACCGGGGACATGGAAAATGGTGGTGGATTTAGATTTTAATTCATGTGAGGAGATTAAATGGGCAGGATTGAAAGTCAGAAGGTTAGGGTACTGTAAAATTTAAAAACTAGAGGGAACATTAATGGGGATTATTTAGCATAATTCATATAGTATGTTGTTATTTATGAGAATGATTATGTTTTATTTTTTGCATGAATGTTTCAGATCACACTTTGTGGTCCATCTTTGATTAATATTATTGAATGAAGTAGGTATTAATTAATTGATCTAGTTAGAGGATTTTGGGATTAAGTCTCATTAATTAAATTGATTTAATTAATTAACCCTAGGGAAGAAATAATAATTAATGGAAAAGGGTATTAATATTTTGATCGACTATATTGTTTGTAGCCTAACCCATAATTGGGTAAGGCCACAAATAAGAGAACTCATCCTCAGTATTAATGCAACAACAACCCAAACCCACAAGCATAGTAGCATACTAGGGGAATAGAACCCATGACCATGGTAGCCTAGCAAGGGAAAAGAGATTGTGAGCACACCAATCCAATGAGGGTCTAGCACATGTACACACAAACCTATGAAACAAATGGCATGAATGCTACAATGGTTCACAATCAACTCAATGAGGATTTGAACCTTGGTGGCACTATCAACAATGGTACAACTTAACCATCACACTATGGGATGAACCCCTAATGGAAAAGGGTAATTCATTAAATGATAATTTATTTAATTATTTATAGGATTATAAAAAAAGGTGGATTATGGTAATAGTTAATTAAGTATTTATTTAATAGGAAATTAGTAATATGAATGTATGTGGTGAATTTGGGGTGTCTACATTTTTTCCTATTTGATATGACAACTAGAAGTGGTGTCATATAAAAAGTTTAAAAAATAGTGGCTAGACATTAATGAGGGTCAATGGAAAGATATTAAAGTGTCATTAGAAGGTGAGGGGAGATAATGATGAGGGAGTTTGGTATGCCCCATTGATAGGATAGGTTGATTCAAAGAACACATGTGCTCTCAAAATGAATGTGAATACTAATATAGGAGTAGAGGAAGGCTATAAAATCTAGGGAGGTTAATGGATATGATAGGATAAGAAGTTATAAATATTAAGGGATGTATAGATGGGGGCGAAGGGGTGTAGGAGAGTTAGGTTAGAAACCTTGATTTAATATTATATTTGATATTATGTGTTGAAGTATGAGTAACTAGTGAGATGGCATGTCAAGTATGTGCTCAAAATATCAAATATAAACATGTGCCTTATGATACCATGATAAAGAAGACTATGATACCACTATGAAAATATGGTTCAAGTACCATGTAATATGAAAGTAATAAAATTTCCACAAGTAATAATAAAGCATGCATAAAAAGACAAAAATAAACCAAGATTGTGTCGCTTGTCTGTCAAAGCATGCAATATGTTTCTTCATAGATAGTTTTGTTACATCATGCACATTTGATATTGTTGCACAAAATAATTTTACACTCTCAAATAATATTCTTATGCATATTTGAGCACATTTTTTCACATGCACATATAGGTTAAGTTCACTTAGTTGAGCCTAATTTAGTTTTGTTCAATCTAGTTGGGCTCTAGTTTGCATAGCATGATGTACTTTGCATATCGAAGCTTTTTTTAAGATTTTTTCTCTAGTTTTAGAGACATATTTTTTATAAAAAATAATTACATTACATTCATTGTAATTCATTATATATGTTTTTTTCTTGAGAAATATAGCAATTTTGTTTTGCTACTCTCCTTGTGGAAGGTGGTTTTGACTTGCTATTTGATCTTGTAGGTGCTTGTGTTACAAAATTCAACATTGAATCAAAGCTCCATACCTTCAACATGGTATCAAAGCTCCATAACTTCAACATTGTCAAGGTAAAAAAATGATTGATTGATGAGGAGGATTGGTGTGGATAGAAAATAAAGGCCTCCAAAAAATAGTGTTGATTTTCGTAGCCACTACACAAATCCTTCCACATTTTCAAATAAGAGGGCCACTTTCAAGAAATTAAAAGAACCCACAAAGAAATTAATTTTACTTCATCAAACTTCTAAAAATGTGGACAAAAACTTGTAAATACCACTTTTTGAAAAATAATTTGAACTTGCAAATAAAAGTCCCTTTAAAAAAATTATACTTGTTGAAAGCTCCCATATTCATCTATAATAATATATGCTCAATATATTTTCATACTAGCATCAATAAGCTAATTTTAAACCAAAAACATCATCAAAACTCATTATTATACTCAATATATTTTCGTACTAGCATCAATAAGCTAATTTTAGACCAAAAACCTCATCAAAACTCCATTTCTACAACAAGTTATACGAAACATTTGATCGACGTAAAATCAAATAAAACTTTGTAGTCTTCAAAATCTATATGAAACATTACATCTAAAATTGTATCCTTAAATAAAAAATTATTTTTTAAATCATCCACAACAACCCATTAACCATTACTTATCCTAAAATGGCACTCTTATCCATTAAGACACATCTCTTCTCACACATTATTTTGGACCAAAATTCTCCAATATGGGCATTGGTTTTCTTCTACCTTCATTCTTTCTTAACAATCTTTGATACACACTACTTCTAGATCTCTATCTTTCCTCTTTCCTAGGTGTTCAAAAACTTCTTCAAATATGCACTTTCCCTTTCTTTTCTTTTCCTAGGTATTAAAAATTATTAGATCACGACTCTTAATTTTTTTTAGCATTCTCTTAATTTGTAACTCCTCCCATTAATTCATTTTCAACTTCACTTCCTTGTCATTTCTAGGTGCCTAGCATAGAATATCTCCCCAAATATGGCCATTGAAATTCAAATTTTAAGAAAAAAGAAGCAATAAATTGCCCACTACTTTCTTCGGTGTTGGGCTTTATTCCATTCATTTTTGGTGAAGAAAATTTAAGAAATGAAAGACATTAAAATATTTTCTTCAAAACATTTTAAACCATATAAACTTTGAATCTTAAAAATTTAGTCTCAATGTGTTGCTTGAGTGCAAGGGATGCTTGCGAACCTTTCCTTCAAGGATTAAACAAAATAAACAACAAAATGAATTAAATAAAGAAGAGATTTCTTTTTGGTTGTGAAATATTTCCATCCACTCAAATGCTCTTGCATATCAAGGATAATAAGGTTTTTAGGGATACTCTACAATAAGAAAATATGGTTAATGCAATGTGGATTGTTCCCCTTTTCTATTACACATTTGGATGGAAGATGTATCAATAGGCTCAAGTAGGAATTAAGCTATAAGTGAGTCAATGATCCTTCACTGATTAGGGATTTAAGATGAAATGAAATGATGATACAAAATAAAAAGATAAATAAGAAAATATAGACAATTTTAGAAAAGATAGACTAACAAAAAATGAATGGGAAGCTATAATGACCTAAAATGGGGACTCAAGAATTGTATCGACCTATGGTTTGAATTTGAAGGTAATTTTCTCGTAGGAATAGAAAGCTTGGGGCATTTTGTACCCAGGTGTTTTGCCTAAATCTAGTTGTAGTCTTCTCGAAAAATCATGTACTTTCAAAATCAAGTCCTTACAGTTGTGACACATGTACCAACACTTATAAAAAAAAGGAAGAGGATTGGATAGAGGTTTTTTCTTAGTCAACACCCTATTTGGAATTAACCTTGAAATGAAAAGAAAGAAATGAAATATTATTTTCATATAGTAGAGGCTAGATCTAAAAATAGAATATGTCATACCTTGGAAAATGCAAATACTTCTTTGAATGTCATAAAATATTGTTTTTGTCAATCCAATAGTCATGGAGTCAATCACATATATAGACTAGAGTTAGAGTTTTGGTATCCAGATTAGCTAGATGAAGAGCCTGCTTGTGGTCAAGATTCCAGTTCTTATTGAGAATCGACAACACCAGTACCAACACCACCTATTGAACCATCAAAACTAGAAGTGGAGACACATGAAATAGATTTGACTTAACACAAAAACCTAAAAGTAAATCATGAAAGGTAAAACCTTATGTGATAGATGTTGTAGTTTTCCACAATGCTTGATTGAGAATAAGAAAGAAGATGTAGATGTGGCCAGTGTATCTCCTTCCTTAATGGAACACTCCTTTACTATACCTTCAATGAGGGTAATAAGATTGATCCATGGAGAAGACCACCTTGAATTTCTTGAGAAGAAGTCTAGATCTTGAATGCCTGCATGCTTTCCTCGATTTATTGAATATGAATGCTTGATAACCTTGATGGTTGTTTCATAATATTGATCATGGTTAATAAAATGAAGAGAGATAGTGTGTTTATATACCTCTAAAAACATATTGGGGGTTAAAACTCAAGCAAGCCGACTGTAAGCCCAAATATCCCACTAAATCACCAAGATAGGACTTTGATTCCAATTTGGGCCTAATCTTCAAGGGAAAAAATGCCTATTTATTTATGTTCATAGAAAAATAAAATCCAAGGCATTATGGTCCACCCAAGAAGACCTTAGATCAAGACCACAAATCCCAAATAATTGGGGATGCCAGATTATAGAGTACGTCCAGTTCTGAGATTGGGGAAAAACATGAAGGCCACTGGTAACATAGGGCCTAGGTGATGAAATAAATTGGATTGGAGAAAAAATAGAGAACATTTATAAATAAGAGCTTACCTTGATGTTAAACAATATTGAAATGATAGAGGACTTATATTTTAATTTAAGTGTCCATTAAGTGCCATATGAAGTCCTACTATCAAAACAAACTAAGGTGTGTGCTAAACAATCATTAAGTTGTACACATATGTTAGGTAGTTACAATTTATGATAGTAAATTTAGCCCCCACTTTAGTAGGAGTATGAGATAACCTCATCCTCATGGTAAAGAAAATGAGAGAGGAGAGAATGAGGGAAATGAGAGAGAAATTGATGCAGGAGCATCCTGGGTGTAAGAGCAATCTTGCATCACCCAAAAATATTTCTATTTTTGTTTTCAATAAGGGCTATCTTGTGTAGAGCTGCTATTTGTGGAAACTTGCTATTTTTAGTAAGTTGGTCATTCGATCTCGGAATGTTCTGATTTCTTCCCTGTAGGTTCATTTTAGTCATATCAACCTGTCAGTAAAGTTTCATGGCTAGATCAGGTCTAGTTTTGAAGATATTGAAGATTTTCGGTATTGGCAGTAGGGTACATAAACTTTAAACTCAGTTTTGAAGGCTTTAGAGGCCTCAGATGAGGTTGAAAATTTGGGTGATAGGTTCTTGTGCCAATCAAGCCTATAGAGCACTTCGTGGCCTTTCCAGAATGGGGTTATAATAGTCAATCGGGTCAACTGGCGATGACTTATGGTCTTCGAAAGTTGGGTCATCTAAAATGGCGGAAAATAAGTTTCCTTCAAAATTTATTTTCGGGTTTCAAAATTTATTTTGAGCTGAATTTGATGTAATAAATTGAAAAATAAAATAATTCTAAGTTTGGTCGGCCCTATGGGCTAAATTTCTAGAACCTTCTCGGGCGGTGGAAATTGCCTATATAAGGAAGGTTGTAGTGTTGTCTTAGCCAATTCGGGATAGTTCTGGGTAGAGATCTGGGTATTGATTCAAGGCTTTGTCCTACAGAATATTTTAAGGGAATGCCCATGTGGCTTGGCATATTGTAATTTTGAAAGTTTGTAATTCCACATTTGTGGAGATAATAAGAAGCCAATTTTCTTTTCTTACATATTGTTGTTGTTTCTCTGTTTCTGTTATGTGTTTGTGGTATTAAGGGGAGCATCCTTCATCAAGTGGTATCAGAGCCAAGTTCCTAAGTGTGTAAAAAGATCACTGATTGTGAGGCAGTTTGCACCAGGACCATGGGTTAGGGTTTCTATGTAAACAGATTCCCGATTGTGAGGTAGTTTGCACCAGGACTGTGGGTTAGGGTTTCTATGTAAATAGATCACCAACTATGAGGCAGTTTGCACCAGGACCATGGTTAGGGTTTTAGTGAGAAGCATGAAAATGCCTCCACGAAGGGAACATGGCAGAAGAGTCAGTGTTGTAACACCTGAGGTTAGGGCACTACAGAGACAAGTGCGAGCATTGCAAGAGGAGATTCATAGAGGAATGAATCTTAATGTCAGAGATGAAAGTGAGGATGAAGCCAAATAAGAAGATCAAGAAGGAGAAGTTGAAGTTGTGAACCAAGAGGAAGAAAGACTTTTTCAAGCCATTTCCAAGATCTGAAAAAGACCTAAGATTGAGGTTCCTGCATTTTTAGGAAATATTAACCCGGAGGAATTGATCGACTGGATCAATGAATGTGAAGAATATTTTGAGTATGAAGATATCAAGGATCCTGATCAGGTCAAGTTTGTGAAGGCTAGACTAAAGGGTCATGCGAAGATTTGGTGGCAAGAGATTCAATTGGAGCGAAATTGAAGAGGAAAGGATAAAATCACAAGATGGGAGTGGATGGGGGATAAATTGAAGCGATAGTTCATCCCTATTGATTATGAGCTTGACCTACTAAAGAAAATGCAAAGTTTGAAGCAAGCGGGAAGATCTGTTCAGGAGTATACAGAGGAGTTCTATCGAATCCTCATTAGAATGGGCCATGCAGAAGTGGATAAGGAGAAAGTTGCCCGTTACCTTAAGGGGTTGAGGCTGAGCATTCAGGAAGAGTTGAATCTAGTTAAGGATACAATGTTTTATCACTTTTGATGATCTTACCTTGTTAGGAGTAATAATAAAGATCTATTAGGATATACCTGGTTAGAGGATTTAAGAAAGAATGTTAAGTGTGCACTCAGTTAAGAGATTTACAAAATGGCTTATTAGGTTTACTCTGTTAGGAGATTTTGTCTGTCATAATTGTTAGAAAGTAACCGTAGATTTGATCTATATGTAGAAACTTAATTTTCTTGATTTTAGATCAGATAAGTACTTAAGTGTTATCACCTTGTTGTGATAGATTTCTTCTCTGAATTCTGCTCGGTAGCTTCTAGTGTTCTTCTGAATATAATCCTTGAATGCTATGTCAAAACCTTAACTTCACAACCCTATCTGATCTTTAGATGTCTATGGAGGCAACTACTTTATATGTCTCACTTGAAAAAATGACATCTTGACAATTCTTATATCAAAATATTTTGACCTAATTAGGGTTATGATATCATTTAGAAAACCTAAGATCTATGATCCAAATGAATAACCTAAAAGAATATTGCATAGGGATCATCAATTATTTAATGATTACATCTATATTTAATCTTCACCTCGATCTATGTAAACTATTTTCTAGCTCAATGTAAACCATTTGGCTTGTATTTTCTGCCATTACATACTTCTATGTCTTTCATGTATTACTCGATATATATTGCATTCATGACTCAATAAATTACTGTTGCTTGGTATATATGAATGCTCAGTTATAATTCTACTCGATCATCTGGCTTAGTATATGTGCTCGGTCAAGATTGTGCTCGGTTACTTTGCCATTCTACCTTGTGCTCTGCTCAGTTACCATACTTAGTGTGTTGAATGACTAACCTTTTTTCTTCCTTTACTGACTATATGTGTGACACTAATGATAGCTCATAAACTAACATTCTCCTCCTTTGGCATTAGTGAAAAAAACACATATGTATGCCATAATCAAAATTTTCAAAACTTCAAAAACTGGATACTTCAAAATTGTAGACTCCCCCTATCTATATGCCTCAGTAAGTATACTATATAGATATTTTTCCCTTTGTAAGTAAACATATATTTTCCCCCTTTTTGGGTAATAATGCCAAAACTCTATATACTTACATCTTACAAAAAATGTTCTGATGGGTTTTCTTCAAGTTGGCTAAGAGGTTTTATCATTCCTCTTTCAAACTTTCTAGTACAATCTACTCCAAACCAACTTGTGCATGCATGTCAAAAATGTGATCTACCACTGATAGTTTGGGAGTGGTAACTAGATCCTTTGCTTTCTTCACATGTCGTTGCATCACCTCAATGTGGGGTAACAAATCTTCCTATAGCTCGGTTGTTTGATCCTTGATCTTATCTTCTTCTCTTCTTAGTTCATTTCTTAACCCATGTATGTGCTTGAAATTTGCATAGTGTAATTTGAATGCACGAGGTTTTGTAATTAAGCTTTTTGCACTCTTCTGCAGATCATCATCTAGCTTTTTCAAATTTCTTGTTTTTTTGTAGTAAATGAGATTGAAGTACAAAGCTTCTTCAAAATTGTGAGTATCTTCTGAATAAGACTTTCAATTTCACTTATAGTCTCAAATAACTTCACCTTGTGGATTCCCATGGCTTGGCTAATTTTCTCGATTATTTTGAATTAGATCTTTGATTCTGCTCTCTCTTCTATCTTCTTTTTTTCATTGGTATTGGGAGAATTGATGTGTCCAGTAAGTGTTGTAAGCTAGTCAATGATGGGAATGGCCTCATCAACATTGACATCATGTACAACTTGCATAAGGATTTGTCTCACATCCTCAAGCACCTGTTTATGTTTACTTTCCTACCTCAACTTCTCATGAGCTACTTTTTTAGTCCATAATTCTCCATTCCTTTTGAGAGCTTTGGGGTCTAAGGTTCTAGGGTCACATGAAGGTATTTCTCTTACTATATCCAGGGTGACCAAAGCTTTTCCATGTTTCTTCTTCTTTTTCTTTTCCTATTTGCTAGAAGTAGGGGATTACCCATATGGAACTAGAGCCTTCTTCTCTGGATTTGACTTTGGTGGCTCGGTGGAGACACTTTCCTATTTTTCTTTCCCCTTTACAATTCCCTTAGTGTGAGGTCCTTGGGCTTTTGGTCTTGTACTGACAGTAGAATTATCTACATTAGCTTCAGTTTATGTTCCTTTGTCATCCACCTCTTTAGTTTCAGGCTCAGTATTCTTTTTTCCTCCTTCTTCAACCTTATCTTCTATAGTATCCATCAGTTTCTTGGGTGTTTTGGTCTCGGATTTCTCTTTAGTAGCAATATCTATGGCTTGTACCAAAATTGGTAAGTTACCTGGTATTTTTACTGTGGCTACCTCAGTATTTTTTTCTTCCTTTGTGATCTTGAAAATATCAGTGACATCTTCATCTTCCTTTGCCTCATCATCGGGATCACTTTTAGTGATATCTTCAATCAAAACTTCTTCATTCCTAGTAATTTGTAACTTCTCTAGTGTATCATCTTTCTTGGTGTAGCCAACAGGATAAAAATATTCTGTATATGTGTCATCCACTGGCTATTTAGTGTCTTATATATGAATCAAATCATCAATTGGCCTTTGTGTAGTAATATCACATCATCAGAATGTACACCTTTGTCTCTTCCCGTGACACCTTGCTCGGGAATAACTGCAAGTGCAGTTTGCTCTACTTCAACTTTGGACTTGGTAATTTTAGTCCATTTCTCTTTTCTCTCCTCATCAACTTCTTGGAGTTTTCCTTGTAGGATATCCATTTCTCTTCCTTTCATGAAAAACTTGTTGGCATATTCTTTCATCATTTGTTCAATCTATGTAAAAGATAGATTTTACATTGCCAAAATTAGTGATCTTTCTCTCATTTTCTTCTCGGTATGCAAGACATATGTGGTGCAGAGGCACCTCAACATCTGACCAAGTTTCATAATAATAACATTAAGTCATTTCAAATTGTTTTAAATTGCATTACAATGTACTCAAAATGGGATTGTATGATTGTTTTATAACCAAAAGCCAAATGGAATATGATGAGTTATCGGGTAGATGGATGGTTTTTATAACTACCCAAGAATCTTGATAAAGATATTCATCTCTATAAAGAGAGAACAATGTAACCGAATAGAACATAGAGAGGGAGTTGTGAAAAAGAGAGAAAAAAGGATAATAGAAAAACAAAACGAGTCTCTGGCTATCGCCAGAGACATGCAAAGTGTAATTGTAGATTTAATGTCAAGGAAGTTTTCTTTTAAGTGAGTTATTTTAAATCATGCTCTTTGGTGTTATCAATTATGCTTGTTCTTGTGGAGACAACGAGAGCCATTCTTTTTATGTCTGCATTGGATCTTAATGTGTTGGATTCAAATGAAGAATGGAGTTTTTTAGAATCTAGTCATGTCTTTCTTTTTGACATTAATGGAATTGGGTTTTTCGTGCTATTTGTAAATGAATTAATCAATACTCTATTTTGGTTATGTATCAGTTCACTACAGTCCCATTTGGGACAATGGAAACTGTTCATTGGATAAAGAATGTGTTTAAAACTAGATTGTTAATCTATGATTGTATTTAAGTCTAAAATAGTTTTTCCACGAACGGTTATTCAACTGTTGTATTGGTTTCGAAATATGAAACAGTTATCGATAAGTGGTGATTAGTTCATGCTGAGTGGAGACCAAAGACAATGCATGCAACAGTCACTTTTCGAAGAGACCCAAGGTAGATAAAATTGTAGAACTTTTTGTATTTAAAGAAGCCGACGGATATTGAAGACCATTCCAAAAACAATAATCAAAGTTCATCATGTTTTGAACTTAGTCGATGAAATGAGAAAAGGTGGCAAACGTATCATATATACATGCATGATTATGTTGAAGTTGACTTGAGAGATGGTGGGGTGCAATCACAGTCCATGAAGGAGTCATGAGACATGTAATAAATAGTGAAGATCGAGAGCCTGTGGTTGATGTTTGGTAAAGAAAAGAGATATTGAAGTATGCATCTTGCAAAGAATCTTGGTATGAAGGATGCACTTGTGGTTGTAAATAGAAGATTTGCACAAGGTGATGATTTTCTTCGCAACAAGTGGTATCAGAACTCGTGAAAGATTTGGGCAGGGTAAAACATTATTTTGATTCATGGTTCCAAGTTGATCCATCCAAGCTGCAGAAGGAAAAAGTTTTCCTTGTGTGTGAAGATCTCAGTAGAGGTCTTGGTACTATCTCCAAGGAGATAAAGCTGGGTAGAAGGTGCAAAGAGAGAAACCACTAAGAGAAGGGAGGTAAGAATCTTCTAGAATCTTGTGTGGGTAAGATGGTAGTTGATGCAGGAGCATCCTGGGTGTAAGAGAAATCTTGCATCACCCAAAAATATCTCTATTTTTGTATTCAATAAGGGCTATCTTGTGTAGAGTTGCTCTTTATGGAAACTTGCTATTTTTAGTAAGTTGGTCTTACAATCTCGGAATGTTCTAATTTTATATGTGGAGGTTCATCTCAGTCATATCAGCCTGCCAGCAAAGTTTCATGGCTAGATCAGGTCTAGTTTTGAAGATATTGAAGATTTTCGGTATTGTCAGTAGGGTACAGAAACTTCAAACTCAGTTTTGAAGGCTTTAGAGGCCCCGGATGAGGTTGAAATATTGGGTGATGGGTGCTTTACATTGGTTAAGCCTGTAGAGCACTTCGTGGCATTTTCGAAATGGGGTTATAATAGTCAATCGGGTCAACTGGTGATGACTTATGGTCTTCAGAAGTTGGGTCACCTGAAAATGGCAAAAAATAAATTTTCTTCAAAATTTTTGTTTGGGTTTCAAAACTCATTTTGAGCCGACTTTGATGTAATAAATTGTAAAATAAAATAATTCTAAGTTTGGTTGGCCCTAAGGGCTAAATTTCTAGAACCTTCTCGGGCGGTGGAAATTGCCTATATAAAGAAGGCCCATAGAGTTGTTTAGGGTAGTTCTGGGTAGTAGATCTGGGTATTGATTCGAGGCTTTGTCTTATAGAATATTGTAAGGGAATGCCCATGTGGCTTTACATATTGTAATTCTAAAAGTTTGTAATTTCACATTTGTGGAGATAATAAGAAGCCAATTTTCTGTTCTTGCATATTATTGTTGTTGTTTCTCTATTTCTGTTATGTGTTCACGGTATTAAGGGGAGAAACCTTCATCAAGTGGTATTAGAGCAAGAGTTCTTGAGTGTGTAAATAGATCGCTGAATGTGAGGTAGTTTTCACCAGGACCGTGGTTAGAGTTTCAGCGCGCATCGCAAAAATACCTCCACGAAGAGAACGTGGCAGAAGAGTTGGTGCTATCACACCTGAGGTTAGAGAGCTGCAGAGACAAGTGCGAGCATTGCAAGAAGAGATTCATAGAGGAATGAATCTTGATGTCAGAGATCAAAGCGAAGATGAAGCCGAAGAAGAATATCAGGAAGGAAAAGCTGAAATTGTGAACCAGAAGGAAGAAAGACTTTTTCGGGCGATTTCCAAGATTGGGAAAAGACCTAAGATTGAGGTTTCTAATTTTTCTAGAAATCTTAACCTAGAGGAATTGATCAACTGGATCAATGAATGTGAGGAATATTTTGAGTACAAAGATGTTAAGGATCCTGATAGGGTCAAATTTATGAAGGCCAGATTGAAAGGTCATGCGAAGATCTGGTGGCAAGAAATTCAATTAGAGTGAAATAAAAGAGGGAGAGATAAAATCACAAGATGAGATCAGATGATAGATAAATTGAAGCGACAGTTCATTCCTATTGATTATGAGCTTGACCAACTAAGGAAAATGTAAAGTTTGAAGCAAGCAGGAAGATCTGTTCAGGAGTATACAGAGGAGTTCTATCGACTCCTCATCAGAATAGGCCATGCAGAAGTTGATAAGGAGAAAGTTGCCCGATACCTTAATGGGTTAAGGCCAAGCATTCAGGAGGAGTTGAATCTAGCTCGAATGAATAGTATTGAGGAGGCATACCAGTTTGCCTTAAAAGTAGAGGAAAAGCTGAACAAGAAGTTTGAGAGCAGACAAAATGGAAGAGGTCGTGGTGGAAGATCTGGCGGACAATCATATGGTGGCCGAAATGAAGATCTAAAAAAGAAGGATGAGGCCAGTAGCAGCTAGAATCAAAGAGGAAATAATTCTAATCATTTTCAGAATCAGAGTAATAGAGATCAGAGAGGAAGAGGAAGAGGACAAGGATCTGGAAGAGGAGGCTTCCGTGGAACATGTTTTCACTATTGAGAGGAAGGTCATAGGGCATTTGAATGTCCTCAGCACCAAGGCAGAACATACAGGAGAAATCAAGGCCAGACCAGAGTTGCACATGTAGATGAAGATGCTAGATCATCAAATTTTGAAGATGCTGAAAAAGGAGAAACGCTAATTAACAGAAGAGTCTTGCCGAGTGGTGAGAATGAACCTGAACAAAGGAGGAGCCTGTTTCGCATTAGATGCAAGTGTGAAGGTAAATGCTGTGATGAGATTATAGATAGTGGAAGCACTGACAATTTGGTGTCAGAAGAGATGGTGACAAAGTTGAAGCTCAAGAGATAGAAACACCCACATCCATATCGGATTGCTTGGGTGCAGGATGACCACAAGGTCATGGTCAGTAAACAGTGCCTGGTAAAGTTCAAGATCGGCGGGTAGCAAGATGAGGTACTATGTGATATCATCTCTATGGATGCATGTCATATGTTGTTGGGTAGACCGTGGCAGTTTGACAAATGTGTTGTACACGATGGTCGTGCGAATACCTATTCCCTGACAAAGGATGGAGTGCGACATAAGCTAAAGCCATTGAAGGAGACCAAAGAAAAAGTATGTGGTAATGCAAGAATAACATTTGTTGATGGAAGAAAATTCCTAGATGGTATGAGACATGAGCATGTGTGTTTTTCTTTAATTTCAAAAGTTGGTAAAGAAGAAGTAGAGGATGTCCCTGTAGAGGTTGCAGATTTGTTGAATGAGTTTCAGGATATTGTATCTGATAATGTACCTGATGGATTACCACCGGTAAGGAAGATCAGTCATCAGATGGATTTGATTTCAGGAGCTAGTTTTCCAAACAAGGCAGCACACAGAATGACACCAGCAGAAAGTGAAGAGTTGAACATACAAGTACATGAGTTATTGTAGAAGGGGCTGATTCGAGAGAGTCTAAGTCCCTGTGCTGTACCAGCAATATTAGCACCAAAGAAGAATGGAGAGTGGAGGATGTGTAGAGGTTCCAGAGCAATAAACAAGATCACAATCAAGTATAGCTTTCCATTGCCATGAATGGATGATATTATGGATTGTTTGAGTGGGGCTGTGTATTTCTCAAAAATAGATCTGAAGAGTGGATATCACCAGATTCAGATCAGAGAAGGAGATGAATGGAAGACTATCTTCAAGACAAAGGAAGGACTGTATGAGTGGTTAGTCATGCCTTTTGGGCTAACCAATGCACCGAGCACTTTCATGCGGCTCATGAACGAGGTTCTGAAAGAATTTCTAGGTAAGTTTGTCATTGTTTACCTAGATGATATTTTGATTTTTAGCAAGACATTAGAGGAACATATGATGCATATTCATATGGTGTTTGAGAAGTTGAGAGATGAGAAATTGTTGATTAATTTGAAGAAGTGCAGTTTTGTGAAGAAAGAGTTAGTGTATTTGAGATTTGTAGTTTCAACAGAAAGTCTAAAAATGGACCCAAAAAAGGTACAGGCTATTCTTGAATGGCCTACTCCAAGGAGTGCTACTGAGGTAAGATTTTTTCATAGTTTGGCTAGCTTTTACAGAAAGTTTATCAAAAATTTTAGCAATATTTGTGGACCCTTGACTGAAACAATGAGAGGGGATAGAAAAGAGTTTAAGTGGACTAATAGGGTAGAAAATAGTTTTCAATTGTTGAAACAAAAAGTTATAGAACAACCTGTTTTAGCACTTCCAGATTTTAATAAGGTGTTTCAAGTAGATTGTGATGCTAGTGGTACTGCAATAGGAGCTGTTATGAGCCAAGAAGGTAAACATGTTGCTTATTTCAGTGAGAAGTTAAATGATGCCAAGAGAAAATATTCTATCTATGATCAAGAATTTTATGCTATAGTTCAGGCATTAAAGAAGTGGAGACATTATCTACTTCCTAAAGAGTTTATTTTGTATACTGATCATCAAGCTTTGCAATATTTGAATAGTCAAGGAAAGTTGAATCAGAGACATTTGAAATGGGTTGAGTTTTTGCAGAGTTATACATTTATTTTGAAACACAGAAGTGGAAAGTCTAACAGGGTTGCAGATGCTCTTAGTAGAAGGCAACTATTGCTGACAGAGATGTAGATTGAGGTGGTTGGGTTCAAGGAACTCAAGAATTTGTATCCAGAGGATCTTGATTTTGGTGAAGCTTGGAAAGCTTGTACAGAACCTGTTACTCTAGAGAGAATAAAATGGCTGAATTTTATCATCCAAGATGATATGCTATTCAGAGGGAGTCTGTTGTGCATTCCACAAAGTTCTATGAGAGAGAATCTCATGAAGGAGAAGCATAGTGGAGGATTTGCTAGACATTTTGGTCGTGATAAAACCCTTGCTTTGGTTGGTGAGAATTATTATTGGCCCCAATTGCAGCAAGATGTGAAGAAGTTTGTATAGAGTTGCAGAGTATGTCAGATGACAAAAGGAGTGAAGCAAAATATAGGGTTGTATCAGCCATTACCTGTACCAGAGAAGCCTTGGGAGGATATCAGTATGGACTTTGTTGTTGGTTTATCGAGGACACAGCGGGGACATGATTCAATTTTTGTATTAGTTGACAAATTTTTGAAGATGGCACATTTCATTCCCTGCAAGAAGACTGATGATGCTGTTCATGTAGCAGAATTATTTTTCAGAGAAGTGGTAAGGCTACATGGTTTGCCAAAGACCATAGTTTTAGATCGAGATACTAAGTTTGTTGGATATTTCTAGCAGACATTGTGGAAGAAGTTGAAGATAGATTTGAAGTTCAGTTCATCACATCATCCATAGACTTATGGACAGACAGAGGTGGTGAATAGAAGTTTGGGAAATCTACTGAGATGTTTGGTTGGAGATAATCCAACAAGATGGGATTTGATTTTACCATAGGTAGAATTTGCATACAATAATTCTGTCAACAAGAGCACTGGTAAATCATTATTCCAGATTTTATATGGAAGTAGTCTAAGAAATACATCTGAGTTGAGAAAGATAGATAAAGGAGAAATAAGTATTGGTGAAGCTGAGGATTTTGTAGAACATTTGAAGAACATCTATGAGGAGGTGAGGAAGCATATTACCAAGATGAATGTGCAGTATAAGACTAAGGCAGATGAGAAAAGGAGGCATAAGAAATTTTCAGTTGGGGATGAAGTCATGGTTCATTTGGGGAAGGAGCGGTTTCCAGTTGGTACATATAACAAGTTGAAAATGAAGAAGTTTGGACCATGTAAGATACTGAAGAAGCATGATTCAAGAAATGCATATGAGGTAGGATTGCCTACTGAGCTGAATATTTCACCAGTGTTTAACATTTTAGATTTGACAGAGTATCATGAAGGAGGTGTTGAAGATGAGGTTGCAGTAGCATAGTGGAGTATTCCAGCAACCAGTTCTGATATCAAGGAGATTGAAGACATACTGGACAATTGTGTTGGCAGAAGCACAAGGAATAGGACATATGAAGAGTATTTGGTCAAATGGAAAAGATGACCTTTTGAAGATTCATCATGACTAACAAACCAGGAGGTTAACCGTCCTAGTTTTCCTCTGCACACCTGAGTCGTGATAGGGTCACTTTTCAAATTACCCTGGGTGTCTGATGTAGGAGCATCCTGGGTGTAAGAGCAATCTTGCATCACCCAAAAATATTTCTATTTTTGTATTCAATAAGGGCTATCTTGTGTAGAGTTGCTATTTATGGAAACTTGCTATTTTTAGTAAGTTGGTCTTACGATCTCGAAATGTTCTAATTTTACATGTGGAGGTTCATCTCAGTCATATCAGATTGCCAGCAAAGTTACATGGCTAGATCAGGTCTAGTTTTGAAGATATTGAAGATTTTCGGTATTGGCAGTAGGGTACAAAAATTTCAAACTCAGTTTTGAAGGCTTTAGAGGCCCTGGATGAGGTTGAAAAATTGGGTGATGGGTGCTTTGCATTGGTCAAGCTTGTAGAGCACTTTGTGACATTTTTGAAATGGGGTTATAATAGTCAATCGGGTCAACTGGTGATGACTTATGGTCTTCGGAAGTTGGGTCACCTGAAATGGCGAAAAATAATTTTTCTTCAAAATTTTTGTTTGGGTTTCAAAACTCATTTTGAGCCAACTTTGATGTAATAAATTGTAAAATAAAATAATTCTAAGTTTGGTCGGCCCTAAGGGCTAAATTTCTGGAACCTTCTCGGGCGGTGGAAATTGCCTATATAAAGAAGGCCTGTAGAGTTGTCTAGGGCAGTTTTGGGTATTGATTCGAGGCTTTGTCCTACAAAATATTGTAAGGGAATGCCCATGTGGCTTTACATATTGTAATTTTGAAAATTTATAATTTCACATTTGTGGAGATAATAAGAAGCTAATTTTTTGTTCTTGCATATTATTGTTGTTGTTTCTCTATTTCTGTTATGTGTTCGCGGTATTAAAGGGAGAAACCTTCATCAAGTGGTATCAGAGTATGAGTTCTTGAGTGTGTAAATAGATTATCGACTATGAGACAAGTTGCACCAGGACTGTGGTTAGGGTTTCAGTGCGCATTGTGAAAATACCTCCACGAAGAGAACGTGGCGAAAGAGCTATTGCTGTGACACCTGAGGCTAGAGAGTTGCAGAGATAAGTGCGAGTATTGCAAGAAGAGATTCGTAGAGGAATGAATCTTAATGTCAGAGACAAAAGCGAAGATGAAGCCGAAGAAGAATATCAGGAAGGAGAAGCTGAAATTGTGAACCAGGAGGAAGAAAGACTTTTTCGGGTGATTTCCAAGATTGGGAAAAGACCTAAGATTGAAGTTCCTACATTTTCTAGAAATCTTAACTCAGAGGAATTGATCGACTGGATCAATGAATGTGAGGAATATTTTGAGTACGAAGATGTTGAGGATCTCGATAGGGTCAAATTTGCGAAGGCCAGATTGAAAGGTCATGTGAAGATCTGGTGGCAAAATATTCAATTGGAGCGAAATAGAAGAGGGAAAGATAAAATCACAAGATGGGATCGGATGGTGGATAAATTGAAGTCACAGTTCATTCCTATTGATTATGAGCTTGACCAACTAAGAAAAATCTAAAGTTTGAAGCAAGCAGGAAGATCTATTCAGGAGTATACAGGTGAGTTCTATCGACCCCTCATCAGAACAGGCCATGCAGAAGCTGATAAGGAGAAAGTTGCCTGATACCTTAATGGTTTAAGGCCAAGCATTCAGGAGGAGTTGAATCTGGTTCGAATGAACAGTATTAAGGAGGCATACCAATTTGCCCTAAAAGTAGAGGAAAAGCTAAACAAGAAGTTTGAGAGTAGACAAAATGGAAGATGTCATGGTGGAAGATTTGGCAGACGGTCATATGGTGGCCGAAATGAAGATCTGAAAAAGAAGGATGAGGCCAGTAGCAGTCAGAATCAAAGAGGAAATAATTTCAATCATTTCTAAGATCAGAGTAATAGAGATCAGAGAGGAAGAGGAAGAGGATAAGGATCTGGAAGAGGAGGCTTCCCTGGAACATGTTTTCAGTGTGGAGAGGAAGGTCATAGGGCATTTGAATGTCCTCAGCACCAAGACAGAACAGATAGGAGAAATGAAGGCCAGGCCAGAGTTGCACATGTAGATGAAGATGCTAGACCATCAAATTTTGAAGATGCTGAAATAGGAGAAATGCTAATTAACAGGAGAGTCTTGCTAGGTGGTGAGAATGAACCTGAACAAAGGAGGAGCCTGTTTCACACTAGATGCAAGTGTGAGGGTAAATGTTGTGATGAGATTTTCGATAGTGGAAGCACTAACAATTTGGTGTCAGAAGAGATGGTGACAAAGTTGAAGCTCAAGAGACAGAAACACCCACATCCATATCAGATTGCCTTGGTGCAAGATGACCACAAGGTCATGGTCAGTGAACAGTGCCTGGTAAAGTTTAAGATCAGCGGGTACCAAGATGAGGTACTATGTGATATCATCTCTATAGATGCATGTCATATGTTGTTGGGTAGACCGTGACAGTTTGACAGATGTGTTGTACACGATGGTCGTGCGAATACCTATTCCTTGACAAAGGATGGAGTGCGACATAAGCTAAAGCTATTGAAGGAGACCGAAGAAAAAGTATGTGGTAATGCAAGAATAACATTTGTTGATGGAAGAAAATTTCTAGATGGTATGAGACATGAGCATGTGTGTTTTACTTTAATTCTAAAAGTTGGTAAAGAAGAAGTAGAGGATGTACTTGTAGAGGTTGCAGATTTGTTGAATGAGTTTCAGGATATTGTATCTGATAATGTACCTGATGGATTACCACCAGTAAGGAAGATCAGTCATCAAATGGATTTGATTCCAGGAGCTAGTTTTCCAAATAAGGCAGCACACAGAATGAACCCAGCAGAAAGTGAAGAGTTGAACAGATAAGTACACGAGTTATTGCAGAAGGGGCTGATTCGAGAGAGTCTGAGTCCCTGTGCTATACCAGTGGTATTAGCACCAAAGAAGAATGGAGAGTGGAGGATGTGTAGAGGTTCCAAAACAATAAACAAGATCACAATCAAGTATAGCTTTCCATTGCCACGAATGGATGATATTATGGATTGTTTGAGTGGGGCTGTGTATTTCTCAAAGATAGATTTGAAGAGTGGATATCACCAGATTCAGATCAGAGAAGGAAATAGATTTGAAGAGTGGATATCACCAGATTCAGATCAGAGAAGGAGATAAATGGAAGACTATCTTCAAGACAAAGGAAGGATTGTATGAGTGGTTAGTCATGCCTTTTGGGCTAACCAATACACCGAGCACTTTCATGCGGCTCATGAACGAGGTTCTGAAAGAATTTCTAGGTAAGTTTGTCATTGTTTACCTAGATGATATTTTAATTTTTAGCAAGACATTGGAGGAACATATGATGCATATTCGTATGGTGTTTGAGAAGTTGAGAGATGAGAAATTGTTGATTAATTTGAAGAAGTGCAGTTTTGTGAAGAAAGAGTTAGTGTATTTGAGATTTGTAGTTTCAACAGAAGGTCTAAAAATGGACCCAGAGAAGGTACAGGCTATCCTTGAATGGCCTACTCCAAGGAGTGCTATTGAGGTAAGATCTTTTCATGGTTTGGCTAGCTTTTACAGAAAGTTTATCAAAAATTTTAACAGTATTTTTGAACCCTTGACTTAAACAATGAGAGGGGATAGAATAGAGTTTAAGTGGACTAATGGGGTAGAAAAAAGTTTTCAATTGTTGAAACAAAAAGTTACAGAAGAACCTATTTTAGCACTTCTAGATTTTAATAAGGTGTTTCAAGTAAATTGTGATGCTAGTGGTACTGCAATAGGAGTTGTTATGAGCCAAGAAGATAAACCTGTTGCTTATTTCAGTGAGAAGTTAAATGATGCTAAGAGAAAATATTTTGTCTATGATCAAAAATTTTATGCTATAGTTCAGGCATTAAAGAAGTGGAGACATTATCTGTTTCCTAAAGAGTTTGTTTTGTGTACTGATCGTCAAGCTTTGCAATATTTGAATAGTCAAGGAAAGTTGAATCAGAGACATTTGAAATGGGTTGAGTTTTTGCAGAGTTATACATTTGTTTTGAAACATAGAAGTGGAACGTCTAACAGGGTTGTAGATGCTCTTAGTAGAAGGCAGCTATTGCTGACAGAGATGCAAATTGTGGTGGTTGGGTTCAAGGAACTCAAGAATTTGTATCCAGAGGATCTTGATTTTGGTGAAGCTTGGAAAGCTTGTACAGAACTTGTTAGTCTAGACAAGATGAAATGGCTAGATTTTATCATCCAAGATGATATGCTATTCAAAGGGAGTCAGTTGTGCATTCCACAAAGTTCTATGAGGGAGAATCTTATCAAGGAGAAGCATAGTGGAAGATTGGCTAGACATTTTGGTCATGATAAAATCTTTGCTTTGGTTGGTGAAAATTATTATTGGCCGCAATTGCAGCAAGATGTGAAGAAGTTTGTAGAGAGTTGCAGAGTATGTTAGATGGCGAAAGGAGTAAAGCAAAATATAGGGTTGTATCAGCCATTACTTGTACCAGAGAAGCCTTGGGAGGATATCAGTATGGACTTTGTTCTTAGTTTACCGAGGACACAGCGGGACATGATTCAATTTTTGTAGTAGTTGATAGATTTTTGAAGATAGCACATTTCATTCCCTGCAAGAAGACTGATGATGTTGTTCATGTTGCAGAATTGTTTTTCAGAGAAGTGGTGAGGCTACATGGTTTTCCAAAGACCATAGTTTTAGATCAAGATACTAAGTTTGTTGGATATTTCTGCCGGACATTGTGGAAGAAGTTGAAGATAGATTTGAAGTTCAGTTCATCACATCATCCACAAACTGATGGACAGACAGAGGTGGTGAATAGAAGTTTGGAAAATCTACTAAGATGTTTGGTTGGAGATAAGCCAACAGGATGGGATTTGATTTTACCACAGTCAGAATTTGCATACAATAATTCTGTCAACAGGAACACTAGTAAATCACCATTCTAGATTGTCTATGAATGTAGTCCAAGAAATGCATCTGAGTTGAGAAAGATAGATAAAGGAGAAATAAGTAGTGCTGAAGCTGAGGATTTTGTAGAACATTTGAACAACATCCATGAGGAGGTGAGGAAGCATATTACCAAGATGAATGTTCAGTATAAGACTAAGGAAAATGAGAGAAGGAGGCATAAGGAATTTCAGGTTGGGGATGAAGTCATTGTTCATTTGCGGAAGGAGCAGTTTCCAGTTGGTACATATAAGAAGCTGAAAATGAAGAAGTTTGGACCATGTAAGATACTGAAGAAGCATGATTCAGGAAATGCATATGAGGTAGGATTACCTACTGAGATGAATATTTCACCAGTGTTTAACATTTTAGATTTGACAAAGTATCATGAAGGAGGTGTTGAAGATGAGGTTGTAGCAACACAGTGGAGTATTCCAGCAACCAATTCTGATATCAAGGAGATTGAAGACATACTGGACAGTCGTGTTGGTAGAAGCACAAGGAATAGGACATATGAAGAGTATTTGGTCAAATAGAAAGGATGACCTATTGAAGATTCATCATGGCTAACAAAGGAGGACGTTAACCGTCTTAGTTTTTCTCTGCACATCTGAGTCGTGACAGGGTCACTTTTCAAATTACCCCGGGTGTCTGATGTAGGAGCATCCTAGGTGTAAGAGCAATCTTGCATCACCCAAAAATATTTCTATTTTTGTATTCAATAAGGGCTATCTTGTGTAGAGTTGCTATTTATGGAAACTTGCTATTTTTAGTAAGTTGGTCTTACAATCTCAGAATGTTCTAATTTTACATGTGGAGGTTCATCTCAGTCATATCAGCCTGCCAGCAAAGTTTCATGGCTAGATCATGTCTAGTTTTGAAGATATTGAAGATTTCGGTATTGGCAGCAGGGTACAGAAACTTCAAACTCAATTTTGAAGGCTTTAGAGGCCCCGAATGAGGTTAAAAAATTGGGTGACGGGTGCTCTATGTTGGTCAAGCCTTTAAAGCACTTCGTGGCATTTGCGAAATGGGGTTATAATAGTCAATCGGGTCAACTGGTGATGACTTATGGTCTTCGGAAGTTGGGTCATCTGAAATGGCAGAAATTAATTTTTGTTCAAAATTTCTGTTTGGGTTTCAAAACTTATTTTGAGCCGACTTTGATGTAATAAATTGTAAAATAAAATAATTCTAAATTTGGTCGGCCCTAAGGGCTAAATTTCTGGAACCTTCTCAGGCGGTGGAAATTGCCTATATAAAGAAGGCCCGTAGAGTTGTCTAGGGCAGTTCTGGGTAGTAGATCTGGGTATTGATTCGAGGCTTTGTCCTACAGAATATTGTAAGGGAATGCCCATGTGGCTTTACATATTGTAATTCTGAAAGTTTGTAATTCCACATTTGTGGAGATAATAATAAGCTAATTTTTTGTTCTTGCATATTATTGTTATTGTTTCTCTATTTCTGTTATGTGTTCACGGTATTAAAGGGAGAAACTTTCATCAAGTGGTATCAAAGCAAGAGTTCTTGAGTGTGTAAATAGATCACCGATTGTGAGACAGTTTGCAACAGGACCATGGTTAGGGTTTCAGCACGTATCGTGAAAATACCTCCACAAAGAGAACGTGGTGGAAGAGCTGGTGCTGTGACACCTGAGGTTAGAGAGCTGCAGAGACAAGTGCAAGTATTGCAAGAAGAGATTCGTAGAGGAATGAATCTTAATGTTAGAGATGAAAGTGAAGATGAAGCCGAAGAAGAATATCAGGAAGGAGAAGCTAAAATTGTGAACCAGGAGGAAGAAAGACTTTTTCGAGCGATTTTCAAGATTGGGAAAAGACCTAAGATTGAGGTTCCTACATTTTCTAGAAATCTTAACCCAGATGAATTGATCGACTGGATCAATGAATGTGAGGAATATTTTGAGTATGAATATGTTGAGGATCCTAATAGGGTCAAATTTGCGAAGGCCAGATTGAAAGGTCATGTGAAGATTTGGTGGCAAGAAATTCAATTGTAGCGAAATAGAAGAGGGAAAGATAAAATCATAAGATGGGATCGGATGGTGGATTAATTGAAGTGACAATTCATTCCTGTTGATTATGAGCCTGACCTACTAAAGAAAATGCAAAGTTTGAAGCAAGTAGGAAGATCTATTCAGGAGTATATAGAGGATTTTTATCGACTCCTCATCAGAACAGGCCATGTAGAAGCTGATAAGGAGAAAGTTGCCTGATACTTTAATGGGTTAAAGGCCAAACATTCAGGAGGAGTTGAATCTAGTTTGAATGAATAGTATTGAGTAGGCATACTAGTTTGCCTTAAAAGTAGAGGAAAAGCTGAACAAGAAGTTTGAGAGCAAATAAAATGGAAGAGGTCATGGTGGAAGATCTGGCAGACGGTCATATGGTGGCCGAAATGAAGATCTGAAAAAGAAGGATGAGGCCAGTAGTAGTCAGAATCAGAGAGAAAATAATTTCAATCATTTCCAGGATCAGAGAGGAAGAGGAAAAGGACAAAGATCTGGAAGACAAGGCTTCCGTGGAACATGTTTTCACTGTGGAGAGGAAGGTCACAGGGCATTTGAATATCTTTAGTGCCAAGGCAAAACAGACAAGAGAAATGAAGGCCAGGCCAGAGTTGCACATGTAGATGAAGATGCTAGAGCATCAAATTTTGAAGATGCTGAAAGAGGAGAAACACTATTTAACAGGAGAGTCTTACTAGGTGGTGAGAATGAACCTGAATAAAGGAGGAGCCTATTTCGCACTAGATGCAAGTGTGAGGTTAAATGCTATGATGAGATTATCGATAGTGGAAGCATTGACAATTTGGTGTCAGAAGAGATGGTGACAAAGTTGAAGCTCAAGAGATAGAAACACCCACATCCATATCGAATTGCCTGGGTGCAGGATGACCACAAGGTCATGATCAGTGAATAGTGCCTGGTAAAGTTCAAGATCGGCGGGTACCAAGATGAGGTACTATGTGATATCATCTCTATGGATGCATGTCATATGTTGTTGGGTAGACCGTGGTAGTTTGACAGATGTGCTGTACATGATGGTGGTGCGAATACCTATTCCCTGACAAAGGATGGAGTGCGACATAAGCTAAAGCCATTGAAAGAGACCGAAGAAAAAGTATGTGGTAATGCAAGAATAACATTTGTTGATGGAAGAAAATTCTTAGATGATATGAGACATGACCATGTGTGTTTTTCTTTAATTCTAAAAGTTGGTAAAGAAGAAGTAGAGGATGTACTTGTAGAGGTTGCAGATTTGTTGAATGAGTTTCAAGATATTGTATCTGATAATGTACCTGATGGATTACCACCGGTAAGAAAGATCAGTCATCGGATGGATTTGATTCCAAGAGCCAGTTTGCCAAACAAGGTAGCACATAGAATGACACCAGCAGAAAGTGAAGAGTTGAACAGACAAGTACATGAGTTATTGCAGAAGGGGCTGATTCGAGAGAGTCTGAGTCCCTGTGCTGTACCAGCGGTATTAGCACCAAAGAAGAATGGAGAGTGGAGGATGTGTATAGGTTCCAGAGAAATAAATAAGATCACAATCAAGTATAGGTTTCCATTACCACGAATGGATGATATTATGGATTGTTTGAGTAGGGCTATCTAATTTTCAAAGATAGATCTGAAGAGTGGATATCACCAGATTCAAATCAGAGAAGGAGATGAATGGAAGACTGCCTTCAAGACAAAGGAAGGACTGTATGAGTGGTTAGTCATGCCTTTTGGGCTAACCAATGCACAGAGCACTTTCATGGGGCTCATGAACGAGGTTCTGAAAGAATTTTTGGGTAAGTTTGTCATTGTTTACCTAGATGATATTTTGATTTTTAGCAAGACATTAGAGGAACATATGATGCATATTCGTATGGTGTTTGAGAAGTTGAGAGATGAGAAATTATTGATTAATTTGAAGAAGTGTAGTTTTGTGAAGAAAGAGTTAGTGTATTTAGGATTTGTAGTTTCAACAGAAGGTCTAAAAATAGACCCAAAGAAGGTACAGGCTATCCTTGAATGGCCTACTCCAAAGAGTGTTACTGAGGTAAGATATTTTCATGGTTTGGCTATCTTTTACAGAAAGTTTATCAAAAATTTTAGCAGTATTTGTGGACCCTTGACTGAAACAATGAGAGGGGATAGAAAAGAGTTTAAGTTGACTAATGGGGCAGAAAAGAGTTTTCAATTGTTGAAACAAAAAGTTACAGAATAACCTATTTTAGAACTTCCAAATTTTAATAAGCTATTTCAAATAGATTGTGATGCTAGTGGTACTGCAATAGGAGCTGTTATGACCCAATAAGGTAAACCTGTTACTTATTTCAGTGAAGAGTTAAATGATGCCAAGAGAAAATATTCTGTCTATGATCAGGAATTTTATGCTATAGTTCAGACATTAAAGAAGTGGAGACATTATCTACTTCCTAAGGAGTTTGTTTTGTATACTGATCATCAAGCTTTGCAATATTTGAATAGTCAAGAAAAGTTGAATCAGAGGCATTTGAAATGGGTTGAGTTTTTGCAGAGTTATACATTTGTTTTGAAACACGGAAGTGGAAAGTCTAACAGGGTTGCAGATGCTCTTAGTAGAAGGCAACTATTGCTGACAGAGATGCAGATTGAGGTGTTTGGGTTCAAAGAATGCAAGAATTTGTATCCAGAGGATCCTGATTTTGGTGAAGCTTGGAAAGCTTGTACAGAACCTGTTACTCTAGACAGGATGAAATGGCTAGATTTTATCATCCAAAATGATATGCTATTCAGAGGGAGTCAGTTGTGCATTCTACAAAGTTCTATGAGGGAGAATCTTATCAAGGAGAAGCATAGTGGAGGATTGGCTAGATATTTTGGTCGTGATAAAACCCTTGCTTTGGTTGGTGAGAATTATTAATGGCCGCAATTGTAGCAAGATGTGAAGAAGTTTGTACAGAGTTGCAGAGTATGTCAGATGGCGAAAGGAGTGAAGCATAATACAGGGTTGTATCAGCCATTACCTGTACTAGAGAAGCCTTGGGAGGATATCAGTATGGACTTTGTTCTTGGTTTACTGAGGACACAGCGGGGACATGATTCAATTTTTGTAGTAGTTGATAGATTTTTTAAGATGGAACATTTCATTCCCTACAAGAAGACTGATGATGTTGTTCATGTAGCAGAATTATTTTTCAAAGAAGTGGTGAGGCTACATGGTTTTTCAAAGACCATAGTTTCAGATCGAGATACTAAGTTTGTTAGATATTTTTGGTAGATATTGTGGAAGAAGTTAAAGACAGATTTAAAATTCAGTTCATCACATCATCCACAGACTGATGGACAGACAAGGGTGGTGAATAAAAGTTTGGAAAATCTGCTGAGATATTTGGTTGGAGATAAGCAACATGATAGGATTTGATTTTACCACAGGCAGAATTTGCATACAATAATTTTGTCAACAGGAGCACTGGTAAATCACCATTCCAGATTGTATATCGAAGTAGTCCATGAAATGCATCTGAGTTGAGAAAGATAGATAAAGGAAAAATAAGTAGTGCTGAAGCTGAGGATTTTGCAAAACATTTGAAGAACATCCATGAGGAGGTGAGGAAGCATATTACCAAGATGAATGTGCAGTATAAGACTAAGGTAGATGAGAAAAGGAGGCATAAGAAATTTTAGGTTGGGGATGATGCAGGAGCATCCTGGGTGTAAGAGCAATCTTGCATCACCCAAAAATATTTCTATTTTTGTATTCAATGGAAAGTTACTATTTTTGGTAATTTTGGTATGTGCTCAGAATGATCTAATTTCTTTCTTGGATGTTCATTTTGGTTATATAAGTCTGCCAGTAAAGTTTCATTGCCAGATCAAGTGTATATTGGAAGATATTGAAGATTTTCGGTATTGGAAGCAGGGTACAAAAATTTTGAACTCAATTTTGAAGGCTTTAGAGGCCCCGGATGAGGTTGAAAATTTGGGTGATAGGCGCTTACGCTGGTCAAGCCTGTAGAGCACTTCGTGGCATTTCCGAAATGGGTTTATAATAGCCGATCGGGTCAACTGGTGATGACTTATGGTCTTCGAAAGTTGGGCCACCTAAAATGGCGAAAAATAATTTTCTTCAAAAATTTTGTTCAGGTTTCAAAGGTTATCTTGAGCCGACTATGATGTAATAAAATGTAAAATAAACTAATTCTAAGTTTGGTCGGTCTTATTGGCTAAAATTCTTGAACCTTCCCAGGGAGTGGAAAATTGCCCATATAAGGAAGCCTGTATTATTGTCTTAGGCAGTTCAGAATAGTTCTGGGTAGTAGATCTGGGTAATAGTTCAACGCTTTGTCCTACATAATATTGTAAGGGAATGCCCATGTGGCTTTGCATATTGTAATTTTGAAAGTTTGTAATTCCACATTTGTGGAGATAATAAGAAGCTAATTTTTTGTTCTTGCATATCGTTGTTGTTTCACTATATCTTTTATATGTTTGTGGTATTAAGGGGCGCACCCTTCATCAAGTGGTATCAGAGCAAGTTTTTTTGAGTGTGTAAACAAATCGCCGACTGTGAGGTAGTTCGCACTAGGACCGTGGCTAGGGTTTGAGTGCGCATCATGAAAATGCCTCCACGAAGGGAACATGGTGGAAGAGCTGGTGTTGTAACACCTGAGGTTAGAGAGCTGCAGAGACAAGTGCGAGCATTGCAAGAAGAGATTCACAGAGGAATGAATCTTAATGTTAGAGATGAAAGCGAGGATGAAGCCGAAGAAGAATATCAAGAAGGAGAAGTTGAAATTGTGAACCAGGAGGAAGAAAATTTTTTTCGGATGATTTCTAAGATTGGTAAAAGACCTAAGATTGAGGTTCCTACATTTTCTGGAAATCTTAACCCAGAGAAATTGATCGACTGGATCAATGAATGTGAGAAATATTTTGAGTACGAAGATGTTGAGGATCCTGATAGAGTCAAATTTGCGAAAGCCAGATTGAAAGGTCATGCGAAGATCTGGTGGCAAGAAATTCAATTAGAGCGAAATAGAAGAGGGAAAGATAAAATCACAAGATGGGATCGGATGGTGGATAAATTGAAGCGACAGTTCATTCCTGTTGATTATGAGCTTGACCTACTGAAGAAAATGCAAAGTTTGAAGCAAGCAGGAAGATCTGTTCAGGAGTATACAGAGGAGTTCTACCGACTTCTCATCAGAACAGGCCATGCAGAAGATGATAAAGAGAAAGTTGCCTGATACCTTAATGGGTTAAGGCCAAGCATTCAGGAGGAGCTGAATCTGGTTTGAATGAACAGTATTGAAGAGGCATACCAGTTTGCCCTAAAAGTAGAGGAAAAGCTGAACAAGAAGTTTGAGAGCAGACAAAATGGAAGAGGTCGTGGTGGACGATCTGGTGGATGATCATATGGTGGCCGAAATGAAGATCCGAAAAAGAAGGATGAGGCTAGTAGCAGTCAGAATCAGCAAGAAAATAATTCCAATCGTTTCCAGGATCAAAATAATAGAGATCAGAGAGGAAGAGGAAGAGGACAAGGATCTGGAAGAGGTGGCTTCCATGGAACATGTTTTCACTGTGGAGAAGAAGGTCATAGGGCATTTGAATGTCCTCAGTGCCAAGGAAGAACAGACAGGAGAAATAAAGGCCAGGCCAGAGTTGCACATGTAGATGAAGATGCCAGATCATCAAATTCTGAAGATGTTGAAAGAGGAGAAACATTGATTAACAGAAGAGTCCTGTTGAGTGGTGAGAATGAACCTAAGCAAAGAAGGAGCCTGTTTCACACTAGGTGCAAGTGCGAAGGTAAATGTTGTGATGTGATTATTGATAGTGGAAGCACTGACAATTTGGTGTCAGAAGAGATGGTGACAAAGTTGAAGCTCAAGAGACAGAAACACCCACATCCATATCGGATTGCCTAGGTACAGGATGACCACAAGGTCATGGTCAATGAACAATGCCTGGTGAAGTTCAAGATTGGCGGATACTAAGATGAGGTATTGTGTGATATCATATCTATGGATGCATGTCATATGTTGTTGGGTAGACCATGGCAGTTTGACAGATGTGCTGTACATGATAGTCGTGCGAATACCTATTACCTGACAAAGGATGGAGTGCGACATAAGCTAAAACCATTGAAGGAGACTAAAGAAAAGGTATGTGGTAATGCAAGGATAACTTTTGTTGATGGAAGAAATTTCCTAGATGGTATGAGGCATGAGCATGTATGTTTTGCTTTAATTCTAAAAGCTGGTAAAGAGGAAGTAGAAGATGTTCCTGTAGAAGTTGCAGATTTGTTGAATGAGTTTCAGGATATTGTATCCGATAACATGCCTGATGGATTACCACCAGTCAGAAAGATCAGTCATCAAATGGACTTGATCCCAAGAGGGAGTTTGCTGAATAAGGCAGCACACAGAATGACACTTGCAGAAAGTGAGGAGTTGAACAGACAAGTACATGAACTGCTACAGAAAGGATTGATCCGTGAGAGTCTAAGTCCCTGTGTTGTACCAACGGTATTAGCACCAAAGAAGAATGGAGAGTGGAGGATGTGTACAGATTCTAGGTCAATAAACAAGATCATAATCAAGTACAGGTTTCCATTGCCACGAATGGATGATATTATGGACTATTTGAGTGGAGCTGTGTATTTCTCAAAGATAGATCTGAAAAGTGGATATCATCAGATTTAGATCAGAGAAGGAGATGAATGGAAGACTACCTTCAAGACAAAGGAAGGACTATATGAGTGGTTAGTCATGCCTTTTGGGCTAACCAATGCACCGAGCACTTTCATGCGGCTCATGAACGAGGTTCTGAAAGAATTTCTGGGTAAGTTTGTCATTGTTTATCTATATGATATTTTGATTTTTAGCAAGACATTGGAGGAACACATGATGCATATTCCTATGGTGTTTGAGAAGTTGAGAGATGAGAAATTATTGATTAACTTGAAGAAGTGCAGTTTTGTGAAGAAAGAGTTAGTGTATTTAAGATTTGTAGTCTTAGTAGAAGGTCTAAAAATAGACCCAGAGAAGGTACAAGCTATCCTTGAATGGCCTACTCCAAGTAATGCTACTGAGGTAAGATCTTTTCATGGTCTAGCTAGCTTTTACAGAAAGTTTATCAAAAATTTTAGCAGTATTTGTGGACCCTTGATTGAAACAATGAGAGGGGATAGAAAAGAATTTAAGTGGACTAATGGGGCAGAAAAAAGTTTTCAATTGTTGAAACAAAAAGTTACAGCACAACCCGTTTTAGCACTTCCAGATTTTAATAAGGTGTTTCAAGTAGATTGTGATGCTAGTGGTACTACAATAGGAGCTGTTATGAGCCAAGAAGGTAAACTTGTTGCTTATTTCAGTGAGAAGTTAAATGATGCCAAGAAAAAATATTCTGTTAATGATCAGGAATTTTATGCTATAGTTCAGGCATTAAAAAAGTGGAGACATTATCTACTTCCTAAGGAGTTTGTCTTGTATACTGATCATCAAGCTTTGAAATATTTGAATAGTCAAGGAAAGTTGAATCAGAGGCATTTGAAATGGGTTGAGTTTTTGCAGAGTTATACATTTGTTTTGAAACACAGAAGTGAAAAGTCTAATAGGGTTGCAGATGCTCTTAGCAGAAGGCAACTATTGCTGACAGAGATGCAGATTGAGGTGGTTGGATTCAAGGAACTCAAGAATTTGTATCCAGAGGATCTTGATTTTGGTGAAGCTTGGAAAGCTTGTACAGAACCTGTTACTCTAGACATGATGAAATGGATGGATTTCATCATCCAAGATGATATGCTATTCAAAGGGAGTCAGTTGTGCATTCTACGAAGTTCTATGAGAGAGAATCTCATCAAGGGGAAGCATAGCGGAGGATTGGCTGGATATTTTGGTCGTGATAAAACCTTTTCTTTGGTTAGTGAGAATTATTATTGGCCACAGTTGCAGCAAGATGTGAAGAAGTTTGTACAGAGTTGCAGAGTATGTCAAATGGCGAAAGGAGTGAAGCAGAATACAGGGTTGTATCAGCTATTACCCGTACCAGAGAAGCCTTGGGAGGATATCAGCATGGACTTTGTTCTTGGTTTACCGAGGACTCAGCGGAGACATGATTCAATTTTTGTGGTGGTTGACAGATTTTCAAAGATGACACATTTCATTCCCTGCAAGAAGACTAATGATGCTGTTCATGTAGCAGAATTGTTTTTCAGAGAAGTAGTGAGACTTCATGGTTTGCCAAAGACCATAGTTTCAGATTGGGACACTAAGTTTGTTGGATATTTTTGGCATACATTGTGGAAGAAGTTGAAGACAGATTTGAAGTTCAGTTCATCACATCATCCACAGACTGATGGACAGACAGAGGTGGTGAATAGAAGTTTGGAAAATTTGCTGAGATGTTTGGTTGGAGATAAGCCAGCAGGATGAGATTTGATTTTACCACAAGCGGAATTTGCATATAATAATTTTGTCAACAGGAGCACTGGTAAATCACCATTCCAGATTGTATATGGAAGTAGTCCAAGAAATGCATCTGAATTGAGAAAGATAGATAAAGGAGAAATAAGTAGTGCTGAAGCTGAGGATTTTGCAGAACACTTGAAGAACATCCATGGGGAGGTGAGGAAGCATATTACTAAGATGAAAGCACAGTATAAGGCTAAGGCAGATGAGAAAAGGAGGTATAAGGAATTTTAAGTTGGTTATGAAGTCATGGTTCATTTGCGGAAGGAGCGGTTTCCAGTTGGTACATATAACAAGCTGAAAATGAAGAAGTTTGGGCCATGTAAGATACTGAAGAAGCATGATTCAGGAAATGCATATGAGGTAGAATTGCCTAGTGAGCTGAATATTTCACCAGTGTTTAACATTTCAAATTTGACAGAGTATCACGAAGGAGGTGTTGAAGATGAGGTTGCAGCAACACAGTGGAGTATTTCAGCAACTAGTTCAGACACTAAGGAGATCGAAGATATACTGGACAGTCGTGTTGGCAGAAGCACAAGGAACAGGACATATGAAGAATATCTGGTCAAGTGGAAAGGATGACCTGTTGAAGATTCATCATGGCTGACAAAAGAGGAAGTTAGCCATCTTGGTTTTCCTCTGCACACCTGAGTCGTGACAGAGTCACTTCTCAAATTACCCTGGGTGTCTGATGCAGGAGCATCCTGGGTGTAAGAGCAATCTTGCACCACCCAAAAATATTTCTATTTTTGTATTCAATGGAAAGTTACTATTTTTGGTAATTTTCGTATGTGCTCAAAATGATCTGATTTCTTTCTTGGAGGTTCATTTTGGTCATATAAGTCTGCCAGTAAAGTTTCATTGCCAGATCAAGTGTATATTGGAAGATATTGAAGATTTTCGGTATTGGCAGCAGGGTACAGAAACTTTGAACTCAATTTTGAAGGCTTTAGAGGCCCCGGATGAGGTCAAAAATTTGGGTGATGGGCGCTTGCGCTGGTCAAGCCTGTAGAGCGCTTCGTGGCATTTCCGAAATGAGTTTATAATAGCTGATCGGGTCAACTGGTGATGACTTATGGTCTTCGAAAGTTGGGCCACCTGAAATGGCGAAAAATAATTTTCTTCAAAAATTTCTGTTCGGGTTTCAAAGGTTATCTTGAGCCGACTATGATGTAATAAAATGTAAAATAAATTAATTCTAAGTTTGGTCGACCTTATTGGCTAAAATTCTGGAACCTTCCCAGGCGGTGGAAAATTGCCCATATAAGGAAGGCTGTATTATTGTCTTAGGCAGTTCAGAATAGTTCTGGGTAGTAGATCTGGGTAATAGTTCGAGGCTTTGTCCTACAGAATATTGTAAGGGAATGCCCATGTGGCTTTTCATATTATAATTCTGAAAGTTTGTAATTCCACATTTGTGGAGATAATAAGAAGCCAATTTTCTGTTCTTGCATATCGTTGTTGTTTCACTATATCTTTTATATGTTTGTGGTATTAAGGGGTGCACCCTTCATCAAGTGGTATCAGAGCAGGTTTTCTTGATTGTGTAAATAGATCGCCGACTGTGAGGCAGTTTGCACTAGGACCGTGGCTAGGGTTTCAACGCGCATCGTGAAAATGCCTCCACGAAGGGAACATGGTGGAAGAGCTGGTGTTGTAACACCTGAGGTTAGAGAGCTGCAGAGACAAGTGCGAGCATTACAAGAAGAGATTCACAGAGGAATGAATTTTAATGTTAGAGATGAAAGCGAGGATGAAGCCAAAGAAGAATATCAAGAAGGAGAAGCTGAAATTGTGAACCAGGAGGAAGAAAGATTTTTTCGGGCGATTTCCAAGATTGGTAAAAGACCTAAGATTGAGGTTCCTACACTTTCTGGAAATCTTAACCCAGAGAAATTGATCGACTGGATCAATGAATGTGAGGAATATTTTGAGTACGAAGATGTTGAGGATCCTGATAGGGTCAAATTTGTGAAAGCCAGATTGAAAGGTCATGCGAAGATCTGGTGGCAAGAAATTCAATTAGAGCGAAATAGAAGAGGGAAAGATAAAATCACAAGATGGGATCGAATGGTGGATAAATTGAAGTGACAGTTCATTCCTGTTGATTATGAGCTTGACCTACTGAAGAAAATGCAAAGTTTGAAGCAAGCAGGAAGATCTGTTCAGGAGTATACAGAGGAGTTCTACCGACTTCTCATCAGAACAGGCCATGAAGAAGCTAGTAAGGAGAAAGTTGCCCGATACCTTAATGGGTTAAGGCCAAGCATTCAGGAGGAGCTGAATCTGGTTCGAATGAATAGTATTGAAGAGGCATACCAGTTTGCCCTAAAAGTAGAGGAAAAGCTGAACAAGAAGTTTGAGAGCAGACAAAATGGAAGAGGTCGCGATGGATGATCTAGTGGACGGTCATATGGTGGCCGAAATGAAGATCCGAAAAAGAAGGATGAGGCCAGTAGCAGTCAGAATTAGCGAGGAAATAATTCCAATCATTTTCAAGATCAGAATAATAGAGATCAGAGAGGAAGAGGAAGAGGACAAGGATATGGAAGAGGTGGCTTCCGTGGAACATGTTTTCACTGTGGAAAAGAAGGTCATAGGGCATTTGAATGTCCTCAGCGCCAAGGAAGAATAGACAGGAGAAATGAAAGCCAGGCTAGAGTTGCACATGTAGATGAAGATGCCAGATCATCAAATTCTGAAGATGCTGAAAGAGGAGAAACGTTGATTAACAGAAGAGTCTTGTTGAGTGGTGAGAATGAACTTGAGCAAAGAAGGAGCCTGTTTTGCACCAGGTGCAAGTGCGAAGGTAAATGTTGTGATGTGATTATTGATAGTGGAAGCACTGACAATTTGGTGTCAGAAGAGATGGTGACAAAGTTGAAGCTCAAGAGATAGAAACACCCACATCCATATCGGATTGCCTGGGTACAGGATGACCACAAGGTCATGGTCAATGAACAATGCCTGGTGAAGTTCAAGATTGGCGGATACCAAGATGAGGTATTATGTGATATCATATCTATGGATGCATGTCATATGTTGTTGGGTAGACTATGGTAGTTTGACAGATGTGTTGTACATGATGGTCGTGCGAATACCTATTCCTTGACAAAGGATGGAGTGCGATATAAGCTAAAACCATTGAAGGAGATTAAAGAAAAGGTATGTGGTAATGCAAGGATAACTTTTGTTGATGGAAGAAATTTCCTAGATGGTATGAGGCATGAGCATGTATGTTTTGCTTTAATTCTAAAAGCTGGTAAAGAGGAAGTAGAAGATGTTCCTGTAGAAGTTGCAGATTTGTTGAATGAGTTTCAGTATATTGTATCTGATAACGTGCCTGATGGATTACCACCAGTTAGAAAGATCAGTCATCAAATGGACTTGATCCCAAGAGCGAGTTTGCCGAATAAGGTAGCACACAGAATGACACCTGCAGAAAGTGAGGAGTTGAACAGATAAGTACATGAACTGCTACAGAAAGGATTGATCCGTGAGAGTCTGAGTCCCTGTGCTGTACCAGCGGTATTAGCACCAAAGAAGAATGGATAGTGGAGGATGTGTACAGATTCTAGGTCAATAAACAAGATCACAATCAAGTACAGGTTTCCATTGCCATGAATGGATGATATTATGGACTGTTTGAGTGGAGCTATGTATTTCTCAAAGATAGATCTGAAGAGTGGATATCATCAGATTCGGATCAGAGAAGGAGATGAATGGAAGACTACCTTCAAGACAAAGGAAGGACTATATGAGTGGTTAGTCATGCCTTTTGGGCTAACTAATGCACCGAGCACTTTCATGCGGCTCATGAACGAGGTTCTGAAAGAATTTCTGGGTAAGTTTGTCATTGTTTATCTAGATGATATTTTGATTTTTAGCAAGACATTGGAGGAACACATGATGCATATTCGTATGGTGTTTGAGAAGTTGAGAGATGAGAAATTATTGATTAACTTGAAGAAGTGCAGTTTTGTGAAGAAAGAGTTAGTGTATTTGGGATTTGTAGTCTCAGCAGAAGGTCTAAAAATAGACCCAGAGAAGGTACAGGCTATCCTTGAATGGCCTACTCCAAGGAATGCTACTGAGGTAAGATATTTTCATGGTCTAGCTAGCTTTTACAGAAAGTTTATCAGAAATTTTAGCAGTATTTGTGGACCCTTGACTGAAACAATGAGAGGGGATAGAAAAGAATTTAAGTGGACTAATGGGGCAGAAAAGAGTTTTCAATTGTTGAAACAAAAAGTTACAGAACAACCTGTTTTAGCACTTCCAGATTTTAATAAGGTGTTTCAAGTAGATTGTGATGCTAGTGGTACTGCAATAGGAGCTGTTATGAGCCAAGAAGGTAAACCTGTTGCTTATTTCAGTGAGAAGTTAAATGATGCCAAGAAAAAATATTCTGTTTATGATCAGGAATTTTATGCTATAGTTCAGGCATTAAAGAAGTGGAGACATTATTTGCTTCCTAAGGAGTTTGTCTTGTATACTGATCATCAAACTTTGCAATATTTGAATAGTCAAGGAAAGTTGAATCAGAGGCATTTGAAATGGGTTGAGTTTTTGCAGAGTTATACATTTGTTTTGAAACACAGAAGTGGAAAGTCTAATAGGGTTGCAGATGCTCTTAGCAGAAGGCAACTATTGCTGACAGAGATGCAGATTGAGGTGGTTGGATTCAAGGAACTCAAGAATTTGTATCCAGAGGATCCTAATTTTGGTGAAGCTTGGAAAGCTTGTACAGAACCTGTTACTCTAGACAGGATGAAATGGCTGGATTTCATCATCCAGGATGATATGCCATTCAAAGGGAGTCAGTTGTGCATTTCACGAAGTTCTATGAGGGAGAATCTCATCAAGGGGAAGCATAGCGAAGGATTGGCTGGACATTTTGGTCGTGATAAAACTCTTTCTTTAGTTAGTGAGAATTATTATTGGCCACAGTTGCAGCAAGATGTGAAGAAGTTTGTACAGAGTTGCAGAGTATGTCAGATGGCGAAAGGAGTGAAGCAGAATACAGGGTTGTATCATCCATTACCCGTACCAGAGAAGCCTTGGGAGGATATCAGCATGGACTTTGTTCTTGGTTTACCGAGGACTCAGCGGAGACATGATTCAATTTTTGTGGTGGTTGACAGATTTTCAAAGATGGCACATTTCATTCCCTGCAAGAAGACTAATGATGCTGTTCATGTAGCAGAATTGTTTTTCAGAGAAGTAGTGAGACTTCATGGTTTTCCAAAGACCATAGTTTCAGATCGGGACACTAAGTTTGGGATATTTCTGGCGTACATTGTGGAAGAAGTTGAAGACAGATTTGAAGTTCAGTTCATCACATCATCCACAGACTGATGGACAGACAGAGGTGGTGAATAGAAGTTTGGGAAATTTGCTGAGATGTTTGGTTGGAGATAAGCCAACAGGATGGGATTTGATTTTACCACAGGTGAAATTTGCATATAATAATTCTGTCAACAGGAGCACTGGTAAATCACCATTCCAGATTGTATATGGAAGTAGTCCAAGAAATGCATCTGAATTGAGAAAGATAGATAAAGGAGAAATAAGTAGTGCTGAAGCTGAGGATTTTGCAGAACACTTGAAGAACATCCATGGAGAGGTGAGGAAGCATATTACCAAGATGAATGCACAGTATAAGGCTAAGGCAGATGAGAAAAGGAGGTATAAGAAATTTCAGGTTGGTGATGAAGTCATGGTTCATTTGCAAAAGGAGCGGTTTCCAGTTGGTACATATAACAAGCTGAAAATGAAGAAGTTTGGGCCATGTAAGATACTAAAGAAGCATGATTCAAGAAATGCATATGAGGTAGAATTGCCTAGTGAGCTGAATATTTCACCAGTGTTTAACATTTCAGATTTGACAGAGTATCACGAAGGAGGTGTTGAAGATGAGGTTGCAGCAGCACAGTGGAGTATTCCAGCAACTAGTTCAGACACTAAGGAGATCGAAGATATACTGGACAGTCGTGTTGGCAGTAGCACAAGGAACAGGACATATGAAGAATATCTGGTCAAGTGGAAAGGATGACCTATTGAAGATTCATCATGGCTGACAAAGGAGGAGGTTAGCCATCTTGGTTTTCCTCTGCACACCTGAGTCATGACAGGGTCACTTCTCAAATTACTCTGGGTGTCTGATGCAGGAGCATCCTGGGTGTAAGAGCAATCTTGCATCACCCAAAAATATTTCTGTTTTTGTATTCAATGGAAAGTTACTATTTTTGGTAATTTTTGTATGTGCTCAGAATGATCTGATTTCTTTCTTGGAGGTTCATTTTGGTCATATAAGTCTGCCAGTAAAGTTTCATTGCCAGATCAAGTGTATATTGGAAGATATTGAAGATTTTTGGTATTGGCAGCAGGGTACAGAAACTTTGAACTCAATTTTGAAGGCTTTAGAGGCCCCGGATGAGGTCAAAAATTTGGGTGATGGGTGCTTGCGTTGGTCAAGCCTGTAGAGCGCTTCGTGGCATTTCTGAAATGGGGTTATAATAGCCGATCGGGTCAACTGGTGATGACTTATGGTCTTCGGAAGTTGGGCCACCTGAAATGGCGAAAAATAATTTTCTTCAAAATTTCCGTTCGAGTTTCAAAGGTTATCTTAAGCCGACTATGATGTAATAAAATGTAAAATAAACTAATTCTAAGTTTGGTTGGCCTTATTGGCTAAAATTCTGGAACCTTCCCAGGCGGTGGAAAATTGCCCATATAAGGAAGGCTGTATTATTGTCTTAGGCAGTTCAGAATAGTTCTGGGTAGTAGATCTGGGTAATAGTTCGAGGCTTTGTCCTACAGAATATTGTAAGGGAATGCCCATGTGGCTTTGCATATTGTAATTTTGAAAGTTTGTAATTCCACATTTGTGGAGATAATAAGAAGCCAATTTTCTGTTCTTGCATATCGTTGTTGTTTCACTATATCTTTTATATGTTTGTGGTATTAAGGGGTGCACCCTTCATCATTTCCAGTTGGTACATATGAGAAGCTGAAAATGAAGAAGTTTGGACCATGTAAGATATTGAAAAAGCATGATTCAGGAAATGCATATGAGGTAGGATTGCCTACTGAGCTGAATATTTCATCAGCATTTAACATTTCAGATTTGACAGAGTATCATGAAGGAGGTGTTGAAGATGAGGTTGTAGCAGCACACTGGAGTATTCCAGCAACCAGTTCTGATATCAAGAAGATTGAAGATATACTGGACAGTCGTGTTGGTAGAAGCACAAGGAACATGACATATGAAGAGTATTTGGTCAAATGGAAAGGATGACCTGTTGAAGATTTATCATGGCTAACAAAGGAGGAGGTTAACTGTCTTGGTTTTCCTTTGCACACCTGAGTCGTGACAGGGTCACTTCTCAAATTACCGTGGGTGTCTGATGCAGGAGCATCCTGGGTGTAAGAGCAATCTTGCATCACCCAAAAATATTTTTATTTTTGTATTCAATAAGGGCTATCTTGTGTAGAGTTGCTATTTATGGAATCTTGTTATTTTTAGTAAGTTGGTCTTACGATCTCAAAATATTCTAATTTTACATGTGGAGGTTCATCTCAGTCATATCAGCCTGCCAACAAAGTTTCATAGCTAGATCAGGTCTAGTTTTGAAGATATTGAAGATTTTCGGTATTGGTAGCAGGGTACAGAAACTTTGAACTTAGTTTTGAAGGCTTTAGAGGCCCTGGATGAGGTTGAAAAATTGGGTGATGGGTGCTTTGTGTGGTTCAAGCCTGTAGAGTGCTTCGTGGCATTTCGAAAATGGGGTTATAATAGTCAATCGGGTCAATTGGTGATGACTTATGGTCTTCAGAAGTTGGGTCACCTGAAATGGCAGAAAATAATTTTTCTTCAAAATTTCTATTTGGGTTTCAAAACTCATTTTGAGCCGACTTTGATGTAATAAATTGTAAAATAAAATAATTCTAAGTTTGGTCGGCCCTAAGGGCTAAATTTCTGGAACCTTCTCGGGCGGTTGAAATTGCCTATATAAAGAAGGCCCGTAGAGTTGTCTAGGGCAGTTCTGGGTAGTAGATCTGGGTATTGATTCGAGGCTTTGTCCTACAGAATATTGTAAGGGAATGCCCATGTGGCTTTACATATTGTAATTCTGAAAGTTTGTAATTCCACATTTGTGGAGATAATAAGAAGCCAATTTTCTGTTCTTGCATATTATTGTTGTTGTTTCTCTATTTATGTTATGTGTTCGTGGTATTAAGGGGAGCAACCTTCATCAGTAGTATGGTGGTTGTGTGACGCATCAGCATGAAGAGTGGTAGAAAGCCACCAGTATACACTCCATTGATGGGAGTCAGTTGAAGTTGAAGGATTTAAAGGAAGAAGTAGAGGCATCATCACATCGGATGGCCGACAAAGAGGCACAAGGCATTTTTCCAATTTCAACGAGGACATTTCCAAAGGGACTTGGAAATCTTGCAAATGCAGGAGTATGGTGCAGAGGCACCTCAACATCTAACCAAGTTTCATAACAATGACATTAAGTCATTTCAAATTGTATTAAATTGTATTACAATGTACCCAAAATGGGATTTTATGATTTATTTTATAACCAAAAGCCAAATGGAATATGATGAGTTATCAGGTAGATGGGTGGTTTTTATAACTACCCAAGAATATCGATAAAGAGATTCATCTCTGTAAAGAGAGAACAATGTAATCGAATAGAACATAGAGAGGGAGTTGTGAAAAAGAGAGAAAAGAGGATAAGAGAAAAGCAAAATGGCTCTCTGGCTATTGCCAGAGAGCCATGCAAAATGTAATTGCAGAATTTAATGTCAAGGAAGTTTTCTTTTTAAGTGAGTTATTGTAAATTATTCTCTTTGGTGTTATTGGTTATGCTTGTTCTTGTGGAGACAACAAGAGCCATTCTTTTTATGTCTGCATTGGATCTTAATGTGTTGGATTCAAATGAAGAATGGTGTGTTTTAGAATATCGTCATGTCTTTCTTTTTGATATTAATGGAATTGGGCTTTTCTTGCTATT
This sequence comes from Chamaecyparis obtusa, assembly GCA_027943335.1. Classification (NCBI taxonomy): domain Eukaryota; kingdom Viridiplantae; phylum Streptophyta; class Pinopsida; order Cupressales; family Cupressaceae; genus Chamaecyparis; species Chamaecyparis obtusa. The sequence goes on from BSBK01003601.1 coordinate 1,774,488, forward strand.
TTTAAATGAATTAATCATTACTCTATTTTGATTATGTATTGGTTCACTGCAGTTTTGTTTGGGACAATGGAAACTATTCATTAGACAAAGTATGTTTTAAAAAACCAGATTGTTAATCTATGATTATATTTAAGTCTAAAATGGTTTTTCCAAGAACTATTTTTCAACTACTATATTGGTTTTGAAATATGAAACCGTTATCAGGAAGAGGTGATTAGTTCATACTGAGTGGAGACCGAAGATAATGCATGCGATAGTCACTTTTGGAAGAGACCCAAGGTAGATAAAATTGTAGAACTATTTGTATTTGAAGAAGCCGATGAATATTGAAGACCATTCCAAAAAAAGAAATCAAAGCTCATTATATTTTGAACTCAGTCGATGAAATGAGAAAAGGTGGTGAACGTATCATATATACGTGCATGATTGTGTTGTAGTTGACCTGAGAGATGGTGGGATGCAATCATAGTTTGTGAAGGAGCCATGAGACATGCAATAAGTAGTGAAGATCGAGAGCCTCTGGTCGATGTTTGGTAAAGAAAAGAGATATTGAAGTATGTATCTTACAAAGAATCTAGGTATGAAGGATGCAGTTGTTGTCGCGAATAGAAGATTTGCACAAGGTGATGATTTTCTCCACATCAATATGTCCATCTTGCTAATATCTTATCATATAATTCCTTTAAAATATGTTTGAATAAAAATGTCCTAATCAACTGAGAGGGGGGGGGGGTGAATCAGTTGATGCCAATATTATATACTTCAAATTTGAACTTCAAAACTTATTTTCAAGATCAAAATACTAAACTAAAAAGTTAATGCAACAATATTACACATGCACATGAACACAAACATTTGTTCTCAAAGAAAACCTTGTTAAGGGAAAAACCCCGGTGAGGATGGAACTCGTAAATATCTGCACTATGAGTATAATAACCCTGTTAGGAGTTCTGGCCCTGTTAGGAGCTGAGTATTATAATAGGCATGTCCTAATTAAATTACAAACCCTATTAGGATCCTTTAAAATGTGATCCCAATTAAGGAATCGACCCTACTAGGAGTCCAGCCTTGTTAGAGGAAATAACCATGTTAAAGGTGTACAATATATCAACCTGATCAAGAGATTTGAGAGAAAAATCTACCCCCAAGTTCTCCAAACCTCACAACTTCAAAGCTGAGACAATCTTATTCTGAAACTTCTTCTAGTACTCAACCATTGCCAGGCAAGCTCCACCTTGTACCAAAGTGCACAACTACTATTCTTCAAAAAATATCCAATGCAGTCTTAAGCTAGCATTCACCCTTGCATTTCACATATGCACCCACACAACATTTTCCAAGGATTTCAATCCTTATATACAAGTTACAATAATTATATCCAAGTCAGCCTTCATAGGATAAATCCTATTTACAAAATAAAAATAGACCCATGCGAAGATTCACACGACACCCCTTACAATGTTACAACATAATGATTATATTAATTTATCATTCAGATCCTTAAATTAAACCTGCATATCACATTACTTGAAACATGTTCCAAGTCAGCCTCCAAATAGGTCTTCACTAATACACACACCATAGCTGACGTCACTTGTACGATCATGACTCCATATGATTGCAATAAGTTCTCAAGCCAGTTTAAAATATGAAACTATGTCCGCACATCATAACTCAAACAACCATGAGTGCTATCGACAAAGTTCTATAATCAACTTTATGAGAATCACATTTTCTATCTTTTGAGAAATAGTTGTCAATAAATAAGTCACAACTCTTTCTAATCAACACATAAGCATGTGCAATCATAGATGGTGAAACAAGACATTATGAAGAGTCTTCCTCCAAGTTTTCACGTGCTAATTCTATGTACTGTGTGTGTACAAATATCTGCAGCATGTCTGCAAGAAACCAATCAATAACATATGTTGACATTAATGACAAACTTTGTCCTGAATGCAACACATAGTCACTGTAACATGTCTCCAACATTACCAGGATACTCCCCCATAGGAATACCATCATCATTGATGCTAACAATCTCCCCCTTTGGCATTGATGGCAACATAGATGGAAAACATCTAAGTTCCATGAATATCAAATGTGCCTATACTGCATTTGTATCAGTATATTTTCAAATCTTCTTCATCAATCATCAAATCCTCCAAAGGAATTGGACTAATGCAATTCTTGTATTAATTATTCAAGAGTAGGTTGGGGCATGACCCCTAGCATACCTCTTAAATACTCAAATGTATCCTTCGACAAAGGTTTTGTAAAAATGTCTGCTATTTTCTCCTTTGTATTCACATATTCTTGTTATCTCTATTTGAGCATTAGATATTGTAATTAGTATCAATTAGATCAGTCAGTAAAGGATGAAATAAGAAGCTATATAAGCTAGTCAGTTGCACCTACAAAGCCTTCATACTGAGCATTCACAAGGTAGAACCGAAAGCTAAAAGGAAACATGTTTAACTGAGTACTAGAGTATGTTTACCGAGTATTAGAGTATACCAAGCACCGAGTCAGTAAACACCGAACAATCTACACACCGAACATTAGTCTATTCACTGAACAAAGAAGGTTGTGTTTAATGAGTAATTCAAGAAATGACATAGTAATCAGTAAAGGCACATTTATCTATGCAAATAGTTTACACAGATCCATATAATATTTTACCAAGATCAAGGCATATTTATTATGGATGTAATCATTAAATGTTGTGATGATTCCTATGTAATAGTTAGATCTAGGTTAATTTTGTACACCGTAGATCTTAGGTTTTCTAAGATGTTGTAAACTTAATTAGGTCATAGCACTCATAAAAATTTTCTATATGAATAGTAGTGATTTGGAATCACCACTATTTGTGTATGTGTGTGGGGAAAATGTAAGATTCACTCCAAAATCCAAATTCCCAAAAGAGAGATCCAATTTGATCAACCAAGTGGTTAATACACAATTGAATCAATCTATGAAGAATATGAAAGAAAGAATAAATCCTATACTTTCCTATAGTTGGATTAAGCTTGAAACCTAAAATAATTGAAGTGCAAATACTAACCTTGAATTAGGGCAGATCTGGAAAATGTTGAATTCTGGCTTCTGTATGAACTTTCTAAAGATTTCATCACTTGTTCTGGACTAGAAATGTTGAGGCGAACAAAACCCAAAAATATTTTCTCCAAATTCACACAGGTCAACTTTGACCTTTTAAAAGGTCAAAGACCACATTATTTATTTGAAGTCCAATTCTGATTCTGTTCATAGATCCTGAAAGATTGCCGAAAAAGGTATTCAAATTCGCTCTTAGATCCAAGATTTTGCACCTGTACCTACAAGAAAATGGGGGTTTTTTGGTTGTATGGGGGGTTTGCCTTGGTCAAACCCCAATTTAGGAATTAATCTTGAAATTGAATTGAAATATATGGTGCATAAACAAAGTAATTGAAACAAATCACCTCGCTTATGTTGAAGTCCTTGTAGAGGATTCGAATCCTCAAATCCACAAGTAAGAATGCTTCAATGAATGTAGGATTTCTCTAATCAATGGTATTTTGATCTTCAACACCAATCTTGATTTGATCTTTGCATATGAGAAGGTTTGAATGAATGGAGAAAGATGGATCTTCAAGGGGGCTCCAAGGAGATTGAATCCTTCAATAGCTAACAATGGAACTCCTTGATGGATGGATACTTGAACACTTGAATGCTTGAAGACTTTCTTGCACTTGAACACTTGAGAGCTTGATTTCCAAAATTTGATGTGAAAATGAGAGAGGAAGGCCTCTTTTTATAGTGATCTAGGGCACACTCCTCTAGATGGGCCACCTTGAAGAATTAAATCCCAATTAGGTCCTCACCTTTAGAAAATATACCTTGATTAAATACCATTAAAGGATTTACCGTTTCGAAGCCCAAAATAGCCGACCCAGAAGCGGGAAATAATTATCCCGAAAGATAAATTACCGGCAAATAAAACTTTTAAATCCTAGTGGGAAGAGGTCAAGGTCGAGGTCGACCCTGACCTAGTCAGGGTCGAGGTCGACTTTGACCTCAAACCCTAACTTTGCCAAATTCTATAACAAGAGTTCCAGGGGTGCCAGAAACTTAGAAATTGATATCTGAACAAGACCCAATGTCAGGAATAGATAGAAAATCCTCTGTTTAATGTGATGATGGACTAGGAGGTCTCATTGCTAAATCCTACCTAGAAAATAGAACCATAGAAGAAGGAAAATCAGGAAAGTCCTTAAGACCTTAACCCTAATTTCACCTAGAATGAAGAAATCAAGTGCAGAGAAGAAGTGGAAAGTGGGGAGAAAGCCAAATACATGCAAAGACCCAATCAAGGCACTTAACATGACCCCAAACCACTTACTCAGAGGGCTAAATGCTCTTAACATGGAAGTGCTTCCATTTTAAGATGATACATTAAGCCCCCACTTTAGCAAGAGTATGGACTCAATGCAAACTCTTGGTAAAGGAGATAACAAGATAATCTTATCGTAATCTAAGGGACAAAGAGAAATCCCAAGCCCCTAGGGACTCAAGTCTTCATCGACTCTTAAATCATAGATAAGAGAGACATCTCTAAAGAAAGAAAGAAAAAGTGTGATTACCTCACCCAATGAGAACTTATGTCCCATTGTGAACCACACAGGAAAAAGGCACAATTGGAAAGATGGAATTGAACCGCCTAGTGAATGTGGCTACTCACTAGTCAACCCATCAATGATTTATCCTTAGGAATATTCTATTCCATAAGAATAAAACCAAACATAAAAAACAAAAAAGATCCAGTCTTAAGGACACTTTCGACCTTAAGGGATCACAATATATGTGTATTTGAAACTGGAGGGATCAAGAGATCCTAATATAAATCCATACTTCAAGGATTAGTTCTTAATCCAAAAAGAAAGATTGAAAAGTAAATTTATAGTGTGTGTCTTCCTCAGGATTTAGCAACTTATGTGCATTACCTTTAGAAGATTTAGCATGTTTTGAATTTTTTTATAAGTGCGTGTGTGTAATAAGTGAGCAGAGTGTATGCCCCCATGTTAAAGTCATTGCTGACACTTTAACATGAGCAATGGATTTAACAGAAATGTAAACAACTCCACTGATTATGTTTCCACATCAAGATGCCCCCAGACGAAGACAAATCAAGGGAAATATCACAGAAACATATAGAGAAGATGGAAGGGATCTACCTACCATGGTGTCAGTATGATCATAAGATAATATATATATATGATATTATTGCAAATAAATTGACATCATTCCCCAAAGGAAGTAGAACTACAATCACAAAGGAGGAAAGGTCACATAAGATATACGAAGGAGAATCTTTTTAGAACATGACATGGAGACCAAAAAGAATGAGTGCTACCATATCTTGAATCCAAGCAAATTACACAAGGAAACATTTACGAACAATAGCACGGTTACAACATAACATTGAACAATGCATAGAAGAATAGAGATACATATAGAAGAATTTGAACGATAGTTTTGATTCCTTCATCATCTTGCACCAACTGAGTAACAAGAATCGTATAAAATAATCTAACAACATTTAGCAATCACATTACGGGAGAAGCACAGTACACCAAGAAAACACACAACAAAGCTACCATGAAGGACAAGCCAATCAAGCATGCCGCCTACTTTCCCCATCTCTTTGTATATCATTTATGGTAGGTGGGTAACTCGCAAGAGGTACTATATCCAATATAGTAGGAATAATAGCCAGTTCCAAACAAGGATCCTCTTGAGAATCACTATGTTCGATACTAGGTGTAAGAGTTAATTGAGATGAAAGCATATTCAACAAATCAATGTCAATGTCAATAGTCTCATATTCATCAGTAACATTATCAGTATCATCAAGAGTATCTTCATCATCCAAATTAATCAAAAAAGTATCTAAGATACGAATAGAATCATCATAATCATGCATGTGAACATCATTATTGATAACAACATTATGCATAGGTGTATCCACAGAAAGTAGAGATCTTTTAGCTTTAGCATGAGCACGACACTTTTTATGACATTCATTAGTAGATTGGTTATGTTTTGATTTATTTGAAATAGGTTGAGAACTAGGAGGAACAATTGCAGGATCCTTCACAGGTTCTATAGGAAGATCAATAGGATTATCAACCATAGAAGGAGCAATCATAGGATCTTTAATAGATTTAATAGGAGGAACTTGATTAACAGAACAAGAAGCCATAGTTGAAGGAGGTATCGAAGGTGTAGGTAAAAGACCATGATTAAGATCCATAAGAGGTATGCTTAATTGAAGAATCTTATGATGCTTATAAGCTTTATATGATTGAAAAAGATTATCAAGACAAGGACAACATGAATTAGGTAAAGAAGGCCAAAAGAAACCCAGAGCAGCACAATCTCTAGGCCTAGAAGGTCGATATAGACTATGATTGATCATCTTCACTTTGCCATCATGAATGAACTTAAGACACTTATGGATGGGTGAAGCAACAACATCCATGGCAGTCAACCAAGGCAAACCTAGCTTAACTTGAAATTGATCAAAAGTAGGAACCACAACAAAGGTAGTGTTCACAAGTTTTCCAAAAAGTTTAACTGGTAAAGTAATAGAACCAAATGAGGGATAAAGAAAACCATTACAAGTTTGAATCCACACATCTGATGTATCATAGAAGTCACGTTGTAAGCTTTTCATAAAAAGATTTTCTTTAGTGATAACATTGACTAAGGAGGTAGGATCAACAAGACAACCATGAGTAGGTATCTGAGCAACCCTAGCAGCAATGTAAAGGGGACCATCAGGAGCCTTAACAATCTTAGAGTCATCAAAGGTAATCAAAAGTTCCTGAGGTCATTTATCCTTAATTTTTTGTCATAGTTTAGGTTGAGGTTTGACTTTAGGTTTGGGTTTAACTTGAGGTTGAGATTGAACTTGAGGTGAAGGTTGAGGTGGAGATATAGGCTTAGCAACATGCTCCACTTGATTAATGACATGATTAAGATCATCCATCTTGGAATCATATACAATTTCTATAGCAGATGGTTGAACAATAGTATTAGTATCATGTGTAGGTAAAGGATTCGTATAGATTTGAAGGTTCTGATTAGGAGGAGAGACAAATTGATTCCCACTACTATCTAGATTATCAACAGATAAAGCTTTAGCATCAATGAGATCTTGGACCTTATGTTTTAAAGAATAACATCTCTCAGTATCATGACCATTCTAATGATGATATTGATAAAAATCATTTTGATCAAAAGATTTAGATGCAATCGTAGTAGGTAAAAGAGGTCGAATAGGAGGTAAAGTAATCATATTAGCAGCTAACAACCTATTCACAATAGCATGTAAAGTTTTAGAAAGAGGAGTAAATGTATGATTTAATCAAAAAGCAGTGGATGTAGAAGTGGCATTATGAGATGCAACATCAACCTGATCAGCAACTGCATTCGCTTGTTTGTTTATCTTGACATAATTATTGAATTTTTGAAACTTATTTGGATTAGGAGCAGCATCACTCTTATCAACTGGAACAGGAGCCATTGGAGTAGTGCTCTCAAATTGACTCACTTGTAATTGATAATGATGAAGCACTGCACAAAGTTGTTGAAAAGAGGTAAATTTAGTAAGCAGAATCTTATCTCTAATATCCTTTTGCAAATTTGAAATAAACAAGCATTTAATATCAATATCAGGAATAGGATAGGAAATCTGAGCATGCAAATGCTTAAATCTACCAATAAATTCAATTAACTTTTCTTTAGCACTTTGTTTATAATGCATTAAATTAGTCAAAGACACTTGCGGGCCAATATTGTTTTGAAATTGTTGAATAAAGGCATTCACAAGTTGTGGAAAGGAATCAATGGAATAAGAAGGCAAGGAACAATACCATTGTAAGGCCTTGTCATGAAAGGTTTGATCAAACAGTTTGGCTAAAATCCTATGGTCATGAGCATAATCACTACAAAGGATTTGGAATGTTTTAACATGATGAAAAGGATCTCCCTTTCCATTATAATTCTCAAGATGAGGCATATCGACTTGCTGAGGAACAGGAGTTTGGATAATATCCCTAGACAAAGGACTTCCCATGTCACATGTAGGAATACTAAACTTGTTTTGAGTTAAGGAAGAAAGTTTTTATTGTAAGGATGATATGGTTTGAGCCAAACTGATGATGGTGGAATCAGTAGAGGAAATAGGAGGAGTAGCAACATTAGACACACTAGGTAAAGTGTAAGAAGCTATAGGAATAGAAGACACAACTGGAGGAACACTAGGAACTACAGTTGGAAGTGGAGTGGAATAAGTGAAAGGAACACTATGATATGAAGTTTTTGATGTAGGAAGGGACACAAGAGGAACACTCATAGGAACAGAGGGAACCATCACAGTCACCAAAGGAGGAGTATAGATAGGAATACTAGGTAAAGGATTAGGAGAAGGTTCAACACTAGTGATAGGAGCAGTGAAACCTAAATCTTGAGCCTCTTGAGTTAAAGGTTTAACATTGGAATGCACAAGATAAGTAATACCACGCAAGAGGTTAACACCTTGATCACTATCATAGAGAACTTTCTTAAGAGCCTCTATAGCTTGAATAGAATCTTGACCATGGTTTTCTTGAAGAAGCCAATTACCCATTTTATCAAGTTCAGTGGAAAGTTTTTGGACTGGTTCAGGAGGAACCCTTAAAGCATCATCCTCATAATGAGATGAGTGAGAAGAATTCTGCTCCATAGTAGGATTAGAATCATGAAGAATCAAGTTATTGTTGGGGATCCTAAGGAAAGGAGAAGATTCAGGCTCAAAGGCACCCATGAGTCTACGACTTCTTCTAACCAGAATGTTATAAGTAGGACTAGTGATAGTAAAGATCATAAACCAATATAATGCAAATGAACTAAACTAAGAACACATAATGCATGATTATGAATTCTAATTAGCTTACAAGATCAATCACAAATGACAAATCTAATACTAACAAGATAAAAGGGAATCTAACACAAAAAAGAAAGAGAGTAAACACATCGGGTTCACCAAAATGAATAGTAGTGATTTGGAATCACCACTATTTGTGTATGTGTGTGGGGAAAATGTAAGATTCACTCCAAAATCCAAATTCCCAAAAGAGAGATCCAATTTGATCAACCAAGTGGTTAATACACAATTAAATCAATCTATGAAGAATATGAAAGAAAGAATAAATCCTATACTTCCCTATAGTTGGATTAAGCTTGAAACCTAAAATAATTGAAGTGCAATTACTAACCTTGAATTAGGGTAGATCTGGAAAATGCTGAATTCTGGCTTTTGTATGAACTTTTTGAAGATTCTGTCACTTGTTCTGGACTGGAAATGTCGAGGCGGACAAAACCCATAAATCTTTTCTCCAAATTCACATAGGTCAACTTTGACCTTTTAAAAGGTCAAAGACCACATTATTTATTTGAAGTCTGATTTTGATTTTGTTCGCAGATCCTAAAAGATTGTTGAAAAGGGTATCTGAATTCACTTTTAGATCCAAGATTTTGCACTTGTACCTACAAGAAAATGGGGGTTTTTGGTTGTATGGGGGGTTTGCCTTGGTCAAACCCCAATTTAGGAATTAACCTTAAAATTGAATTGAATTATATGGTGCATAAAAAAAAGTAATTGAAACAAATCACCTCACTTATGTTGAAGTCCTTGTAGAGGATTCGAATCCTCAAATCCACAAGTAAGAATGCTTCAATGAATGTAGGATGTCTCCAATCAATGGTATTTTGATCTTCAACACCAATCTTGATTTGATCTTTGCATATGAGAAGGATGGATCTTGAAGGGGGCTCCAAGGAGATTGAATCCTTCAATAGCTAACAATGGAACTCCTTGATGGATGAATGCTTGAACACTTGAATGCTTGAAGACTTGCTTGCACTTGAACACTTGAGAGCTTGATTGCCAAAACTTGATGATGGAGTGATGTGAAAACTTGATGTGAAAATGAGAGAGGAAGGCCTCCTTTTATAGTGATCTAGGGCACACTCCTCTAGATGGGCCACCTTGAAGAATTAAATCCCAATTAGGTCCTCACCTTTAGAAAATATACCTTGATTAAATACCATTAAAGGATTTACCATTTTGAAGCCCGAAATAGCCGACCCAGAAGCGGGAAATAATTATCCTGAAAGATAAATTATCAGCAAATGAAACTTTGAAATCATGGCGAGAAGAGGTCAAGGTCAAGGTTGACCCTGACCTGGTCAGGGTTGAGGTCAACTTTGACCTCAAACCCTAACTTTGCCAAATTCTGCAACAAGAGTTCCAAGGGTGCCAGAAACTTAGAAATTGATATCTGAACAAGACCCAGTGTCAGGAACAGTTAGAAAATCCTCTGTTTGATGTGATGACAGACTAGGAGGTCTCATTTTTTAATCCTACCTAGAAAATAGAACCATGGAAGAAGGAAAATCAGGAAAGTCTTTAAGACCTTAACCCTAATTTCACCTAGAATGAAGAAATCAAGTGCAGAGAAGAAGTGGAAAGCGGGGAGAAAGCCAAATACATGCAAAGACCCAATCAAGGCACTTAACATGACCCCAAACCACTTACTTGGAGGGCTAAATGCTCTTAACATGGAAGTGCTTCCATTTTAAGATGATACACTATATAATTGTAATTAATGTCATTTTGACATGGATCGATCATACATGATAATGAGATCATGAAGCAGTAGCCACCTATCAGGACATCATAATTCAGACAAGGTTTGCATGAATGAGCAGTAATTAGAGACAATAATCAATTTATCAAAAACATTCAAGGCTACCAAGTAGAATAGAGAACAGTTTACTACACATCAAGGTGATATTTATTCAGTATATCATAGATCTAATTTAGACAAAGTAGAGTTTTCATTTACCGATACTTTCTGTTATCTTCTAATCATTATAGGAGAGTTATAAATCTCCTAACAGAGTAGACTTAATAGTCTGATTGTAAATCTCTTAACCGAGTGCACACTTAATTGGTGTTGCTAAAATCCTCTTAGAAGGTAGATCTAATCGATCTTATTGTTACTCCTAACAAGGTAAGATTACCAAAAGTGATCACACTTGTAGCCTTAACCAACATACTTTATTTATTATAGTAGTGAAGAATTTTTGGGTGTCATCCCCACCATAATTTTTACCTTCTAACAAGGGTTTATGCGTAACCAAAATACTTGTGTCAAGTGTTACATTTGATGTATGATTTATTTTTTGTTTTCATACACTTTACATTTACAAAGTTATTTGAATGAATTTTGCAAACAATGGAATCAGTTGGAGAGATTGACACTACTATTGCAGTTTTCTTTATTCATTAATTTTTTTTGAGGGTACTGATTCACCCCTCACCTCTTGGTACCTTATCTTTCCAATCCCAACAATTGGTATCAGGGCTAGATCACTTATTTGGAAGTTTAATCATTGAAGAGGAAAGATCTAAGGATGGAAATATACAAGTTGGACAAGACTATTTAGAATCAAAGGATTCAGATGCAAATCTTCATTGAACAATACAAGCAAGAAAAGGATGAGTTGAATAAGTTATTGGTTCAGAGAAAAAATATGGTTATTTGGCAATGTGAGACTGATTATCATGAAGATGATATTGATGACCCATTTGATATTTCCAGATCCAGTTCATGCAGTATGTTTGACATATCTGAAAGTGCAATTTTTGATTTATTGGAGAAAAATCTTCATCTGACTGAACAAGGTAAACCCTGCAAATCAGTCAAGAAACACAAATGGTAAGAATGATTAATGTGATTAATAATGCTAGACAAGTTGAACAAGAGAGAAATTAGGCTGTTGAAGACAAAAGACAAATGACTGAAAAGTTACAAGTGAAGGAATTTGAGATACCGAGACTTATCGAGCATCACTTTGAGATATCCAATCAAATGGTTGTTGTAAGCTAGGAAATCAACCAAGTAAACAGTGAGTCAACAAGAAAACTTGAAGACATTGGTGAACTTAGAGAAGAGAATGAAAGATTGAAACATGAAGTGAAGATGCAGCAACAACATAATGAAATGATGAAAAAAGTTGAAGATAGTTCCAAGAAAATTGATGATTTTCTGATCAGTCAAAAAGGACTTGGAAGCACTACTGGATTAGGATATAACAAGAAAGGAGAATCATCTAAGAAAGATGAACAAATGAACACCTACAAGAGTCAAAGACCTTAGAAGCTATCATGCTATCACTATGGTAAACCGGGACACACTTCAAATGTTTGTAGGAGTAAAGCACTAGGTAATCCTAAAACCACTCCTAAATTCAATAGTCACTATTATAATTGTAACAAGTATGAACATCAAGCACATGAGTGTAGATCTAAGTTGAATAGGACCTCTAAAAAACCCTATATGGAGAAACACTTTCACACTTGCAACATGCATGTACATACTTCACAGGAATGCATCACAAAGATGAAGCAAGTTTGGACACCGAAAGGAAAAAACAAGACCTATCAACCGAGAAGACAAGGTAATTCTTATACTTGGGATTATAATACATTTTTTAATTGCACATCATGTGGAAGATATGGACATATTGAAGCTAACTACATGAGGAAGAATTGGAGAGGCAGATCTCATAGCTGGACAAGTACTGGTATGGCATGTTTACACTATCACAAAGTTGGTCACCTAAGTTAAGATTGCAAAGACCGAGCACCAAAAATATAAATCTTTGAAAATGGAAATACAATTGAAGATATCACGAGGATAAGAAACACTATGCAGAGAAAAGCATCAAGTGACAATGTTGAGTCAAGCAATGCAGTCAGTAAAACCTCATCCATTGGATTGGGTGACATCGCCACCTCCACCTAAGCTGAAAAGGTATGTATGGAACTGATAATCCTAATTGATCATATTTATTATATAGTTCCTTATACTAAGTGTTCTCATACCAAATCTGCATGAATCAAGATGCACTATGGTTTTACAAGCTTTGAGCTTTAAGTGTTTACAGTCGGTATATGTTAGACCAAGTAAGAAGTTGTTAGTCGATAATCATTAGAAAGTTTAACCAAGCATCAGTATTAATCGAGTGAAAATTTCATGTGTTAACTGAGCCTATGTTACTTTGTGTTATACACCAAGATTAATAGTTGTCGTCAAGCTATGTTAGGTTGATCATTTATTGCAAAATGTTTTAAGAGGGAATCTGAAAATGCTATAAATACATGGTGGACTTAGCTTATTTTTACACTGTGATCACAAAGAGTTAAGAGTTTATAGAGAAAAATTGAGCCAAGGATTTTCATAGCATTTGAACATAGATTTGAAGGATTCTGAGCATTCTCATTGGCATTACAAGTAAGTACTATCATCGCCAAGCTGTTCATTTGCTATTTACCGAAACCCTAAAAGAAGAACAATGGTGTCAGCATCAAAAGTGAACAAATCCAAGAATGTAGATGAGGAGGAAGTGAATTTAATTGTTTCTTCTACTTGCGATGAGTTGAAGTATAAACTTCATCCTGAAGTGGCATCACAAGTTGACAAAATGGGAGCTTTTTCAAGTGTACCACCTAGGGTTTTGCTGGTTGAAGACATACGCTCCTATATTCACTGCAAAATAGGAGAGATTGGTGATTTTGAGATTATAGCTACTTTTCATAAGTTGTGTGTCAATGGAAAATTGAAAACTAATCACAATAATTTAGAAGTCAAGGGGTTGACAAATGCCCTAAATTTTCTAAAGGTTTTCAGAAATGAATAGATAAGAGTAATTCTAAGTCAGTATCATGATGGGAAACTATGGTTGGATAAGCCCATAAAGATTACAAAGAACACCATACATGCAGTTACTAGATACCCAATCACTGAAAAGGTCAAGGCACTAAGGAGTGCACCAAGAATCAAGATGGAGAAAGCTAATGGAGTAGAATGGGATGATAGAGCAATGAAAGTTATCATAATCATAGATCTTGAGACAAGGTTTGGTGCATATGTCATAGGGTACAAGATATATTAATCAAGTAGACCAAATAGTGTACTATGTGGTGCAGTTGACATTGCTTATAAGATAGTGAAAAAGGGATTCTAGTTGGACCTTGCCGAGTTGTTGTTGAGGCAAGTAGAAGAGAATATGAAGACTATTTGATTGACTAAGTCCAACACTTGTAAGTTTGGATCTTTACTACTTTTCATATTATTTTATGTGCAAATTTTTTTCCCTTTGGTCGGTAATGTAGATTGGACAATTGACAAGACCGTCACACTCCAGATCACTGATTTGATAAATAGTTTGGGAGATAATTTTATGAGTATCGTGGATAGTTTTTTCAAACAATTTAAGGAAAGAATGAACTCAAGAAGCAAAATACCAAGGCAACTAGTAGAAGAATATGAACATGGCATATATTTCATAGTAGATACAAATTACACTTTGATAAAGGTAGTGGAACCTAGAACCAAATGGTTAGCCCCTATGGGTTATGAACTTGATATTGATCAAGCCTCTAGATCAATCAAGGATTTATTAGTTGAGCCTAAGGATCCAAAAGTTGCTAGGCTTGGCACATATGAAGAAGCTAAAAAAAGGATAAAGATAGACCTAGTCATTGGAAAAATAACAAAGAAATCCAAGAAAATGATGAGCAATTTGGTAAAGAAATTTGGAGATGATGCTAAAGCATCTGAGAGCATACTGGTTGAGGTAACAACCAAGGATCAGTTACTTCTTTCTGAAAAACCACATGATGGTGAGGAAACTGAGTCTGGTAAAGATACATATTCCATAACGGTTTTTCCCACTCCCACTCCAAAGAAGAAGGCAAAAGTGAAAACTAGGGTACACACAAGATCAACAACTACATCTTCACCTCCACTGAAGAAAGGAGTTGTGAAAATATCATGGACTACACCAACAAAGACTTATAAGAAAAGAGGTACAAAAGCTACTATCAAGGCCCCAAAGAAAAGAAGAAATTTAATTAGAGGTAAAGATGACATTGATGATGATGAAGATGATACTGAAAAATTCAAGGTTGTTGTAAATAAGAACCCTTCAATTGATGAATTTGTTGAGGACATAATAGAAAATGGAGGTTTGAGTGATCCCCAATTAAGTCAGTTTGAATGCCTGTCAACCGAGGATCATAATAAAATTGAGGAAGCTGTAAGTCAAATGATGATTAAGTTCAAGAAGGTACCCATTGAATTTTCTAAATATGTACCTAAGGCTCTATATGACAAAATTTTAGCAAGATGGACTTATGCATTGAACACTGAAAAGAGAATGAGGGAACAATCCCTAGTCATGGCAATGCCTACATTGACAGTTCCAGAGGTTGAGGACTTAATGAAAATATATTCAAAGAGATTTTTAGTGAAGAGCCGAGCACTACAGATACTTGAAGAAAATATGGCAAATATTGATGAAAATAGTCAATTAATTTGGACTTCCATACTACAAGCCCGAGCTGAGGTAGATAAGATGGCTTTGACCATAATCCTGTTAGGAATAAGGTGTCTCAACCTTGGATAATTCCTATTCTTATTATTTGTTTTGTAAATGTATTTTTTGCAAATAATGTAATTAAGTGTGAGTGTACATGTCTAGTTGGCATGTTGATGTGTCGGCATCTTGTGCGTAAGGAGATCATGACTGAAATGGTCATGACGGATTCCTATGATGCATAAGAACTATGTAAGGAATGTGCTATGATAGGTGTAAGAGCATCTTATGACTTGGGCCTATTTGGGTGCCCAAGAAGAAGTGGTTGGTGTGTGTAAGAGAATATGCCAAAAATAGGTTGGTATGACAGATTCTCTTACACTTCTCTTGTGACCATTATTTTTGGCGGATTCTATGACAAGCTGTCATAGTCTATTCTAGGGATGGACACCTATTCTTGGGATTGCATGTAAAAACTATGTACATGTGGCTTTGTGCATGGGTCTTGGTGGTTGTGCCTATTTTTGGGTCCAGAGGAGTCTATATATATGATGCTGCTCCTATGGGAGAGATATAACATAAATTTAAGTCTTGTTGGCTTTGTCTCTCATTTCCTGAAAGAACTTGCATTGCAAGTGTATTGTAATCTTTGTGTTGAAGATAATACATTGTGTAGGTTTTGGAGTGCTGGGGTTTTTTACCGAAAGGTTTTCCCCAGGGTATATCATTGTGTCATTCTCTATTTTTCTGTATGCATTGTATGTGGTTGCAATATCTTTGTTAAAGTAGTTAACGAATCTGAAATTGTAAGGATTTATAAGAATTTGCACAATACTCTCCTATAGAGATTAGCGTAGGAAGCTGTTTCCACACCTGAGTTTCCTTACAAATCCCTGAGAAGCTAAAGAGGAAAGGTAAAGGTATCCATTTTGATGATGTTGATCTAGCATTGAAGGAAATAATTGAGCTATCAGATATCGAGTTACCTGATACTACTACTGATGCCACTGAGTTCCAAGATTTAATCCAGGATGCACCTAAGCAGGTACAAATTCAAGGAATCACTAATGATTCAAATGATGTACTCATTAAGGACATCACAAATGGTGATCCTGACAACATCAAGGATGATGAGGATATTACAATTGCTGGAGCTCAATAAGAAGAGCAAGCCCCCACCGAGCCAACAGTAAGTAGCATATTGGGTGACCTTCCTATTCTGGTTCAAGTAGTTGAAATAATTACATAAAAGGAACCTGAAGGCTCAATCCCTAAGTAACCAAAAGATACAATAGGGGAACAAGGTACAAGTACTTCAAATACTACAGAGACAAATACACCTACAGAAAAAGAGGCTGATACATAGGAAGATGATGACCCTAAGCCTACTGAGACTATACAAACCGACACTACATTAGAGGCTCCATCTCAATCGACCAAGAGATAGGTCACCAAGGAGCAGAAGAAGGAAGAAATAGTATCTACCGAGATAGACAAGAAAAGTGTTGAGGTAAAGGCAATAGTTCCATTTGTAAAATCATCCCCTCAAGAGCCCAAGAAGAAAAAGAAGAAACATGGAAAAGGGCCAGTCACTCTTGATGAATTCATAAAAATTCATGACTGTGACCTAAGGACATTGGACCCCGAGGAATTGAAGAAGTATGGGGAATTGTGCACCAGAAAAGTAGCACAAGAGAAGTTAAGGAAATAAAGTAAGAGTAAGCAAATTCTTGAGGATGTGAGAGATATTTTGCAGCAAGTTGTACCTGACGTCCAAATTAATGAGGAAACACCCATTTTGGACCAACTTGTAACTCTTTCCAATCAAATCAATGCCCCAGACATAGATGCCGAGAAAAGAATTGAAGAAAGGGCAGAGGCAAAAATTCAAAACAAATTAGTAGAGAAAATCAGCCAAGAAGTGGCAATTAACAAGGTCAAGCTTTTTGAGGTAATCACCGAGCTACAATCCATTACTCATAAAATAATTCAAATTTTGTTTAAGCTATGCATTGTGGAAACTTTCACTGCTGAGGTCAGTGAGAAGATAAAGAAGCTAGATGCAGACATCCTAGCAAGTGCTAATGCATCTCTAACCGAGCCAACTACTTTTCATAGGCATATTATCAAAGTACAAGAATTAAGGCGGTTGAGAGCTAATCTGAGGAAGCATGAAGACAATATAAGTGACCAAGTCACCAAGCTACAAGCCGAGCTACTTCCCCACCTCAAGATAATGGAAATACACATTATGAAGGCACAATTCCGTCTTGAGCACATTTCTCTTACCAACTTGAAAGAGGAATGGGAAAACCTCTTGGATTCTATGATGAAAACCCACAAGCACATTTTTGATAAGTTGTAAGTACAATTTTTGTTTTTGGCATTACTTTCAAAAAGGGGGAAATTATAATGTATATGCTAAATGTACTTCTATATGACCAATGTACTACACTACATACTGGGAGCATGCACTGAGGGGGAGTTCTGTAGAAGAGTCAGTATATGTATATGTATATATACAGAGTTAGAAATTGTTTGAGAGATTCATCTTATATACATTACAGTTTTGATACTAATGCCAAAGGGGGAGATTGTTATCTCTATTTGAGCATTAGATGTTGTCATTAGTATCAATTAGATCAGTCGGTAATCTATGTTGATCAGTCAGTAAAGGATGAAATAAGAAGCTATAGAAGCTAGTCGATTGAACCTACAAAGCCTTCATACCGAGCATTCACAAGGTAGAACTGAAAGCTAAAAGGAAACATGTTTAAATGAGTACTAGAGTATGTTTACCAAGTATCAGAGTATACCAAGCACTGAGTCAGTAAACACTGAATAGTCTACACACCGAGCATTAGTCTATTCACTAAACAGAGAAGGCTATGTTTACCAAGTAATTCAGGAAATGACAGTAATAAGTAAAGGCACATTTATCTATGCAAATGGTTTACACATATCCATAAAATGTTTTACCAAGATCGAGGGATATTTATTATGGATGTAATCATTAAATGTTGTGATGATTCCTATGTAATAGTTAGATCTAGGTTAATTTTGTACACCGTAGATCTTAGGTTTTCTAAGATGTTGTAAACCTAATTAGGTCATAGCAGTCATAGTAGTTTTCTATATAATTGTAATTGATGTGATTTTGACATGGATCGATCATACATGACAAGGAGATCATGAAGCAGTAGTCATCCATTAGGACATCAAAATTCAGACAAGGTTTGCATGAATGAGCAGTAATGAGAAACAATAATCAGATTATCAAAAACATTCAAGGCTACCGAGAAGAACAAAGAGAAGTTTACTATACATCAAAGTGATACTTATTCAGTATATCATAGATCTAATTCAGACTAAGTAGAGTTATCATTTACAGATACTTTCTATTATCTTCTAATCATTATAGCAAAGTTATAAATCTCCTAACAGAGTAGACTTAACAGTCTGATTGTAAATCTCTTAACCGAGTGCACACTTAATTGGTGTTGCTAAAATCCTCTTAAAAGGTAGATCTAATTAATCTTATTATTACTCCTAATAGGGTAAGATCACTATAAGTGATCACACTTGTAGCCTTAACCAACATACTTTATTTACTATAGTAGTGAAGAATTTGTGGGTGTCATCCCCACCGCAATTTTTACCTTCTAGGTTTTTGCGTAACCAAAATACTTGTGTCAAGTGTTACATTTCATATATGATTTATTTTTTGTTTTCATAGACTTTACATTTGCAAATTCATTTGAATGAATGTTTCAAACAGTGGAATCAGTTAGAGAGATTGACACTACTATTGCAATTTGTTTATTTAGTAAAAAATTTTGAGGGTACTGATTCACCCTTCCTCTCTCAGTACCTTATCTTTCCGATCCCAACAATTCTAACTTCACTTCTTTCTCTTCTACCTTATCTCTCAAGAAATGATACTCTATTGCTATATGTTTTGTCTTAGAATGCATAATAGGGTTCTTTTCCATATTTACCGTGATAGTATTGTCACAATGGATGGTAATTGAATCTTCAAGACACACTCCAATGTCCTTAAACATCTGCTTCATCCATATGATCTATGTACAATTGATTTCTTCTACAACATACTCCGATTCTACTGTAGACTAAGCAATGTAGTCATGTTTCTTGCTAAGCCAAGAAATCAACCTTTTACCAAGGAAGAATGCTCCTCCACTAGTACTCTTCCTATCATCTACATTTCTTGCCCAATCTGCATTAGTAAAAGAATAAAATGTAAAGTCTTGTGATCTATCATACCATAGACAAAACTCAACTGTGCTCTTTAGATATATGAATATCCTTTTTACTGCCATAAGATGAGATTCTTTAGGATCTTCTTGAAATCTTGCAATAATTCCAATAGCATTAGCAATATCAAGACTAGTATGTTCTAGATACTGAAGACCTCCAATCATTGATATATACCTTGTCTGAGGTACATTATTTCCTTCATCTTCCAAAGATAACTTAGTCCCAGTTACCATAGGGGTTCCAACAGCTTACTGTCATCCATGCCAAAAAATTTCAACAATTCTTTAAGATATTTTATTTGAGATATGAATATCCCTTCTTTATTTTGACTTATCTATAGTCCAAAGAAGAATTTCATCTCCCCAATCATAGACATTTCAAATTCACTTTTCATCTCATCTGCAAACTTGTTACTCATTTCATCATTTCCTCCAAAGATAATATCATCAACAAAAAATTCAACAATCAAGATACCTTCTTCATTGATTTTTTGATATAAATTGATGTCAGCATTGCATTTTTTGAATCCCAATTGAATCAAATACTTATCCAATCTTTCATACCAAACTCTTGGTGCTTTTTTTAATCCATACAATGCCTTCTTCAATCTAAAAACTAGATCTTCATTCCCTGATAAAGGAAATCCATCAGGTTTCTCAATGTATACTTCCTCTTCTAAGTCTTCATTAATAAAAGATAATTTCACATCCATCTGATATACTTTGAGATCCTTATAAGAAAAATAAGCTAAGAATAATCTGACTACCTCAATTCTAGCAATAGGTGCAAAGGTCTCTTCAAAATCAATTCCTTCTTGTTGTGAGTACACTTTACATACTAATCTGGCTTTGTTTCTAAAAACAATGCCTTATCCATTCATCTTGTTCCTATATACCCACTTTGTACCAATCACAATTTTTTCTTTAAGCCTTGGAACTAATTCCCATGTGTTATTCTTGTAAATCTGCTCCATTTCTTCCTTCGTGGCTTTGATCCATGATTCATCTTAGCATGCCTTATCTATGGATTGTAGTTCTACTTGTGAGATCAAGCAAATGGCATTTGTAGTTTCTTCTTTATTCTATAATCTTGTTATGGTTCCCATGCTACTATCACCAATGATCTGGTCCTTAGGATGATTTCTCATAACATATTTGGGTGTGGTTTGTTCCCTTAATTCTACACTTATGCCATTGTCAATTTATAAAACATCCTGAGATGCTTCATTCCTTCCATTCTCATTCTCTGTTGTCTACATATTATCCTGATTTGTATTCATAATTTGAAGAGAAATATCATAGGGATTAAAGCCACAATATTTTTCTCTAACTTGAAACTTTTCATCCACTCTCACATTAGCAATTTCAATCAGCTTCCTAGTTCTCAAATTGTAGCATCTATAAGCTTTACTTCTAGTAGTATATCCAAGGAATATGCCTTCATCACTTTTAGCATCAAATTTCCCTATACATTCATCTCTCTTAATGTAGCATTTACTTCCAAAAATTCTAAAATAACTAACAATAGGTGTCTTACCATACCATAGCTCAAAAGGTGTCTTACATGTACCTTCTTTGATTTGTACTCTATTCATTGTGTATAGTACTATATTGATTGCTTCTCTCCAATGCATGTGAGGAACCTTTCCTTCTATTAACATGGTTCTTGCATCATCAAGAAATATTATGTTTCTTCTTTCAACAACTCCATTTTTCTGTGGTGTCCTAGGTGCAAAAGTCTGCCTTATAATACCAGGCTTTTCACAAAAGGTATTGAACTCATGTGAGGTGAATTCTCCACCTATGTCTGATCTCAAACACTTTATCTTCAATCTTGTCTCATTCTCAACT
This sequence comes from Chamaecyparis obtusa, assembly GCA_027943335.1. NCBI lineage: Eukaryota > Viridiplantae > Streptophyta > Pinopsida > Cupressales > Cupressaceae > Chamaecyparis > Chamaecyparis obtusa. The sequence goes on from BSBK01003601.1 coordinate 1,796,090, forward strand.
TTTTCCTTATAAAACTTAAAAGTTTTAAATGCTTTTAATTTTTCTCTAAGAAATCCAACCCACATCATTTTAGAGTAATCATCAGTGAATATGATAAAGTACCTGTCTTTGAAGTATGACCCGGTCTAAGTAGACACACATAGATCTATATGAATTAGTTCCAACTTTCCTTTTTCTGAGTATCCTTTGCTTGCAAAACTACTTCTTGTCTTCTTTCCCAAAACACACTCTCTACATGTAGTGTTAGTAGGTTTCACAATCTTAGGTAGATCTCTGGTAGCATTATTGTTATATTTCTTAACCATGTTATCAAAGTTGATATGACAAAACCTTCTATTAGATAACCAAATGTCATCAATTTTTGCAACAAAACAACTAACCTTAGTAGAGTTTAACTAAAATATATTACCTCTGGTCTTAGTACTAGATGCGATCAGTTCTCCATTAGATCCTCTAATAGAGAAATGACCATCCTTGAATTCCAAATGATATCCCTTATCCACAAGTTGTCCAACACTCAATAAATTATGTTTTAAGCCATCCACAAATAATACATCATCAATGTTATTCTTTCCATCTAAAGTAATTGATCCTTCACCAACAATCATTCTAGGAGTATTATCACCAAATCTTACAACACCACCATCAAACTTCTTTAGCTGAATGAATCCATCTTTGTCACTAGTCATATGATGTGAACATCCACTATCAATTATCCAATCAATTTTCCTATCAACATGAGAAACTAAGGTTTTTTCTTCATAGACAAGATCCTCTTCTTTGATAGCAAGAAAACCCAACACATCATCTAAATATTCAGATCCATCACTAGAATAATAAAATTCCTTATCATTCTTGTATTTTCCATATTTAAGCCTATGCTTAGATATTCTAGTTGGACATCTGCATGAAAAATGACCAACCTTATTGCAGTTAAAACATTTCAAGGGTAATTTTCCTTCAAACTTACCTTTGCCTTTCATTTCTCTCCTAGAGATCAGAACCATGATCTTCTCATCCACTTGATTGTCTAGTCTTTGAATCTCTCCCAATTCTTTAGCATATTCTCCAAGATCTTCGATGTGCTTTATTACTCTACTAGATCCAGTTCTATGAGCATCCACCTTAAATGCAGTCTCCACCTTAGGTAGTGCATCCTTTAGCTCTACAGTCTCAAAGGTAGTTATTTTATCCACTAATATTTCTCTGGTGAAATATTTGTATTGTGGTATGGTCTCCTCCAAAGCAAGAACTTTGGGTTTGTAGGCAAGAGTCGCAGACCTCAAAATTTTAGCTATGCCTTCATCTTTTGTATAAGTACCTCCATTTTTTCTGACTCTAATCATACATCCAGATATCCTTTGAACATACATCTTTATTGTTTCATCATCCTTCATTTGTATTGTCTCCATCTTTGTCCTCCAATTCTGCAACTTTTCTCTCTTAGTGTACTCATCTCCTTCATAGAGTGCAGCTAATCTTTTCCAGATCTCACTTGTTTTTGTTAGATCTCTGACCTCTATGAATTCACCATTAGATAATGCATTAACCAAATCTTCCTTTGCAACCACATTACATACAAAAAATTTCCTTTCTTCTTTAGTAGTAGCAAGTGTTTCAAGGTCGTCCTCCTTTATGATAGGCACATCTTTCTAGGTAATGAGACAATATTCCAATCCCATACACATCAGATGATTCTTCATTTTCTCCTTCTATGTGTTAAAATTTTCTGCATCAAACTTAGGACTCTCCTTTCTGAATAAGGCCATCCTGATCTTTACCTCAAGTTGTTAGGCTTCTTGATTGAGGACCAAAAGCTCTGATACCAATTGTTAGAATAAAAATGTCCTAATCAACTGAGAGGTGGAGGGGCGGGGGGTGAATCAGTTGATGCCAATATTATATAATTCAAATTTCAACTTCAAAACTTATTGTCAAGAGAAAAATACTGAAATGAAAAGTTAATGCAACAATAGTACACATGCACATGAACACCAAGATTTGTTCTCAAGGAAAACCCTATTAAGGGAAAAACTCCTATCAGGATGGAATCCACACATATCTGCACTATGAGTATAATAACCTTGTTAGGAGTTCTGACCCTATTAGGAGCCGAGTATTACAATAGGTAGGTCCTGATTAAAGGACAAACCCCATTAGGAGCCTTTACAATGTGATCCCAATTAAGGAATTAGCCCTGCTAGGAGTCCAATCCTATTAGAGGAAATAACCCTATTAAAGGTGTACAATATATCAACTTGATCAATATATTTGAGAGAAGAGGCTACCCTCAGGTTCTCCAAACCTCACAACATCAAAGCTAAGACAATCTTGTTCTGAAACTACTTCCAGTACTCAACCACTACCAAGAAAGCTCCACCTTGTGCCAAAGTACACAAATAATATTCTTCAAACAATATCCAATGCAGCCTTAAGCTAACATTCACCTCTGTATTTCACATATGTAACCACACAACATTTTCCAATGATTTCAATCCTTATATACAAGTTACAACAATTATATCCAAGTCAGCCTTCATAGGATAAATCCTATTTATAGAATATAAATGGACCCATGAGAAGATGCACATGACACCCCTTACAATGTTACAACATAATGATTACATCAATTTATCATTCAGATCCTTAAATTAAGCTCACATATCACATTACTTCAAACATGTTCCAAGTCAGCCTTCAAATAGGTCTTCACCAATACACACACCATAGCTGATGTCACTTGTATGATCATGACTCCATATGATCACAATAAGCTCTCAAGCCACTTTCCAACATGAAACTATGTTCGCACATCATAACTCAAACAACCATGAGTGCTATCCACAAAGTTTTGTAATCAACTCTGTGAGAATCATAGTTTCTATCTTCTTAGAAAAAGTTATCAATAAATAAGTCACAACTCTATATAATAAAAAAATAAGCATGTACGATCACAGATGGTGAAACAAGACATCATGAAGAGTCTTACTCTAAGTTCGCACTTGCTAATTCTATGTACTGTGTCCCTACAATTATCTGCAGCCTGTTTGCAAGCAATCAATCAATAACATATGTTGACATCAATGACAAACTTTGTCATGAATGTAACACATAGTCACTATAGCATGTCTCCAACATTACTAGGATACTCCCCCATAGGAATACCAACAACATTCATGCTAATAGAATATAAGAAGCAAACTCAATTAGTAATCTTTTAAATTTGATCATCGTGCTGATGATTGCTTCTTCCATTTTATTCCGATCTTCAGTAGTCATATGTTCATACCTATTTATTTTAGGGTGACTAAGTCCTCCCTTTTCTTTTATTTCATTTACAATCTCATCAATAGACTGAGATTTATTTACAACTACCTTGAATTTGCTGGTATCCTCCTCATCTGAGTCTATGTCATCTTTATTCCTTATTAACTTCCTTCTTTTCTTAGGTAGCTCGATAGATACTTGAGTACCTCTTTTCTTCCTATATGTCTTGGTCGGTTTTGGCCTACTTAGCTTTACAACTCCACATTTCAAAGGTGGGGAAACACCTGTAGAGGACCTTGTCCTTTCTTGTGTAGGAGTTTCAACCTATTTCCTCTTTCCTTTTGTTGCCTTCATTGGTTTTTCTTGTATTTCCTTGTCTGACTCAGTCTCTTCATCATGTTCACTGTTACCGATCAACAATTGTTCATCGATTGCCTCTTTAACCGGATTCTCTGCTTTTTCATCACTGAATTATTTCTCCAAAGTGTCCATCATTTTATTTGATTTTCTTCATACTTTTACTTTGACCAAATCCATTTTGATTCTATGTTTTTCCTCCTCATAGGTGCCAAATCTTGTTGCACTCTTATCCTTAGGCTATGCGAGAAGTGCCTTTATTGACCTAGTTGCTTGGTCATTGTCAAGTTCATATCCCATTGGTGGTAACCATGCAGTCCTCAATTCAACTGCCTTAATGAGAGTGGAGTCGGTGTCCACTAGGAAACATATCCCAAACTTAGGATATCAAACTTTTGCAAATTGGAAGAAACTTTTGTTTAGAATGACTATCATCAAAGACAAATATTTGAACAAAGGTGCACAAAGGTTTGTCATTTGAAGATATTCATTTGAAGGAAGCATTTGAACGAAGGTAAAATTTTGTTCGAAGGTAACCTTGAAATGAAAGCTTTCTTTTCTGATCATTTGTTGATAAAAAAGATCAATGGGCAAAGATGAGCTTTGTTCAAAGGTCTTTTTTAATCATTTTTTAAAAAATGCATATGGAGAGAAAATAATCAAATAACAACCATTTTTTCATGAACAATTTTCTTAACCTCCATACGTAATGAAGGCGAATAAAACATACATCCAATAATGATGGCCCAAGGATGAAGACACCTCTTTCTCTTAACACACATGACTTCATACAAATGTGTTGTCATTAGTTATGCCCCTCTATCTCACCTTAAAATTTGTTATAATTATTTTATTTTTGTTTAAATTGACAACACAAAATTAGTTCATTTTTCTTTAAAAAGTAGTGGGAAAATATTAATTTCATTTAAATCAACAAGAAATTAGTTTATTTTCATCTTTATTGTGTATTCACATCATAATTTTGATGTAAATGACATTTCATTTTTTTTGTTTATAGTTTTAAAACTCTAATATGTATGTATAATTGAAATCCTAAATGTAAAATTTTGTTAATGTAATACACGAACATCTAAAACCTCAAAGACATAATACCCTAAATTTAAAGCCTTGAAAATATAAAACCCTAAAAATGTAAACATAAAACCTAGAAATCTAAAACCCTAAAAGTGTAAACCCAGGAAACCTAAAACCTTGAAAATATAAAACTCCTAAATCTAAAACACTAAAAACTTAAAAACTTAAATCTAAAACCCTAATACTCCATACATGCACTACAAAAAAAATACTATGCCCACAAAAAGAACAATTTTATATCATTAGATCCATGTTTCTTTAAGAGTAGCTTAGTGAGTTCTACTATATCACCTACAAATTTGGCTTGCACCATATAATACATCTCCCATCACAATTCTAACTATTTATTTTACCATGATTTTCTTTATATAAGAATATAACTTGAAAACGTTTCTATTCCTCCATCTATATATAACTTCTATGATAACATCTTTATACTTTCTTTCTAGTTTTTTAAAATTTTAATCATATTTTAATATAAAAAACCACAGTTATTTATTGAAATCAATTAATAACAATTCATATATATCTATATAAAAATTCTTACTAGATACTGATATTTTCCAAACAATATTTTATATTAATTATATCATGTATCTAATATGTTTTTTCAAGAATAGATATATTTGAAAAAAGATTATTTAGGTATTTCACTTTTTGAAACTTAGAAGGAGGTACCTTGCCATAGGAAATTCTTTATCTAAGCATCCCACGTTTTACAACTTTTGTGTTTTTTTAATTAAAATTTTAATCACTTTTATGAAGGGCTTATGTCCATTAAAGAACCTCTCATTTAGTTTTTAAAACCACTCTTATATTTAAATTGGAATTTGGAAGACAAGTTGGAATAATTTATTACGTTTTCCATCTATCAATTAATGCCAAAATGCTTTGTCTATTAAACTATTTAAGAAAGTCCACATAAAGAGTGGTTGCGTAAAGCAAGGCATTTAGACTAAAAAAGAAGATGGTAAGGTGGAAATAACTACCTAATATAGTCATTTGCCCTTGTCTTATCAATAAATGAATAAATGAGACCATCTTTAACATCCTCCAACTCAATATTTAATTGAATGGAAGATGGCCCACTACTACTTTAAATATAAATATTGCAATGTGTGATGTTTAGTTGCATGGATGGCACTTAGCTAGATTGTTGTCTTGATAATTTTATGTTGGGGGTAGTTAAAAAATAATTATATTTTATTTTAGGTTTAATATGTGATATTGGTCAAATATAAAGTTGTTTATGTTGTTAAGTTTTTATATTTAATGATATTTAGGATACACTTTAGTTGTTAGATGATTTGGATATGAGTCATATTTATACTTTTGAATAGATATCTTAAAATAAATTTTAAATTATGTAATTATTTTTGGAACATGTATATGATTAGAAAGTGATATTTTTGAGATTTAATTACAAGGGGTTTGATCAAGAAAAATGCTTCTTATAGCTTGGTCAAATGTCTTGGTGGCAACCTCATTATAGACATCTAAAATCTAATTAATTAGATTATTTTCTCTACATATTTTAAAATAATTAAAATAAAATCTTATTTCTTCATTATCCACAAATATAAAAACTTATTATTCACATGCTCATCCATAATTATTAAATAAAAATTCATTAATTAAATACAAGTCAATATTGTGAATCTTCGCCTACTGTAACAAAATTTAATCAAATCTTGAGAATATCTAATCCAACAAAAAAGGTTCTATATTTGGTAAAATTTGTCAAATATTTATTTTATTTTTTATTAAGGCAAAAATAGGTTTCGTTGCATGGATGGCACTTAGATAGATTATTGTCTTGATAATTTTATGTTGTGGGTAGTTAAAAAATAATTATATTTTATTTTAGGTTTTAGGTTTAATATGTGATATTGGTCAAATATAAAGTTGTTTATGTTGTTAAATTTTTATATTTAATGATATAGTTGTTAGATGATCTGGATATGAGTCATATTTATACACTTGAATAGATATCTTAAAATAAATTTTAAATTGTGTAATAATTCTTGGAACATTTACATGATTAGAGAGCAATGTTTTTGAGATTTAATTACACGGGGTTTGATCAAGAAAGATGCTTCTTGTAACTTGGTCAAATGCCTTGGTGGCATCCTTATTATAGACACTTAAAATCTACCACCTTTGAACACTGTGTCTAACATTGCTTCCTAACATCATTCCTAAGACCATGTTGACACCACCATGCTAATTTACTAATTTTGACATCACATGGTGTTAACAACTCATTGCTTTCACTAGTTAGACCACATCAATGCATTACTAATTAATTAACTTATTGTTATTATCTAATTAATTAGATTAAGTTCCCTACATATTTCAAAATAATTAAAATAATATCTAATTTCTTCATTATCCACAAATATAAAAACTTATTATTCACATGTTGATCCATAATTATTAAATAAAAATCCATTAATTAAATACAAGTCAATATTGTGAATCTTCACCTACTGCAACAAAATTTAATCAAATATTGAGAATATCTAATACAATATAAAAGGTTCTATATTTGGTAAGATTTGTCAAATATTTATTTTATTTTTTTATTAAGGCAAAAATAGGTTTTGAAGGGACCCAAAACCCTTTACAATAGAATTACTTCAAGATAAGCATTAAAACATGGAAACAATAAAACTAGACCAAAAGTCTAAAGAAAAGAAAGTTGGCATAAGAAAGGAAACAACAAGAGACCATCACAGAACAAAAGGCCAACAAAAAAATAGCAAAAAAGACACGACATGACCAAAACAAAAAGCAGAGTCAAGTCATATTCTTCAGCAGCTCAACAGCCTCCAACTGTAGTTGATTCATATTAGCAACAACCTTTTTTACCTCCTTAATGTCCTATGCAGGATTAGTCAACTTCTTCTTTGTATTTGCCCAAGTACATTTGCTAGGGCCAGTAGGAGTCTCAACTCAACAATGGCTTTGTCTTGGTTCATGTGCTCTAATTTAGCCACTAGAGCTCTCATATTCTCATCCGAAGACTTTAAAACCTCATTAATTTACACCATAATATTTTTTAGAGTGGACTCCATTTTGTGCATTTTAGCATCCAACTTGCCAACTTTAGAATCATAGCCCTTTTTAAAATTCTCCATAGTCTTAACAGTGTGAGAGATGCAATCAGTGAGATAATTCTTCTCCTCTTTTGTCCAGAGCTCCTTGGAAACATGGAACTTTGTAGTATCCTTATCCAACCTGGTGGACTCAAGCACATCCAACTTTCTTGAAAGCACCCTTTGCTTAAGATTAAGACCTTTTATCTCATGAAAGGCCCACATAATCAATTTGTAGAAGTCCACAACACCTTCTCTAGTCGTATCTAAAACTTTAATATGGATCTCCTTTCCCGGTTAAAAGTTAGAATCATTAAAATCCTCAACAGTATTGGTCTCCTCCTCACTAATAAATTCCCCAACTAGAGAAGGGGAAGTCATATTATTCTAGTTTTCAAGCACAAAGGGGGTCTCAAAAGCAACACCTTTACCTTAACCATGAGTAGGATTAGGCTTTCCCCCACTCTTGGAAGCAGAAGTAGGGGAAGGGGCTAGGGCCTTGCCTTTATCTTTACCCTCACTCAAAATAGGGGATTTTCCAACCATTTTGGGTTTCTTCTTAGGAGGAGAAGCCCTAACATCCTCACCCACATTAGTATCCCATCTTTCATCTCCTGAATCCTCACTACCCACCCCATCATCATTGGACTTAGAAATGGAAAGGATATGGTACATTCAATAGAATTAACATTAAAGTAATCATAGATAAGAATAATAAGGTCCTCATGGAGGACCAAGTTACCCCTAGGGTTCTCTTTGTGATTCAGGATGCTAGTATTTAGTGACGAGAGTAAGTAGAAAGGGAAAGAAATCTTTACACCATACCTAAAATGATTCAGAAGAATGAAATGATAGTCGTAATCCCTAGTGAATCGGCCATCGAGAGTAAAATACTACATCACCACCTTAAGCACTTCTCTCCAAACCAATTTTATCTTCTTGAGTACATAAAATCTCTTATTAACATTTACTAGTTTTTTCTTCTCGTCGACATCTTTAGGGAACTTTTTAACTATCACATATGAGATCTTCCTATCTCTATAGAAGTTCATTCCCTCCACTAGAAGGCTACTAATCTCATCAATAACACCCTCATCCACATTAATCAACCTCCCAAAGAGATTTATTTTGTCATCCTTCTAGTCTTTTGCAAAGGTCTTCGTAACAAAGGATTCCACCCATGCATTTTTTCCAAATACTCTATTACCTCCCCTCTCTGTAAGATACCAAATAGTATACTTTCCCTTTTATTCATAACAGGTAATCGGTTCCACTCTTTTATTGTCACCACAAATTTTTCTATCAGCCAGGTTTTGCAATCTTTGGTGAGGGATAAACAAAATCTAGCATGAAAAAACCCAAATAAGGCTTTATACTACTAGCAGTATACTACTAATTTCAGATCATACATTTGAGTTCTTATACTCAAGACAAACTCTAACTGGTCTATGATCTAAATCCCTTAGCAGGATCACTTATAATAGGTTGAGAAAGATCCTAATAGGTCTAAAGGTCAAAATTATTTAACCAGGTAGCTCTTTAATTAGAGTTTTTGAAATCCCTTGATTGGGTAGTCTTTAACAATACTTTTTTAGCTTCTAACAGGCTAAGTAATCTTAACTAGGTATAACCTCAGAAAGGTTTTTGTAATTTCTCCTAACATGGAAGATTTCAATGGTGCACTAGTGAAATTTGTGGGCATCATCCCCACATGTGGTTTTCTCACTCTATCAAGGGTTTCCATGGGAAAAAATATTGTGTCTGTATTCATTGTGTGTGAATGGTTTACTTGTTATTCTTCTATGTTATATTATATTTTGCATGTTGGTTATTGTGGAAGATTATTGTTAAATGTTTTAGATTTGTGGATGCATGGATTCACCCCCCTTAGTGCCTTATAATACTAACAATTGATATCAGATCCTTGGTTCCCTTAAGAATCCTAACATCTTGGGAAGCATCTTTAAGGAAAATATAGAGGGTTTAAGATACAAGAGGAAACTTTATGAAGTTCAAAGGGTTATCAAAGAACTGAAATATCAGTTGAAGCAATCTTTGGCCAAGTGACAAGAGCTTGTTGAACAACTGAATGAGAGTCAAGACTACATTGAGAGATTGTCTAAACATGGTATATTTGAGGAATTTGAAGCATCCCTAGAAGCCATGGCTATGGAGAAAGAAAAAAATTACACAAAGATAATAAAAATCTAAAGAGGGAGATTGAATCCCAATCAATGAGAATGTGTGAAGAGTTGGAAGCGAGGAGATCTAAAGAGAATGCAAGAAAATTATAGAAGATTTCGTAAAAGCCAAGGATGAAGCATTGAAAGCTGTAGAGGATGAACTTTTCAAGACAAGACAAGAGGTTGGAACATTGCATGAACATATGCATGATACAAATGAGGATAATAGAAAAATCCTAAGGGAGAATGAGAATCCGATAAACAAGAATGAGCAATTAAAAGGAGAATTAAAAAATGCTAATGATCTGCTAAAGAAATTCAATGAAAGCGCTACAAAGCTTGATGAGAAACTCAAAAATCAAAGAAGAAGCAAAGATACCATAGGCCTAGGATAAATTGGTTTTACTACTTTTTAAGTTGGTGAATCTTCTGGAATAAAACAGATTAAAAAAGAAGGAAAGTATCCACTAAAGGTAACACAAAGAACTTCTGGTAAGAAATCCCACAAGGCTGTATGTTTCAATTGTCACAAGGTAGGTCATACTACAAATGTATGTAGAAGTAGATCTACAAATAGAACTAACACCTTTGATGGATATTTCTATAACTTCAATAAGTATGGACATACTACTCATGATTGTAGATCTAGATCCAATAGCAGATTTAGTAGCTTTGATGGTTACTGTTATAATTACAACAATTATATTCACAAAGCTGATGAGTGTAGGTCAAGAGTGATCAATCAATGACTACCTATGAATAGGGGAAGACCTTACCAAAGGGAGAGGCAAATTAGATGTCACATGCTCAATCTATGCTAATTATGGACACATGGCTATGAATTCCAGAATGAGGACTACAAGAGGTAATGCTAGACCATGGAGATTGATTGGTGTGGAATGTTTTCATTGTCACAAGATTGTACATCTAGCAAGGGACCTCAGGTTAAGGAACCAATCGGTAAACCAATTAAGAAATTAGAAAGGAAACCAGATTGTGAATATAGAAGAGAACAAGAAAGAGATGAACAAGACTTGGAAGAAGAAGGAAGATAGTAATTCATTGCAAGAATCCACATCTCCATCAAGTGTGGATAATTCTTCATCAAAGTAAGCATTCATGTGGCTTAGGGGGAGAAAGTATTGTTGAATCTATCTTCGGACCCCCTATAGGTGTGCGGTAAGATCTATCAATATTTTAAGATGTAATAAAGTCCTTTAGAGTATGTTGTGAAGTTTTGATCTAGATTACATGGTGTTTTAATCATCGATAATGAGCTTTTGGGACAATCGGTGAATAGGTATGTTCTATCGGTAAGTGCATTTATTACAAGTGCAAAGGTAGATAAAAAGGCAACTTTGAATTTCATTTTCACCTTGCACATTTTTTAAATTTTTTGTGGAGTGAAAGAAGCTTTGTTTGAGGCATTTGTAGAGATCCAAGTGATAAGAAGAAATTTTTTGTGGTGATCTAAAAGAGAAATCAATAAGTTGTTGTCATATTTGTTAGAAAGCAAAGATCCCCAAGATAACTGAGAGGGGGGGGGGGGGTGAATCATTTATCTAATAATTAAACCATTTATCAAATTCAACAGAATTAAACCATATAATCAATGCAGTAACCAACCATAGAAGGATAATCATACACAATGACACAATAACACAAGATATGTTAACTAGGGAACCTCTTCATCAAAGAGTAAACCCCGGTGGGAATGATGCCCACAAAATGATGCACTAATATGAAAGTTCCTTATTAGAGGATGGACCCTGTTAGGAGTCTTATGAAATACATTCAGTACATATGAATCTCTGTTAGGAGATTTTGAATCCCTGTTAAAAGATTCTAACCCTGTTAGGAGTTATGGAAGACAGAAGGACCCACTGCCCAAACAGCTTCAAGGCAAGATCTCTGAACTCACTGTCCAACAGATCTTAGGATTATTTAGTAGAATAATATGAAATATGTTACCTCCTTCACACTGTGCCAAAACTACACTCTCTGCTACACAAGATCACAAATTCATATCTCCGTACTTCGCAAGTCTTCCTTCATCACTGAATTAGCTCTTTTCTTCACTTCATGCATACATTCACATCACAAATTTCACAATTTCATATCACAACTATTACAATCCCCTTACAAAAAGGAAAAAATTCCTTCCTTTATACCACACTCAAATAATTACAAATGAGTCGGCATGCAAATACAAAATAATAATTTCAACACGCTACATCAAAATTACATAAAAACTGTCAACTTCCAGATACAATAACTTTCCAATCGCGTGACCTCAAAGTTTTCACTATGAACCATGTCACCACCAATGAGTCTCAAACTTCCCTTTAATTGTGCAGAATCAGATTCCATCCCGGTTAGGAGATATCCTCCGATTACCAAAAACCGCTACACAAGAACACTGCCAGAATATTGCTTCCACCAAAATGCTTATATCTTTCATGAATAAATGAATTTATTTTTGTGCTCTTAACCATAGGCTAATAACACACCAAATAACATACCATCAACTGCGCATAACTCAATCTGCAATATAACATGTGGGCAAAACAAAACTATGCCTGCTTCTCTGCTAAACTCCAGAATATCACTGTGTTGACATCAATGATAATCATAGTCATGAATGCAACAACCACTGCTATAGAATGACTGCCAAAGGCTTCATTATTCATTCCTAACAATCTCCCCCATTGGCATTGATGGAAACATAGATGAAAAACATCCAATGTTCCAAAAATCCAATCACTGCTGCTCAACTGCTCTGCTGCTCTTCATCAATCAAATCTTGCTTCATTTTCCTATTTAATCTCTCCAAAAAATTTAGTTCCTCAATGTTTTTCATGATTCTCTCCCCCATTGACATCAATGACAGAAATTCTATCACTATGTCAAACAATAGCTCAATGTCAAAAGACACTATTCAGAAAATACATTCACAAGAGTCCTCATGACTCAGCTCAGATACACATACTCCCCCATAGAGGAAGTACCAACATCCAATCCAAAAGATAGATAGGGCCATAAACCACTAGACAGATGCAACTAGTTGCATCATTACTCAAAAGTAGGTTGGGACATAACCCAAAGCATACCTCATAGATACTCAAATGTATCCTTAGGCAAAGGCTTTGTAAATATATTTTCTATCTGCTCCTTTGTGCTTATGTACTCCAGTCTGACTTCTTTATCTGCAACTTTCTCTCTTACAACATGATACTTGATTTCTATATGCTTAGTTTTAGAATGTAAAACTGGATTTTTTGACATACTAACTGTACTTGTATTATCACAATGTATAACAATAGGCTCATCAAACTTAATTCCAATATCCTTCAACATTTGCTTCATCCAAATTATCTGGTTACAATTGTTTGATGCTGCTACATACTCTGGTTCTACTGTACTCTGTGAGATACAATTCTACTTTTTGCTCAACCAAGAAACTAATCTTCCTCCAAGAAAAAAGGCTCCACCACTGGTGCTTTTCTTATCATCAAAATTGCCTCCCCAATCAACATTAGTATATGCACATAGGGTAAAATCATTAGAAGTTTCATACCACAATCCATAGTCCATTGTGCCTTTAAGATATCTCAATATCCTCTTTACTGCTGCATAATGTGACTCTCTAGATTCAGCTTGAAATCTTGCTACCATTCCAACTGAATGTTGTATATCTAGTCTAGTGTGTGTCAAGTACTGCAATCCACCAATCATAGATCTATATTTCTTTTTCTCAACTTCTGGTGTTTCATCTTTACTAGATAGTTTATGTCCTATAACCATAGGTGTTCCAACTGGTTTACAATTCTCCATACCGAATCTTTTCACTGAATCATTCAAGTAATTTGTCTTACTTACAAAGATACCATCTTTGTTTTATGTTATTTGTAATCCCAAAAAGTATTTCATTTCTCCAATCATAATCATTTCAAATTCTGTCTTCATTTCATCAACAAATTTGTCACTAGCTTCATCTTCTCCTCCAAAAATAATGTCATCAACAAAAATAAACAAAACTAACAATCCATTCTCAATTTCTTTTGTATACAAATTACTATTAGTTGTTCCTTTTGTAAATCCCAACTTTAACAAATACTTATCCAATCTAGCATACCAAGTTCTAGGTACTTGCTTTAGTCCATACAATGCTTTCTTTAGTATACATACCATGTCTCCTTGAGTCAAAGGAAAACCTTCAGGCTGCTCAATGTAGACTTCTTCTAATTCACCATTCAAAAATGCTAACTTCACATCCATCTGATACACTTTGAATTTCTTAAATGCTACATAAGCCAAAAATATTCTTACTGCTTCAAGTCTGGCCACAAGGGCAAAAGTCTCTTCATAGTCAATTCCTTCTTGTTGTGGGTATCCCTTACATACCAATCTTGCTTTGTTTCTAATTACTTCTCCTTGTTTGTTCATCTTGTTCCTGAATACCCATTTAGTTCCAATCGCATTTTTGTCTTTAGGTCTAGGGACCAATTCCCATGTCTTGTTCTTTTCAATCTGATCCAATTCTTCTTTCATAGCTTTAATCCAATGTTCATCTTCACAAGCTTCATTAGTAGACTTAGGTTCAATTTGAGAAATCAAACATAAATGTACCTTCTTTCTAGTCATAACTCCTCTATCTAAACTTTCAATCACTTGTTCAATAGGATGATGTCTTGATATATACCTGTTAGGTGTCATAGTCATTGATCTTTCTTCAACTGTAGATTCTTCTCTGTTTTCTTCAACATGACTTTCATTCAACAATTCACTGTTAGTCTCAAAAAATTGTTCAGTAGCTTCAATATTAGGTTGAGGGTTAGTTCCTTCATCAAATTCATAATCAAGCATTCTTTCCTAAATTTTAAACTTCTCATCAACTTTTACATTTGCACTTTCAACAATAGTCTTAGTTCTCTTATTGTAACATCTATATGCTTTACTTTTCAAAGAATATCCAAGAAAAATTCCTTCATCACTTCTAGGATCAAACTTTCCTATATCATCAACTCTCTTAATATAACATTTGCTTCCAAAAACTCTAAAATACTTAACTGAGGGTGCATGTCCAAACCACAATTCATAAGGTGTCTTGTTTGTGTTTGCTCTGATTTGTATTCTGTTCATTGTATATACTATTGTATTCACTGCTTCTCTCCAAAATGTCTTTGCCAAATCATCTTCAAACAACATAGGTCTAGCTACTTTAGTCACTAATCCATTCCTTCTTTCTGCAATACCATTTTGTTCAGGTGTTCTAGAGGCTGAAAATTGTCTCTTAATACCATTTACTTCACAAAAAGTGTTAAACTCTTTAGATGTAAATTCTCCACCTCTATCAGATCTCAAACATTTAATCCTCATTCCTAATTCATTCTCAACTTTATTCTTCATGACCTTAAACTTATCAAATACTTCAGATTTTTCTTTCAAAAATGCAATCCACATCATTCTTGTAAAATCTTCAACAAGAATCATAAAATACCTTTCTCCATAGAATCCTCTAGTCCTAGTAGGACTGCTCAATTCTGTATGAACAATCTCCAACTTCTCTGTAGATGTGAACTTCTTGCTAGGAAATGAACTCCTTTTCTGGTTCATAATCTTAGGTAAGTCTCTTACTGCAAGTGTAGAACTTACTTTCACAATATTATCAAAGTTTATATGACAAAACCTTCTATGCCATAACCAACTGTCATCAATCTTAGTCATAAAACATGTCATCTCACTAGGGTTCAATTGAAATACATTACCTCTGGTTCTAGATCCAGTTCCAATTAGATTTCCATCTTTATCCTTTATCACACAAGTTTTCTCAGTAAACCAAACTTGATATCCCTTATCCACTAACTGTCCAACACTCAAAAGATTATGTTTCAATCCATCAACAAAGTAAACTTCATTAGTATTAGTGTTTCCATCAAGAGTAATAGATCCTATACCTTTAATCAAACAAGGTGCATTGTTACCAACTCTAACAACTCCTCCATCATAATTGTTAAACTTTATGAAATTTCCTTTATCACCAGTCATATGATGTGAACAACCACTATCTATAATCCAATTAGCTTTCTTTTCAACTTGGGAAACTAAGGCTTTTTCTTCTTTAATATCAGATTCAAAATTTTCTTCCTTAATTGCTACAAATCCTATGTCATCAAAGTTATCATTATCACTGTCACTCAAATGTCTTTCAATTCCTGCTTCAATCTCTTCATCATTTGCATAATAACATTCTTTAGATCTTCTAGGCTTAAAATTGTTCCTATACTTAACTCTCTTAGGACACTTAGATGAAAAATGACCATATTCTTGACATGTCCAACATTTAAAGATTTTCTTACCATCTGGTTCTCTTTTCACAAGTAAGGAAATACCTTCTTTAATATTCTTATCTTCATCAGATTTGGATCTGCTACTACTGGCATAATCTCCATTCACACTTGTACTTCTAGACAAAGTAGGTCTGATGCTAAGAGCACTGAATGCTGTCTCCACTCTAGGTAGTTCTCCTGATAATCTCAAATTCATCTCTGCTACTTCCAATCTTCCAAGAAGAGTCTCTCTGAAAAATTTTGGTGTACAAGGTATCACTTGTTCAATCATTTGTGTAGTCTACCTGAATACCGGTGTCAATGTTCTCAAAATCTTCCATATTACTTCATTCTTTGTCTTTTCACCTCCACAAGACATTATTCCTGCAACAATTTCTGACATCCTACCAATATAGCTTCTAACAGATTCATCTTCCATCATTCTTATGTCTTCAAATGCACAAATCCAATTATGTAACCTAGCTTTCTTTGCATGTTCATCACCTTCAAAAGTAGAATGTAAAGCTTTCCAAATATCATAAGATCTAGTTAAACCTTTTACCTGACTGTATTCATTCTCTGGAAGTGTTGATTAAAGTGCTTCTCTTGCAAGTATGTTACACATGAGTAGATCTACCTCATCTTTAGTACTTGTTTCAAGATTGTCTTCTTCAATTATAGTCCTTTCATTCTTTGTAATCAACCAATAGCCTAGTCCTAAACACAAGAGATGTGTCTTCATCTTTTCTTTCTAGCTATCAAAATTTACTCCATCAAACTTAGGGCTTTCTTTCCTAAAATTTTCCATAGATCTCCTTAAGTTGTTAAACTTCTCCTTCAAGGACCTATTGCTTTGATACCAATTGTTAGAAAGCAAAGATCCCCAAGATAACTGAGAGGGGGGGGGGGGGGGTGAATCAGTTATCTGATAATTAAACCATTTATCAACTTCAATAGCATTAAACCATATAATCAATGCAGTAATCAACCATAGAAGGATAATCATACACAATGACACAATAACACAAGATATGTTAACTAGGGAACCTCTTCATCAAAGAGTAAACCTTGGTGGGAATGATGCCCACAAAATGATGCACTAATATGAAAGTTCCTTGTTAGAGGATGGACCCTATTAGGAGTCTTATAAAATACATTCAGTACATATGAATCTTTGTTAGGAGATTTTGAATCCCTATTAAAAGATTCTAACCCTGTTAGGATTTATGGAAGACAGAAGGACCCACTGCCCAAACAGCTTCAAGGCAAGATCTCTGAACTCACTGTCCAACAGATCTTAGGATTATTCAATATAATAATATGAAATATGTTACATCTATCACACTGTGCCAAAACTACACTCTCTGCTACACAAGATCACAAATTTAGATCTCTGTACTTTGCAAGTCTTCCTTTATCACTGAATTAGCTCTTTTCTTCACTTCATGTATACATTCGCATCACAACTTTCACAATTTCATATCACAACTATTAAAATCCCCTTACAATAAGGAAAACATTCCTTCCTTTATACCACACTCAAATAATTACAAATGAGTTGGCATGCAAATACAAAATAATAATTTCAACATGCTACATCAAAATTACATAAAAACTGTCAGCTTCCAGATACAATAACTTTCCAATCATGTGACCTCAAAGTTTGTGCTATGAACCACATCACCACCAATGAGTCTCAAACTTCCCTTTAATTGCACAGAATCAAATTCCATCCCGGTTAGGAAATATCCTCTGATTACCAAAAACCACTACACAGGAACACTGCCAGAATACTGCTTCCACCAAAATGCTTATATCTTTCATGAATAAATGAATTTCTTTTTGTGCTCTTAACCATAGGCTAATAACACACCAAATAACATACCATCAACTATGCATAACTCGATCTACAATATAACATGTGTGCAAAACAAAATTGTGCTTGCTTCTCTGCTAAACTCCAGAATATCACTGTGTTGACATCAATGACAATCATAGTCATGAATGCAAAAACCACTGCTACAGAATGACTACCAAAGGCTTCAATATTCATTCCTAACAGTATTTTTGGCAAGAACCCTAGTTGTGAAAAATTTGAGGTATTTATCCATTATCTGCACTTGTTCTTAGAAATTTCAGATGGCTACTCCTAAGTTGATAGACATAGATGAAAGACCTAGATTGGAAATTTAAAAGACATCCATTCAAATTGATAGAAAATGACCTATAAAATTCCCTAACTAGTGTGCCCTATGGCATTCTGCACATTGAGGATGTTAGAGCTTATATACACTACAAATCGGAAGATCTAGGATCATGGGTAATCTATGAACAATACAAGAAATTATGTGATGATAACTTAGTATTGAAAGATGAATATAAAAACATAGAAGATAAAGGTTTTCATCACATGATCAACTATCTTGATGAATTTGGAGGGGATCAGATTAGATATATTTTAAGCAGAACCCATGATCATTTCATGTGGTTATACCAACCACATAAGATTATAAAAGGGGGAATTCATATTGTTACTGGTCCATGTTCAACCAAGGAAGTACCTATTCTTCACACTATACCCAAAGAAGAAGTGATCAGTTTGACTAAATCTGAGTGGGATGGTCATGCGATGATTGTAAATGACATTATAAATGAAGAGGTGAAATATGCATCAATGGTCGTAGGTTACAAGGTCTACCATTCTAGTTGGTTGAATAGCATACCTGGTGGTTCTATTCATACAACATACAAAATGATTAAGGAAAATGCTGAATATGATCAGGTGAAAGCAATGAGAAAATAACTAATGTTGAACCTTGAGAAGATAAAAAAGGAAAAGAGACAGAAATTCAAGTATGGTCAGGTGATTATGTGTTTATTCTTCTGTTTCCAAAACATGTTCCCCAATGTTGGTGATATTTCATGGACTATAGGTACTCCAACCTTTATTCAAATAAATAAGAACATTAGAATCTTAGGAAGTGATTTCACTAGCAAGGTTTGGTGATATTTCAAGAAATTTTAGAAGAAGATGCATGAAAATGAAAGGATAGCTTCTGGGATTATTGATAAGTACAAGGAAAATATTTGATTTATGGTTGATACTGACACTTGTCTAATGGAAGTAGTTGATCCAAGGACGTCATGGGTGATGTCTATGGGTTATGAGGTAGATGGAGATATTTTGGTTATGTATGCACAATGACTTGATGAAACCAATTATTTAGAAGAAACTGAGAAAGGAAGCTGAATAGTTTATGATTTAGAAAGAATTTACAAAAGAATAAATTGAGAAGGCTAGAGCCAAACATGCTGCTGAGAAAGCTAGCATATCGGGTACAAAAAAAGATGAAGATGTCTAAACTGTTAGTGCAATCAGTAGTGCTTCAACCAACTGGAAAATAAGTACTACTATTGTGAAGAAGGAGAAATTATCACCACCTTTCAGAGAACCTAAAAAGATTGTTAAGTCTCAAACTTTACCAACTAAGGAGACGCATAGCACAGAGAAGGAAAAATGAAAAAGAAAGAAAGAAAAAGAAAAAATATTTTAGAAAGTTGGAGAAAGAGAATGTGAAGAGATAGAATCAGAGAAAGAGAAGAAGAATCTCAAGGAAAAAGGCAATAAATATAAAGTATTAGGTTCCCCCACTACTAAGATTGTTGAGTCTGCAATTAGTAAGGTAGTTTCTATTGATGCAACCATTCAAAATGTTAACAAATATGGTATACTTTTTGGAGTTAACAAGTGTTTAGGGGTGAAATGGATACTAATGAATCTAACAATATAAACTATGTGAAATGAGTTCGTTAATTAACCAGTCCAACACTAACACCCAAATAAAAGAGAAAGAGGGGCTTCCAAACATAACTCTCAATATAACCCAAGTTAGATTAGAAAAACCCAAGAAGTTGAAGGGATTCCTATGCTAAACCTAAATTATATCAAGGAAGTATGCAAGAAATTCATCTTTCATGCAATGTAGGATTTGATTAAAGATGTGTAAATGCAAATGTGAAATTGAGCCAATTGATTTAATGAGAAAAGTAAGATAGATCTAGATGCTAAGTGTATAAAATAAACCTAATTAAGATATGAAAATAGGTCTAGACTAAGAAGTAAAATGAAAGATAGATTAATCACCTTGAAATATGTAGAGGAATATGCATTTTTTCTCTTAAAACTACAGATCTGAACCCATGACAGAACTTTCGATTGCAAATTCATGATCATAACATAAAACCCAAAAAATGTTATTTTTCTCAGACCTCTAGGAACATGTTGACTTGCTGCAATATATTCTAGACACTTTTCCATGAAGTCATCATGTTCCCAGGACACTTTAGAAAATTCAACATAACTTCTTTGTAAATGTCTCGTCAAGTAGTTTCTAGATCTATGGTTGTAATTCTGATATCTTTCTCCTGCACATAGAAAAGCTTGTTTTGGGGTTTGGGTGGATGAGGGATTGCCTTGGTCAAGCCACAAATTAATGAATCAAACTTTAAATTGAAATGTAAATATGTAAATGAAAAAATAAAAATATAAGTATTCACCTTTCTTGTAGAAAGCCTTGTCAATAAGGATTTTTTAATGCTTGTATGTTGTAAATGTTGAATTTGCAATGACGGATGTAGGAAATCTCCACAAATGCAATGGATCTACAAAAACTACAGCATATAGCCATGGATGTAAATGTGCATCAATGAAGAAGATGATGAATTCCTCAATCTAAATCTCCTCCCTTGATGGACAACAAAATTCTAGATCTTGAAGAGGAAATGCTCACATAGGATCCTTGAATCTTGAATGCTAGACGAATGCTTGAATGCTCAAACTTTCTCATCTGATTATTGGATCTCTAATGGATATTATGGATGTAAAATGGATGTCCCTTGATCTCAAAATGAGGTGCCTAGGATTCCTTTTATACTATTTTTCAAACAAGAAAACAAAGCAAGTTGACGGGGTCACCCAGTTTTGCAATTTAATTTCATGAGACAACACTGGCCCTGGGATTTAAAATCCCTGGGGAATAGGTCAACCTGTTTGACCTATTTTGAAACAATCCAACCTAGGTTGAACTATTCCAAAATAGGCTAACTTGGTCGACCTATTCCAGGGTTGGTCCACAGGGAGCCATCCCCGAGGTCTCGGAGATTGCACAACTAAAAATGGAAGATATGGGACAAAATAGGAGAAAATGGGGATTGAGCATGAATCCATCCATGGTTCATAAAGTTGGTAGAGGATGGGAGCTAAAAGGTCTTAAATATTGAGTGCATCCATTTTAAGATAGTACATTTAGCCCCCACTTTAGCGGGATTATGAGTTGCCTCAAACTCACAGTAAAGTAGATAAAAAAAGCAAGAGTTGATCTCATCATGACTAAGGAGACAAAGAAACCATTAAGACCCCAATAGAATTGAATATTCATCATATCCAAATCCAAAATAAGAGAGATTTCAATAATAAGAAAGTGTATCCAAATCGCCCAATAAGGTTTGTGTTCCTTATTGTGAACTACACGGGAAAAAGAAAGGGGGTGCAACAAGAGATGGCATTGAATGGTCTAGAAAGTGTGTGTGGCATGGTAGTCAACCCATCAAATATGAATTGAATGGTCTATAAAGTGTGTGTGACATGCTAGTCAACTCATCGAAAGGATTCATCCTCAAGGGAACTCCATGTCCCAAGAATAACAATTGAAAGATGACCCAGGCATAAGGATGTGTGTAACCTTAAGGGATCAAAAAGATGATTAGGCTTCCTAGACTGTCAATAGTCCAAAGAAGGATCAAAAAATAATCAAACCTCCCAAACTATTATTAATCCAAAGAGGGATAAAAAAGAAAGGATTGGGCCTCTTGGACTATCAGTAGTCCAAAGAGATCCAAAAGAACAAAGACCAAGCTCCCATGAATTGTCAATAGTTCAATAGAGGAAACCAAACTGTCAACATGTGTGTGTGCAAAAGTGAGCAGAGTGTATGCCCCCATGTTAAAGTGATTGAGAACACCTTAATAGGAGCAATAAATTTAACATAAGTGTACATGCATCCATGAAGAATGTTTCCACTATGAAATGCCCCTAAGAGAGAACACTTCAACAGAAATAAACACATGACAAAAGAGAGAACATGAAGGGATCCACTAAATTTGGGGTCAATATGGTCATATGATAATATATAATATTATATCAAGTATGAAATTTCATCATTCTCCAAAGGAAGTAGAACTACAATACAATGGAGGAGTCATTCAAATCTAGATTGGGAGGCCATTTTTGGAGGGTTAAGGCCAATTTATCGACCATTTAAGGACCACCACATAAGACCTTCGACATATCTTTCTAGAAATAAAATAAAAAGGAGAGAAATCACTTTGGAAAGACCATGATTTCTACTTGACCCTTAAGATCCCACTTTTTCTTGGAAAAAAAACCACACAACATCAATATTGGGTTTGGGACCCATAAATTTTCTAACCAATGTAAGAGCCATAAGAGAAATAATGTGGTCAATAACTGGGTTAGGGACAACAATTGAAAACTTCTCTTGGGAAGGATAAGAAATGTGTTGTACCTAAGGGAAGGAATATTTCCCACTCGGTTTAATGCTTAATGCCAAAAAGAGAAGACCAGGGGAACAAGGTCTCCACATGAATCTAAACTGGGCAAGGCATATTCCCAACTCATTGAGGATTCCCCCTAACCTGAATCAACACCCCCATGTGGGTCCCCAACATATGGGTCAACTCCATCTCCCTGAACACCAACAGAGATGCCCATAGACCATGAACCATCTATAGCATCCGCAGCCTGGATCGCAGGGATAGCATAAAGTTTCCTTTCTGAGAAGCAATTCAAATCTTGTCCACCCATAGCGACATACCCAAGAGCCTATTATTGGAGATATAATGTTGAATGGATTCTTCCATCAGGATTTGTTAGGATTAGGTAATGTTGAGGGGGGGGGGGGGGGTGGTCAATCAGTATTACACCACTTTAAATTAAACTTCAACCAATTGCAAATAAACCATATTAATGTTGAAATGAAAAGAACATAAATGCACAACACATAACTCATAACACCATGATTTTTTTTTGAGGAAACCCTGGCCAAGGGAAAACCCCGATGGGGATGGTACCCACAACTATGCACTAAAATATAGTATCCTTGTTAGGAGATCTAGCCCTATTAGGAGTTGATTATTACATAGTACATTTCCTTGTTAGAGGAATACAAAAACCCTGTTAGGGGTATAAAAAGTCTTGTTAAAGGTGGTGAGCTTACAACTCTTACAATCATAATACGATCACAAAGTGTTCTTCAAAAGTGAGCAATAAAAGAATCTGCTATGCTTTGATAGTTCTAGTTATAGCTTTGTCAAATACTAATCTTGCATCTTCTCTCTACTCTCAAATTTGCATCCATCATATCATCATCACACTCACACTTATCTCTTCCACAAAAAAACCTTATACTTATATTAATTCTGCCATCCAGTTGACTCTCAAAATACATTACAAAACATAATAATTACTTATGAAAATGATCAACATAGAGTCTACAATCATATATTACCAAAGTTTCAGCAATATACAACATCCATTTGACTTAGCACATTACCATACCAACTAACCTTCCCTCAATCATCACAACTGTTCATATGCCATGTTTCACTGATTCTTTGTCTTCACATACCTTCATATCATTGTATCTTCTTGATCTCATCACCAAAACATGTGCGACCTTAACTAAAGGTCATACATATCCCAAAATGTCTTCTACTAACTTTGCAATCCATAATACATCATATATTATCTTCGCTAACCAGAACAGTACTACAGAACACTATTATTTTGATTATGTACTTAGTCATTTTCATGACTGTCTCCAATACCAAAACTCTCTACATGTGATCACTCCAGCATAAGTGTTGCCATAAATGACAATCCTTAAGTGATTCCTAGTGCTCCAAAACATCACTTGCCAATAATCTCTCCCTTTGGCATTGATGGAAACACTTAGTGAAAAATGACTAAGTGTTAGAACACTCTCTTCCTTCTACTTCTCTATATTCATATTCTCCTCTTTTATTTTCTTTTTTATTTTTCACTTTTTTTTAATTTACTTCTTTTTATTCTTCTCAATTTTTCTCTTCTCTTCCTCTTTTCATTTTTCTCTTTCTCTTCCTCTCCCTTTGACATCAATGGCAAAGGTACTTACAAAATTTCAAAATTCTAAGTACAAAAGATTTAGTGCTTACTCACCAAATTTAGAATGTCTTGGAAGGAGTCTTCCAAGGTCTTCACTTCATCATTCCATGACTTAATCAAAAGCTCACTGACATGGATCAGTTCATTCAGTGAATAAGATGTCATCTCAGCTGCCTTTAGCTCGGTGGGTATAGCATTTGACATTGAGCCTTCTATTTTCTCCATCTCTGTAAGATGAGCTTCAAGAATTGATAGCTTAGGAGTATTTAGACTCTTTAGCAAACCAAATCTTTCCACTACTCTCCCTTTCTTAGTATTCAAGACACTTATCTTATCCAAAATCTTGGATGTTTGTTTGTCCATTTCTACCATAGTTTGTGAAGAGGTTTCACAACTGTCCATCAATCTGTCTAGTGTAGCCATATCCTTGGCTATGATGTCTTCAATATTCTTCACATGTCTCACAGGATTTATACAATAACTATATACCTTTCTTCCTTGTGCTATGTAGCTTCTAGCTTTATGTGTAGTTGCTTTTAGAATGTCCAAGTCCCATGAGATGGACTACCAAACTTCCTTCAACTTCTTTTCTAGGAAACTATTATTTTCCTTATCCTCTTCGGTCTTCAACAATGACTCAAAATTACTATCAAAGTTGTCCAGTGCCATGGTCAAATTATCTCCATCATCCTTTCCTTGAAAGACAATAGGTGTAGGGAGTAATTTGTTCACTGTCTCGATTTCCCTAGAAATCACCTTTACCCTTTTATCTCCTTTTTGTACTGACCTTTCTTTTTCCTTAGCAAAAACTATGAAGGATAACCTCGTGAGTTCACCCTCATCCATTCTTTCTACATCTGCACTCACTTGTTTGGCCATCCTTTCCAACAATAGAGTAGAGGAGGTGTCTGGTTCTTGTTTATGTTCAACTCTTACCTCTAATTTTTTTGTTCTTGTTTCTTCTACCCGCCTTACTTCTTGTTGTATCTCCTTCTCCTATACCTTCTCTTCCTATTTTTCCTATATATGATCTTCCTCTATCTATCCTTCTTCAAATGTAATTGCATTGTCTAAGTTGTCTTGAAATGGGTCATTTACATCAAGTGAGGTGTCAAGGGTCACAGGAACACCAGAGACAAATAAGTCTGGTTGCATGTCATCTTCACTTTCTTGCTCACACACTTCAACTTTTTTAGAACTTTCTCCTATTCACAAAGGTGTAGGCTTGGTAACCTTGGGAGGTGAGGTCTTCGCAAGCATGTCACTCATAAGGATTTGGTCCAATGCCTTTTGAGTGTCCTTTATGACTTCATCATATTTTCTTGCCATATATCTCACCAGTCTGGCCTTTGTCCTCAACAAAGGTTTTAATTATTTGATGATTGCCTCCCTTTCTTGTATTGAGATAACAGGTAACATGTCTTCAATAGCCTTGTTTCTTATATTCTCATCCTCAGACTATGCTAACTATTTTCTAATCTCCAACTTTCTATACAATTCCTTACGAATTCTTCCTTCTATCTCTAACAAATTCTTCTTGAAAACTAACAAGTGCTCAATTATAGTGTCCTCAATTATTGCTTGATTTTTAAGGTCATACCTTTCATAGTATCTATTTATAGTCTTCATATTCTCAGGTATGTGCAGGATCATGGTATGCCAAAAAGTGGTGATGTGAAAAAGAAGTCCCGATTGATAAACTATTTGAAAAAAAAACTATAACTTTCAAACAATATAACATTTTTGAAATCTGAAATATACATCGCATTCTATGCTTCACCTAGTACAATAATAATAATAAATTCTTTCAATTTGATGAAGTTTAGACTAAGTTAAGGTGGTCAAACATGAGAGTTTTTATATTCAAAAAAATCTGTAGCAGAAAAATTATAATTAATTATTTACTTGGAAAAAAATAAAAGAAAATATACATCACATTTGGACATGAGTCTACTAATTTTATCTGAGATCTTATAAAAAAATATTATCATTTGATTTTGTTTAATGTGGTCAGACATACACCTACTTGTTATCTTTCTAGTCATGGTTGATAGACTTATTAAAAAATAGCTATAACTTTCAAAATGTATAACATTTTTTAAATCCAAAACATGTGTCACATTCTATGCTTTTCCTACTACAAGAAAAATAAAAAAGTTATCAATTTGATAAATTTTAGATTAAGTTAACGTGGTCAGACATGAGAGTTTTTATATTCTAGAAAAGTTGTAGAAGAAAAATCATAATTAATTATTTACTTGGAAAAAAACTAGGAAAAAATATGTGTCACATCCGGACATGAGTCTACTACTTATATCTAGAATCTTGTAAAAAAAATTATCATTTTATTATGTTTAAGGTGGTTAGACATACACCTACTTCTTATTTTTTCCTGAAATTTTGTACTACTACATTAAAATTTGAAATTTTCAACATATAGAATAATTGTTTTTCAAAAAAGGCCTAGTATCTTACAAACTAAATTCAATTTTCTATAGATTCTCTTCTTGCATATTTTGATATAATATTTATAACTTGTTCAAATTTTTATGTCAATTTTCCTAAACCTAATTTTCTGAATTTTCATTAACACTTAAGGGCCTAGTTTGGCATACCATGATCCTGCACATACCCTCCCATCTTTTATTAATCTCTTTTGTAAAATTTGAATGTTTGGCTTCCACAGATCTTGTGGTCTCTTCTGTAGTTCCTTTTCTTCTTCCTTCTCAATCACTTTTTCTTCTTTCTTCTTTGATTCAGCTTCTACCTTTTGCTTCTTAGGGCTTCTTTGTTTAGTAGATCTTGTCAATCTTCTAGGTATGCTTGTAGGTACAACTTTTTGTGCAGTCTTCTCATGTGTAGATGATAAATCAATAATATCAGGAGTAGGACTTACTATCTTTTTAGCTTCAGAAGGGGGATGTGCATCAATTTCCATGCTGGAAGATGCTTCTGTCATCTTTGTCCTTAGGCTCTTCAGTTGTTCCCTAGTGATTCCTACCTTCACAGTGATATCCTCAACTATTTTATCAATCTTTCTCTTCCTTGTCCCTTTTTCATGTTCTTCTCTAACCTTTTCATACTTTTCCCAATATGTTCCCCATCTTTCTTTAGAAGTATCTATTTCTACTGCTAATACATGCTCAACTTGCATAGTTAGAACCTTAGAACTAACCTCATACCCCATAGGGTAGCATCATGATGCAGGAGCATCTTGGGTGTAAGAGCAATCTTGCATCACCCAAAAATATTTCTAGTTTCTTTTCAATAAGGGCTATTTTGTGTAGAGCTTCTATTTATGAAAACTTGCTATTTTTAGTAAGTTGTTCATATGATCTTGGAATGTTCTGATTTCACATGTGGAGGTTCATCTTAGTCTTATCAGCCTGCCAATAAAGTTTCATTGCTAGATCAAGTCTAGTTTTGAAGATATTGTAGATTTTTGGTATTGGTGGCAGGGTACAGAAACTTTGAGCTCAGTTTTGAAGGCTTTAGAGGCCCTGGATGATGTCAAATTTTTAGCTGAATGAAGCTTGCTTATTCAAGTGTTGTAGAGCTCCTTGTGCCCTTTCTGAATTGGGGTCATAATAGTCAATCGGAACAACTAGTGATGACTTATGGTCTCCACAAGTCGGGCCACCTAAAATGGCGAAAAATAAATTTTGTTCAAAATTTTTGTTCGGGTTTCAAAAGTTATTTTGAGCCAACTATGATGTAATAAAATGAAAAATAAAATATTTCTAAGTTTGGTCAACCCTTAGGGCTAAATTTCAGGAACCTTCTAGGGTGGTGGAAATTGCCTATATAAGGAAGGCTCGTAGTGTTGTCTTAGGCAGTTCGGGAGTAGTTCGGGATAGTTCTGGGTAGTAGATCTGGGTATTGATTCGAGGCTTTTTCCTATAGAATATTGTAAGGGAATGCCCATGTGGCTTTGCATATTGTAATTCTGAAAGTTTGTAATTCCACATTTGTGGAGATAATAAGAAGCCAATTTTTTGTTCTTGCATATTGTTGTTGTTTCTCTATTTTTGTATGTGTTTGTGGTATTAAGGGGAGCACCCTTCATCAAGTGGTATCAGAGTAGGAGTTTCTGAGTGTGTAAATAGATTGCTGATTGTGAGGTAGTTTACACCAGGACTATCAGTTAGGGTTTTTGTATAAATAGATCACTGACTATGAGGCAGTTTTCACCAGGACCATGGTTAGGGTTTCAGTGAGAAGCACAAAAATGCCTCCATGAAGAGAACATGGTGGAAGAGCTGGTGTTGTAACACCTGAGGTTAGGGAACTGTAGAGACAAGTGCGAGCATTGCTAGAGGAGATTTGCAGAGGAATGAATCCTAATGTCAGAGATGAAAGCAAGGATGAAGCTGAAGAAGAAGATCAAGAAGGAGAAGTCAAAGTTGTGAACCAGGAGGAAGAAAGACTTTTCTAAGCTATCTCAAAGATCAGGAAGAGACCTAAGATTGAGGACTCGACATTTTCTAGAAATCTTAACCTAGAAGAGTTGATCGACTGGATCAATGAATGTGAAGAATATTTTGAGTATGAAGATATTGAGGATCCTAATCGGGTCAAGTTTGCAAAGGCCAAACTGAAAGGTCATGCGAAGATCTGGTGGCAAGAGATTCAATTGGAGAAAAATCAAAGAGGAAAGGATAAAATCACAAGATGGGATCAGATGGTGGATAAATTGAAGTGACAATTCATTCCTGTTGATTATGAGCTTGACCTACTGAGAAAAATGCAAAGTTTGAAGCAAGCGGGACAATCTGTTCAATAGTATATAGAGGAGTTCTATTGAATCCTCATTAGAATAGGCCATGCAGAAGCTGACAAGGAGAAAGTTGCCCATTACTTTAATGGGTTAAGGTCGAGCATTCAGGAGGAGCTAAATCTAGTTCAAATGAATAGTATTGAAGAGGCATACCAGTTTGCCCTAAAAGTAGAGGAAAAGTTAAACAAGAAGTTTGAGAGCAGACAAAATGGAAGAGGTCATGATGGAAGATCTGGTGGACGGTCATATGAAGATTGAAATGAAGATTCGAAAAAGAAGGATGAGGCCAGTAACAGTCAGAATCAGAGAGGAGATAATTTCAGTCGTTTCCAAGATCAGAACAATAGAGATCAGAGAGGAAGAGGAAGAGGACAAGGTTTAGGAAGAGGAGGCTTCCATGGAACATGTTTTCACTGTGGAGAAGAAGGTCATAGGGCATTTAAATGTCCTCAATGCCAAGGAAGGAAAAATAGGAGGAATGAAGGTCAAGCCAAAGTTGCACATGTAGATGAGGATGCTAGATCATCAAATTCTAAAGAGGCTAAAAGAGGAGAAACACTGATTAACAGAAGAGTCCTGCTAAGTGGTGAGAATGAACCTGAGCAAAGAAGGAGCCTGTTTCGCACCAGATGCAAGTGTGAGGGTAAGTGTTGTGATATGATTATTGATAGTGGCAGTACTGATAATTTGGTGTCAGAAGAGATGGTGAAAAAGTTGAAGATCAAGAGGTAGAAACATCCACATCCATATCGGGTTGCCTAGGTGCAAGATGACCACAAGGTCATGGTCAGTGAACAGTACCTAGTAAAGTTCAAGATTGGCGGGTACCAAGATGAGGTACTATGTGATATCATATCCATGGATGCATGTCATATGTTTTTGGGTAGACCTTGGCAGTTTGACAGGTGTGTTGTACATGATGGTCGTGCGAATACCTATTCCCTAACAAAGCATGGAGTGCGACATAAGCTAAAACCATTGAAGGAAATAGAAGAAAAGGTATGTGGTAATGCAAGAATAACTTTTGTTGATAGATGAATTGATAGAGAAAATTTTGTAGATGGCATGCGGCATGAGAATATGTGTTTTACCTTAATTCCAAAGGCTGGGAAAGAGGAAGTAGAAGATTTAGCTGTAGAAGTTGAAAAATTATTGAATGATTTTCAGGATATTGTATCTAATAATGTACCTGATGGATTACCACCGGCAAAGAAGATCAGTCATCAGATGGACCTGATTCCAAGAGCCAGTTTTCCAAATAAGGCAACACACAGAATGATAGTAGTAGAAAGTGAAGAGTTGAAGACAGATTTGAATTTTAGTTCATCACATCATCCACAGATTGTATATGGAAGTAGTCCCAGAAATGCATCTAAGTTGAGAAAGATAGATAAAGGAGAAATAAGTAGTGCTGAAGCTGAGGATTTTGCAGAACATTTGAAGAACATCCATGAGGAGGTGAGGAAGCACATTACCAAGATGAATGTGTAGTATAAGGCTAAGGCAGATGAGAAAAGGAGGCATAAGGAATTTCAGGTTGGAGATGAAGTCATGGTTCATTTGCGGAAGGAGCAATTTCTAGTTGGTACATACAACAAGCTAAAAATGAAGAAGTTTGGGCCATGTAAGATATTGAAGAAGCATGATTCAGGAAATGCATATGAGGTAGAATTGCCTACAGAGCTGAATATTTCACCAGTATTTAACATTTCAGATTTGACAAAGTATCATGAAGGAGGTGTTGAAAATGAGATCACAGCAACATAGTGGAGTATTCGAGCAACCAGTTCATATGTCAAGGAGATTGAGGACATACTGGATAGTCATGTTGGCAGAAGCACAAAGAATAGGACATATGAAGAATATTTGGTCAAATGAAAAGTATGACCTGTTGAAGATTCATCATGGCTGACAAAGGAGGAGGTTAAACGTCTTGATTTTCCTTTACACACCTGAGTCATGACAGGGTCACTTCTCAAATTACCCCAGGTGTTTGATGCAGGAGCATCCTGGGTGTAAGAGCAATCTTGCATCACTCAAAAATCTTTTTGGTTTCTTTTCAATAAGGGCTATTTTGTGTAGAGTTGCTATTTATGGAAACTTGCTATTTTTAGTAAGTTGTTCATACGATCTCAGAATGTTCTGATTTCACATGTGGAGGTTCATCTTAGTCTTATCAGCCTGCCAGTAAAGTTTCATTGCTAGATCTAATCTAGTTTTGAAGATATTGCAGATTTTCGATATTGACGACAGGGTACAGAAACTTTGAACTCAGTTTTGAAGGCTTTAGAGGCCCCGGATGAGGTGAAATTTTTGATTGAATGAAGCTTTCTTGATTTAAGTGTTGTAGAGCTCCTCGTGCCCTTTTCAAATTGGGGTCATAATAGTCAATTGGAGCAACTCGTGATGACTTATGGTCTCCGGAAGTCGGGCCACCTGAAATGGCAAAAAATATTTTTTCTTCAAAATTTATGTTCGGGTTTCAAAAGTTATTTTGAGCCGACTATGATGTAATAAAATGAAAAATAAAATATTTCTAAGTTTGGTCAGCCCTTAGGGCTAAATTTTTGGAACCTTCTCGGGCGGTGGAAATTACCTATATAAGGAAGGCCCGTAGCATTGTCTTAGGCAATTCGGGGGCAGTTCAGGACAGTTTTGGGTAGTAAATCTAGGTATTGATTCGAGGCTTTGTCCTACAAAATATTGTAAGGGCATGCCCATGTGGTTTTGCATATTGTAATTCTGAAAGTTTGTAATTCCACATTTGTGGAGATAATAAGAAGCAAATTTTTTGTTCTTGCATATTGTTGTTGTTTCTCTATTTCTGTATGTGTTTGTGGTATTAAGGGGAGCACCCTTCATCACATCATTTCTTCCTAGGCTCAACTACCTCAAAGAACACACAATCAGTTTCAACCATGAAATAGATAGTGTCCTTATATTTCTCAATTATATCTTCAGGTATCCTATATCTTTCCTTCACCTGCCTTTGAAGGATTTTGGTCATTAAAAAAAATTCTTCATCTACCCAATTCTTATCCTTTCTTCGGTAGATCTCAGAGATTTGAATTCTAGTAGGTACATCATTTTTCCATACTCTAGGGTGCATGCCAAGGAATTTGTGCTCAATGTAGATGTACATATGAACGAAAAGTGAACCAAACCTGAATGTCTTAGACTTTTCTTTCTTAATAACCTTTACATTTTCCAAAAAGTATTGTGCTAGAACTTCACATAGGTTATATTTCTTGTTTTTCTTAACCATTCTATATGCCATCATAATAACTCCAACTAATACTGAGTTAGATCTGCTTCTATGGAATATCTTGTAACCTAATATCATAGCTACCAACCTCACATCTTGCTAAAAGATGTCATTTACTGGCATTGCTCTCTTATCCCACTTAGAATGGGTTAGGGTTTCCACTTGTTTTTTGATATTCTTCTCTGCTACTGGGAGGGCTCCAGTATTATCCAATCTGATTATCTCATGAATCATGTGTGCAAATATCTTAACTGGTTGTTCTCCAATCCATATAAATTAGTCATGGATTCTACTTAGGATTGTCTTGAACTATTCAGTTTCGCTGAACTTGGTTAGAAGGGTTAACTTGATAATGGACTAGTCTTCCAAATGTTTAAACTCTTATACCATCTTTCCATCTGCTTCTATCATCCCATCTAATTCACTATAGATATTAACATCTCTTATAATCTCATACTTGCAATGTATGTATTCCCTAATATCCTCAACATGCAATATGTCATAATGGGTTTGCAAAAATGCTCCTTCTAGATCATCCTCACAAGACTTAAACAAATGTTTCTTGAACTTATACCTCGGTCTATCAACAACATCAAAAATCATCTGTGCATACATATCTTCTTGAAGAGAATAAAGTCTAAATACCTTTGATACGCTAAATTTTGGAACTTCTGCTCGAATCGATCATGCAATATATCTGCTAGATGGTTGAAATGCTTCTTCACACTACTCTCCTTGGTCACAGATAATCAAATAGTGTAGAAATGATATGCTTCAAGCTCTTTTATCAATCAAAGGTTGTGTAAGTGCATTAATCACAGGTAGCTCAGCTTCACACATTGTCCAGTCAAACAAAATCTCACAAGCACAAGATATGAATCTCCAAGTGCTACAATCACAAACATAGACTCCATAGTGTCTATACACACCATATCTAAGCTTGCATGAGCTCATTCCACATAATCAAGGGCTAGATATAATTTGTTATCTGTGTCCAAAGCTCCCCCTAAGGTCATATGGCCTTCTAGGTAGATGTCTCAATGAAATCATCATGCGAATACATAGTAGCATCTACTGTCTCTCCCTAAACCAATACCTTATTGAACTCTTTTATCCTCCATACTTTCTCATCCTCTTCATTTGCAGATTTCTTGAAATGATTCTCAAACTCATCCATATACTCATTAAGAATTTTACCATTGTCACCAACATTATTCTTTATAACCATAGGAGGTGGTCCTCTTGGTTCTCTTCTATTGTCCTCTCTATTGTATCTGCAAAAATTCCCTATGTGTCCAAGGTTGTTTCATTTGTAACATGTAGGTGGTCTCCTTCTATCCTAATTAACCTGCAGTTTACAATACCTTGCAGTATGCCCAAAATTATTGCATTTGTGGCATGTGATCTTGGCTGTAGATTCTTCTCTGATGTAGTCTTGTTTATATCTAGACTGATTAGGTTTTCTACATTTTGCTTTCTTATGTCCATAATCATAACAGTTATAACAATAACCAAAAAAGGGTTTGAAAGAATTGTTACCTCTGCAATCTCTTTTCATGTGTCCAAGTTTGTTGCATCTAAAGCATCTACCTCTGAAAGGTCTGATTTGATCTCTAGGTTTCTCAAGAGTAGGTCTTTCTTCAGTCTTTGCTTCTTGTGTTTCTTCATTAGTTTTAGAAAATTTTGCTTCATTGAATCCAACTCCATTCATGTCTCCTTTAGGTTTCTATCTTTCTCTTTTTTCATCAATCTTATCACTACTCATGTGCAACTTCTCAATATGTAATTTGGATTGAGTGAGTTCTCCTTTTATGATCTGATTTTACTTCTCCAATTCCCGACACTTATCCTTGTAGTGATCAAGTCCAGGCTTCATTTGTCCTATCTACTTCTTTTAGTGACTCTTAAACTTTGTATCTTGCATCATTTTCATGTTGAATCTCTTTAATTATCAGAAGATTGATTTGTTCTTTTTCCTGCTCCAACTTCTTTACTTGGTCTGATGTATCATTGTCTGAATCCTCTTTGATCTTTTCCATAAGGTATTGTTTCTAACTTCTTGAAATTTCAAGTTGTTCTTTTAGTTTCTTGATGAAACCTTCTGCTCTTTTCAATTTGAAATTCGGTTCACCATTCTTAGCCTTTTCTTTGTCTAGGTCATCAACTGCTGCTTCAAAGTTCTCTTGCAAACTTTTTGAATCCATTCTTATCTCCCTTAAGCTATTAGGCTTTCTCTCCAAGGGCCAATAGCTTTGATACCAATTGTTGAGATTAGGTAATACTAAGAGGGGGGTGAATCGGTATCGCAACACTTTAAATTAAACTTCAATAAATTACAAATAAACCATATTAATGATGAAATGAAAAGAACATAAATGCACAATACATAACTCATAACACCATGATTTGTTTTTTAGGAAACCTTGTCCAAGGGAAAACCCCAGTGGGGATGGTACCCACAACTATGAACTAAAATATAGTATCCCTGTTAGGAGATCTAGTCATGTTAGGAGCTGATTATTACATAGTACATTTCATTGGTAGAGGAATACAAAAATCCTATTAGGGGTATACAAAAACCCTATTAAAGGTGGTGAGCTTACAACTCCTACAATCATAATACTTTCACAAAGTGTTCTTCAAAAGTGAACAATACAAGCATATGTTATGCTTTGGTAGTTCCATTTATAGCTCTATCAAATACCGATCTCACATCTTCTCTCTTCTATCAAATTTGCATCCATCATATCATCATCACACTCACACTTATCACTTCCACAAAAACACTTTATACTTATATTAATTTTGCCATCTAGTCGGCTCTCAAAATACATTATGAAACATAATAATTACTTATGCAAATGATCAACATAGAGTCGGTGATCATATATTACCAAAGTGTCGGCAATATACAACATCCATCTGACTTAGCATGTTACCATACCAACTAACCTTCCCTCAATCATCGCAACTATTAATGTGCCATGTTTCACTAGATCTATGTCTTCGCATACCTTCATATCATTGTATCTTCTTGATCTCATCACCAGGACCTTAATTGAAGGTCATACATATCCCAAAATGTCTTCTACTAACTTCGCAAGCCATACTACATATATTATCTTCCCTGACCAAAACAGTACTGCAAAACACTGTTATTCTGATTCTGTACTTAGTCATTTTCATGACTGAGTCTCCAATACCAAAACTCTCTGCATGTGATCACTTCAGCATAGGTGTTTCCATAAATGACAACCCTTAAGTGATTCCTAGTATTCTAAAACATCACTTGCCAACAAGATTATTATATGATGTTACCTTACCTCAAAGGTTTATTCTATTTTTACATATATTGGATATTAGGGAAGACAGGGGCTTCATTTATAAGGCAATACACTATCAAATGTGTCCATATTAGGGGGTTTAAAATGGGCAAAAATTAGGGCAATATATTGCCTACATTGGAGGAGGGGGAGGTGGGGGAGGGTGACGGGGTTAAGAGGGTTTATAGAGAAAAAGGAGTGTGTGGGGTATTGGGTGGGTGTTGGAGGGAGGTGACAAAAAAGGAGTTTGGGGCAATATTTTTTGAAAATAGGGTATTCTTTAGTATGCCACTAATGCACATGATATGACCCAAGTTCACTAAGTGAAGCCCCTATGTTAGGGAATCTCCCATGAATATCTCTTGTATCGTAGGACCTATCTTTTACATTCTCTTATTTTTATGAAATTATTCATTTTGATTGTACTACCATTAGGTGTCAATGATATCTCTTTTTACTTTTACATTGTTCAAAGATGTTATTGATTAACTATTTCTTTTGCTTATTTAAAATGAATGTCAAATACTACTCATAGAAGTGAATTTATATTTGTAGGATTTGAGATGGAACACTTTTTACATGGATAAAGTATAGAGTCATCATAAGCAAATATTTACTTTCATTTTGAGTTATTGTTTGCTTTGGCATGCACCATCATAGTAGTTCACATGTAATGGTGGGAAAAATAAGCATGAATAATATAAAATTTGAATTTTTATCTTTATTTTATACACACTTTGATGCCCCTATTCCTATAAGAATTATTAGTGCATACACAATGACATATTTCTATATGCACATTGGTAAAATAAGCCTTGTAAACTTGCCTTCATGTATTTTTAGGATCTAAATTTGATCCATAATTGTATATGTTCATTAGTTTTATTCAAATTCACAAGTGTTTATTTGACCCTTGATCTTTCAAATATAAAATCAATTTAATGTGACCAAGTTGACATTTCAACTAGTCCTTGTGAACAAACTTGACCACAAAAAAATCAAAGTGCATGCTAGGTTGTTTTATAAAATGAGAACCTCTTATTCTTTTTAAACATCTAGAATAATTAAAGAGCCTATTGAGGATATTTAATGAGAATATGATAATTGTATGACTTTAACATGAACATGACATTAATATAGGAAAATCATATGTGATAGTTTGATGTGTTTGTCTTGAGTTATTGTTTTAAACTATTAAATTGAATGTAAGGTTTCAATATAGAGAACATTTTTGTTAGTTAGTAAACTCTCAAAGTTGTCTATTAACACTTCAGCCATTTAGTGTAGTTTTAAACATTGACTCAAATATGAATATAAAGTCCAATATATTTTATATTGAATCCATACTTGTAGAAATAATCTCTATAGTCATAAAAATAATAAAGAATAACAGATTTTAAAATCTATAATATAAAGACACTCTTCTAAAAAAATCTAAGATCTTCACATCAAAAAAATCTAAGATCTTCACATCAAAAAAATCAAAAAAATCAATAAGTAATAATCTCCAATACAATCAACATCAAATCTAAAATTAAATGTTTTTATTTTTTAATATATGATATACATTTATCAACACATTTAATTATTATTACCATCTAAAATATAGAAAGCATTTAATCATTAACCTATTGTGACAATTAATAATCCTACATATTTATGTATAGGGTATTCATTCACAGAATTTTCAAAATATTACTCAAAAATTACCAATAAGTATTGCATAACTTTAATTTCAAAATACTATAATGGGAAGAACTCCAAAGTTTATTCAGGTGGGAGAATGAAAAGAGTTTCTCAGACAGTCACTGTCATTGCACAGTGCAATAAAAACAGAAAGAAGCCATGCAACTTGATGTCTGGAGAAGAAGTGCTTTATTTCAAATGAAGATGTATTGGGTCCCCTCAGACGTGTATCCTGCAGCAATAAGGAAAGAAAACCCACATTTCAAATCATTCCAAAATCCTTTTCCAACTAAGTTCTCTTCTTTCATAGAAGTTCAGTAATAAGCCAAGAAAATTTCTCTTTTTCAACAACCCTTTAATCAGCAAATTTCTGTCACAATCTCCATGAAATTAGAATGAAAGAAAACTTACGTGGAACAATCAATGTCACTGGAGATTGTGAAGCTAAGATCAACACCACAGGTGGGAGCGAGATTTTGGAGAGCCTGATCATTGAGATGATAGTTAATGGCTTCAGTCTTGAAACAGTTGCAGACTCTCTGTACAAGGGGAGTAGTTGTGGCATGTGCATATAAGGTGGCGACTCCTCTGCAACAAAGACTGTTCATTTCAGGCACCGGCTCTCCACTGGTCAGATAGTTCAAACATGATGCTATCTGCTGGGTTGCCATTCCACACTCATCTCCTCCCGCAGCTCTCACTCCCACAACCATCATCATCACTGTCATCATCACTGCAGTGATGCTCTTGATCTTCTCACCACTTCCTGCCATTCTTTATTTTCTTCCTTTCTCAAACTTCTTTGCTTCCTGAATGAGAGAATGCAATGGTGATCTCAATGTGCAAGTAGTAACTCTCTATTTATAGAGAAGTAGGAGGAGAAAGAATTTTCTAAGTTGTGTGAACATTGTTGGGCTTGGTAAGCTCACACCTCGCTTGCCCACAAAATGCTGTTTGTTTGTTTGTTATCTGCAATTTTTGTGTGATTCTGTTATCTAGAATGTGAGGGCACCAAGTAGAATTATGGTGCCTAGGCATGTCATGCTTGTGTCTTTAACTAGGGTTTTCCTTGCTCTTGCCCTTGATTTCACCCAAGTTGTACACATCTCAACCCATTACGTCCATCAGAATCAAGCTTTAACAAATAGAAAAATCCAATTTACAATATATAGGTTTCTTTCTTAGTTTGTAAACCTGTTTCAATGGTGTATACTTAAGTAAGGTATGTTAAGTTATGATAGTTGGGAGTGATACATTTGATGTTTTGTAGTAATTGTTTTGGGAAAACGGGTGGTGTATATAGTTCTATGATTGAAAACAATATTGTTTTAGATAGGAGTCTTTATCTTTTCTTCTTAAGAGCATGACCTATCTTTAGAATGAATCTATTGGACAGTAAACTAATCTTGTACTTTATTTGGGCTTAAGTCTAGTAGTTTTGATCAAGTTTTACACATGTCAACCTATTACATCCATCAGAGAACAAGGGTTTAACGAATATAATAATCGAATTTTTAATATATAGATTATGAAAGTTTTCTCAAAACCTTTTATTATTATACTTAAAGAACATAAACTTTCCTAGTTTGTTAACCTAGTTCAATGGAGTAAATGCAATCAAGTATGTATTAAATTGTGATAGTTAGGGATGATAAATATGATAATGTTTTTTTGAAGAAAATAGGTGGTGTACATGGCTTCATGATTGAAAAAAATATTATTTTTGGAGAAGAGCCTTGATTATTCTATGTATTTTCCTTAAAAGTGTGACCTCTCTTTCAAATGAATCCCTTGGACTATAAACTAATCTTTTACTTTATTTGGGCTCAAGTCCAATAGTCTTGATCAAGTTTACCATTGCAGATTAGAATTTTGGCTTAGTACTCAACCTTGCATAATTATATAGAATGTTGTTTTTGGAGAAGAATCTTGATTATTCTATGTTTTTTCCTAAAAAGTGCGACATCTCTTTCAAATGAATCCCTTGGACAGAAAACTAGTCTTGATCAAGTTTACCATTTTAGATTAGTATTTTGGCTTAGGACTTGACCTTGTAGAATTATATAGTATGTGCTTCTCTATTCAAATAATAGATATTGATCTTCTCTACCCCTTTGCTAGTCATAGGGCTATTAGTATATATAAATACCTTGGAATGGTTGTCATTTCATTATAAGGAGATAAATTCTCCTAGGCCAACCAATACAATTACGTAGAAGATTTAAGGATAATAGGTAAGGGCCTAGAATAAAATTCTTTAATCATTTTGTTGAACTCCATCAATGCTCTATAATTAGAGAGGATGCTTGAGGGATGATATATTTTCAAATGAATTCAATTAAACATATTTAAATATTATCCCTGAACACTAATTTTTATGAAACATACACTTATATACTATTCACATTTATAGAGTATGTTTTTTTATTCAAAGAACATATATTTCTATTATCTACTTCTTTTTCCATTCATAGGCCCAATATTAACAAAAACACCTTGGAATGGTTGTCATTTCATTGCAAGGAGATAAGTTCTCCTAGGTCAACCAGAAAAAGTGTGTAGAAGATTCAAGGCTAAGAGGTAAGGGCCTAGAATGATTATTTAAACATTTTATTGACTCCTCCATCAATGCTCTAGAATGAGGGAGGATGTTTTAGAGATGAAACGTTGTTAAATCAACACAATTATATATATAAAGGCTCAAGGTAAAGAGATGACAAGAGCAAGTTGCCAATTTTAACTTTTTGATTTTGAAAAGAAAAGATCTAAGTCTAAAATTAAAGGAATGCCTTCAAACCCATTCGACTCACCTCTTGACTATAGAAATATCCCTAGGCATAGGAAAAAGGCAAGTGGTGGTTGCTATTGACTATCTAGGGTACATGGATACATATATTATATATATTGATAAGATCAAGGTAGAGTAGTGTATCCAAATAGGAATAAGGCTAATCGAATGAATCCAACTTTGCACAATATTGTGTTAGTTATCAATATGTACATAGATCAAGATATTTCCTCAAAATGGGTACACAACTAAATAAGAAATAGAATAAGTAAGAAAATTTCACAGTCACAATAATATTTCCTTCCTAGTACAAATAAATTGTTTAAGCTGTAGTGGTGAACTTTGTGTACCCATGGATGCTAATTCCTTATTATTCTTTGGCCTACTATTATTTATTGTCTTAATTATATATTAACAAATGGTAAACTCTTGGATAGTGTTGGATTTATTCATTAATTTTTAATCCATCTCTCTTAACACACACTTTTGTACATTCTACCATATCCTATCCTTGTTTACAAAGTACCCTCATGTCTTCACGTTCTTATCCTCTTACAATATCCATGTTTTCAAATTCTTCCATGCATCCACTCCCCACCATGATCTTCATATCTCCCTATCCCAAATCAATACTATGCATGAAATCATTCCTACTCCGTGTAGAACTAAACACACACACAAAAAAAAATCATTTTAAATTTTGACAACACACACTCGTTTTGGGGGGATTAAGGTGTCTCAACCTTTGCGAATCCTAGCATTAATTATTTTTTGTTTAATATTTACATATTTTATTTTTAATATTTTATTTAATCTAAGTTGTGAAGTCATGTTATCAGACATACAAATGAGGTGGCAATCCTCCTTGGTAGATGACTAAGAGAATGGTTCCTATTTTTGAGGAATATGAAACCCACTTTCAAATACCTATTTTTATGGCTAATTTGGTGGAATTTTCATAAGCTTCACTATGTCATGAGCTATGACAAATTTTGACACATGGGAGAGTCAAGTATGATACTTTCTATGATAGGACTAGTGAGAAATTGACAACTATTAGGCTTGCATGTTGTAAGAACATTGCATGGGAAGAAAAATATTTTAAATGGATATTTATACCTTGCATGTTTAGAGGTAAAATATTGACCAAAAAATTTTATGATAGAC
The DNA here is from genome assembly GCA_027943335.1 of Chamaecyparis obtusa. NCBI lineage: Eukaryota > Viridiplantae > Streptophyta > Pinopsida > Cupressales > Cupressaceae > Chamaecyparis > Chamaecyparis obtusa. The sequence continues at coordinate 1,837,646 of BSBK01003601.1, forward strand.
CACCTACATGTTGCACATTTTGCAATTGTTGTATAGTAGGTGGAGTTGGATGTCATGCATGTCATTTATTCTATAGTTGCATGCATGCATTGCTTAGAATGGTGAAACATGGAGGATTTTAACATCCAAATTGATCATCTATGAATATGTGGCATGTCAGTGTGTTTTGTGTGGCAGATTGATCATTTTTTGAGATACCATTATGTTATCAAATTTTCTTCAAGAATCTTGTTAAGTTATAAATTTATCTTAGAGAACATAACTCTGAAATTACATTATAACTTGTGTTTTGTTGGTGAATAATATAATTGGACTATGTTTTGGAGTGAGGTTTTTTCTCCCATAAGCGTTTTCCTCACATATATTCTATTGTTGTGTTTTATTATTAAATCTGTAATGTTATTTATATAATTAAATATATGATATTAGATTAATTAATTAAATCAATTTATGATTTATTTAATAAATTAGGTGATGGAGAAAATGGATTTTAATTAATTTAACTATATAATTTATTTAATTAATTTTGAAAATAAGATAAATGTGTCACAAGTTCAAATAAAGTGGCATTAGGAGAATGAATGACTAGATGATGTGTCGAAAGATGATGTTTAGGCATTTTGAAAAGTGTTATAAGTGGATGGTCAATTTAATGTGTCCACAAATTGAAAGAATCATTTTTAAAATCCTAGTTTATAAGCTTTTGGGATTTTTATGGAATTAGATATGCATTTGAATGGTGGAACTAACATACAGTATCTAATGGTAGGAAAACATGGGTTTTTCCGTATGTAAAAAGGTGAATCCATTCAATACTATGAACCACTATGTAGATCCTTTTCTTCTTTGGATGAATTGAATGATATTTCTTATATATGAAGGAGATGATGGATAATAATATGAAGAAGAACAAGAAAAAGAATAATAGTATATAAAAAAGAAGGAGAAGAAGAAGAACAAGATGAAGATGAGGAATAAGAAGACAAAAAGGAATAAAATGAAGGAGGGGAAGAAGGATAATGATGAAAGGTAATTCCCTTACAAACCCAAATACACAAAACAAGGACAAATAAATAAATGGTAAAAAAAATAAAGAGACACACTTTCTATTATCTCAAAGAAACTGCACAATTCATAACTATAATGTGCTATTTGGAAACATAATCTACACTCTAAACTATCCTTTGTAATCCCCACTTTCCTTCTTTATCTAGAAAATAAAATCATGCTAAAATGTTCTAGAAGTATAAGCCCCATATGGGTGCCAAAAGTCTCACCTTCCATTTTCATTCTCTAGAAGATACTTTATTAGAATTTGGAAATTTGGATTTTTTTAGTACAAATTCTGGGAGTCATGACTTTCAATCTGATTGTAGGATCTTCAATAATAATATATAATTGGAAATATCATGAAGATATCTACAAAAAATTCACCCAACTTTCAAGCCCATGAGAGGCTTCTAAGGCCCTCAATATTGCATTTGAAGAGGTATTGGAGAATTTTTTTAGACCAAAAAATCTAATATAGCTTGTTCATGCGATAGGACTTGATGAGATGATTCTTTCTCATCAATTTTATATTTCAGTGTTCCTCCATTAGGTAATTTTTTAGGCTCATACGTGCACAAATGCCAACTTACTAAAAATAACAACTCTACAAATTTTAGCCAATGTTGAAAAATAAAATAAATATTTTTGGGTGATAAAATATTGATCTTACACCTTGGATGCTCTTGCATTAGAAACATGGTAATTTAAGAAGTGACCTTGTCACATCTTAGGTGATCTGGAAAATTTCAACCTCTTCCTTAGATAGCAATGAAAAGTTGTCAACGTGTCTTCATTTCCATTTAACTACATACTATTTATATTACCCATGTTTTCTCACTTCTACTCACACAACTATCCAAGATAGCTTCTATTTGCTCCTTTTCTAAAGTAGGTGTTGGAATATTCCACTATATTTTCATTAATTTGTCTTTAATTCTTCCTTCATGATACTTTGTCAAAATGAACACAAGTAAAATGTTAAGTCCACTTGGAAACTCTACCTCATAAGCACTTATTGAATCATGCTTCTTTAGGATTTCACATGACCTAAATTTATCCATCTTCAAATTACAATATGTTGTTATCAAAAACCTCTCTTTTCTCAGGTGAGCCATGACTTTTTCTCTAATAGGAAATTATTTAATATCCTCTTATACGATCTACCTTATACTTGTACTAAATATTCATCTTATGAATGTGCGAAGCTAAAAACAAATAGTAACCATATTGTTCAAATTTTTACTAGATTTGTGTTGTGCACATTCTCACCGGTCTTTCTCGTGTCCCCACCAAAGCAATGATTGATAAAAAAAATAGAGAACAGAGACAATAGACATTTAGTTTTTACTAGAATTATAGATTTTATCGACAAGTCTTCCTAGAAAAGTAAAAAATCACTGAGAATGAGTAGAAATGACAATCTAGCGGGATCACGTTCCCATAAAACTCTCTAGCAAAACTATTGATCTTTTAGTTTTATTCAAATTCACAAGTGTGTATTTGACCCTTGATCTTTCAAATATAAAATTAATTTAATGTGACCAAGTTAACCTTTCAACTAGTCCTTGTGAACAAACTTAAGCACAAAAAAATCAAAGTACATGATGGGTTGTTTTATAAAAGGAGAACCTCTTATTCTTTTTAAACATCTAGAGTAATTAAAGAGCCTATTGAGGACATTTAATGAGAATAGGATAATCATATGACTTCAACATGAACATGACATTAATATAGGAAAGTCACATGTGATAGTTTGTTGTGTTTGTCTCGAATTATTGGTTTAAACTATTAATTTGAATCTATGGTTTCAACATACAGAACATTTTTGTTAGTTAGTAAACTCTCAAAGTTGTGAATATAAAGTCCAAAATCCATACTTGTAGAAATAATCTCTATAATCATAAAAATAATCAAAAGTAACAGATTTTAAAATCTATCAATATAAAGACACTCTTCTAAAAAAACTCTAAGATCTTCACATTAAAAAATCAATAAGTAATATATGTCCAATACAATCAACATCAAATCTAAAATTAAATATTTTTATTTTTTATATATGATACATTTATCAACACATTTAATTATTATTACCATCTAAAATATAGAAAGCATTTAATTATTATATATTTGGATTGTACTACCATTAGTTGTCAGCAATATCTCTTTTTACTTTTACATTGTTCAAAGATGTTATTGATTAACTATTTCTTATGCTTATTTAAAATGAATGTCAAATACTACTCATAGAAGTGAATTTATATTTGTAGGCTTTGAGAAGGATCACTTGTTGCATGGATAAAGTGTAGAGTCATCATATGTGCAAATATTTACTTTCATTTTGAGTTCTTGTTTTCTTTGGCATGCACCATCATAGTAGTTCACATGTAATGGTGGGAAAGAATAAGCATGAATAATATAAAATTTGAATTTTTATCTTTGTTTTATACACACTTTGATGCCCCTATTCCTATAGGAACTATTAGTGCATACACAATGACATATTTCTATATGCACATAGGTAAAATAAGCCTTGTAAACTTGCCTTCACGTATCTAGGATCTAAATTTGATCCATAATTTCATATATTCATAAGTTTTATTCAAATTCACAAGTGTGTATTTGACCCTTGATCTTTCAAATATAAAATCAATTTAATGTGACCAAGTTGGCCTTTCAACTAGTCCTTGTGAACAAACTTAAGCACAAAAAAATCAAAGTACATGCTGGGTTGTTTTATAAAAGGAGAACCTCTTATTCTTTTTAAACTTCTAGAGTAATTAAAGAGCCTATTGAGGACATTTAACGAGAATAGGATAATTGTATGACTTCAACATGAACATGACATTAATATAGGAAAGTCACATGTGATAGTTTGTTGTGTTTGTCTTGAATTATTGGTTTAAACTATTAATTTGAATCTATGGTTTCAACATAGAGAACATTTTTGTTAGTTAGTTAACTCTCAAAGTGCTGAATATAAAGTCCAATTTATTTTATATTGAATCCATACTTGTAAAAATAATCTCTATAATCATAAAAATAATCAAAAGTAACAGATTTTAAAATCTATCAATATAAAGACACTCTTCTAAAAAAACTCTAATCAACATCAAATCTAAAATTAAATATTTTTATTTTTTAATATATGATACATTTATCAACATATTTAATTATTATTACCATCTAAAATATAGAAAGCATTTAAAGCATTTAAGCATTTAATTAATTCACATAATTTCAAAATACTATTCAAAAATTACCCATAAGTATTGCATAACTTAATTTTCAAAATACTATAATTGGAAGAGCTCCAAAATTTATTTAGGTGGGAGAATGAAAAGAGTTTCTCAACATTCACTGTCATTGCACAGTGCAATAAAAATAGAAAGAAGCCATGCAAACAGTCTTAGCTATGAATTCTCATTGCAGCTTGTGAGCGCTATTAATTTTATTGTTTTTGTAAATCTTACATCGCTACCTATGAGCGACGGTAGTCTTAATTTAGAGCTGGTTAAATCTCATAGCATAGCGCTTGATATAGCCCACTTTGTAGCTACAAGTTTGCTCATTTTAACAACTCCAAATGAACTAATTTAATTTCAATCTCATTTTTTTTGCTACCATCCAATGATGGAGAAGTGTGACTCATGAAATTACATCTCTCATTTCACAGTATATGTTTACCAAATAGGACGTCTTGACCGACTTAAGAGCATGATAGTGTCATCTATCAACAATCTTTGCATTGTGTAGGAAACTAGATTCTCATTGAGACATTCGTATTCTTTCGATATCAAAAAAAAAACTAAAATTTAATGTGTACATACTGATACCAAAACCGTAAATATTAGAGATATGGTGAGCTCATGCTAGTTGGACATATGATTCAAATTGTAGTCAAAACCCTTTGGTGACTGTATATTGTTTATCAGATGTGACTCATGTAATTAGACGTGAAATTGCTTATTACTTTCAGATCGTAAGACCTTTGTGCTAGTTGGACTTAATTGTAAATCTCTTCAATTTTCAATTAAATTCTATTTTAGCGAGTCTCTGTTATTGTTTCTTTGGTAATAATTGTTTAAGATATAATCTTCGAATCGAGCTCCTAGTTGTCTGTGACCAGCTAAGGATAGTTAGTGTGGAAAATCCAGGGAGAAGTTAAATTAATTTATTAATTAAAAATTATTGAGTGATCTCAAGTTTAAGTTAAATATGAACTGGAACCTTGCCCAAATTATTGGTGCAGATACATACAAATATAACTATGAGTTTATAATGACGCTCAATCAGCATAAGTCTAGAACATGAGGAATGGATACCAAAGCTGATAAAAGTAGTAAGAAGACTCTTTTCTATTTAGAATGAAATGGCTTTGATTAGTTATTAAATTTCTCCTTGAATACAGAATTGTAATTCATTTATACGGTCTACAAACAAGTTTACATTACTACAATTAATATATATCCTTAGGATCGCTAGAAATATCTTGAGGTTGCAATGCAAATTGCAATAATTCTTGTGCTGATAAGTTCTTCCCAGCATATATCCAATTTGTCGAGCATCTATACAACTAGTACATTTGTATTTTTTTTAACTCATGTTTTTTTTAAGCCATATGCATGCACAGTGTGAATTTGATAGGTATTCATGATAATTTAAAATGTTCCTTATGAAACTCCAATTGTGTTCTATAATTGTGTCACACTTCTACAAATCATTACATTCAAGAACACTCAAGAATGAGGTCTCAAAAATCGATCCATAGCTCCCTAGGCATGGAGTGGAAGGGTTTTTAAGAATGCTCTCAGCTAGAGCTATTAAGCCAATAACCTTGCTAGTAAATCATGCAATGGGAGATTCAATGAAGACAATGACAAGAATGCCAATATCCTCCAAGAATCAAGAATAAAAATGCAATGCAATGCTATGCTAGAAATGGAAATGCAAGCTAAGCTATGAAAATAAAAGTACAAGCTATGCTATGAAAAGGAAAGAACAAGTATTACCAAGCCTTCCTAATTAAGCTAGATGAATTGATCTAAAACATAAAGGAAACTAAGCTAAGTATGAAGCTATGAATGCCACGAAAATGAAGCTACTATGTAAGAAATGAAACTAGAGTATTATGTAGATGCAAAAGCCAAGAATGCTCAAAATCTTCAAAAGCTTCAAAGTGACCTAGAAAACATGCAGCATAACATTAGCATAAAAAGTTGGGGATCTAGAATGAAGAAGAGAGCTCTCCTTTTATAAGAAATGAGAAGGAATGAACCATGGAGATTAAGAGGCAAAAGATCTAATCAATGGTGGCGCTTGGAAGAGGAGCAATCCATGTGCACACATATCCTCCAATGGGAAAATAAGAGTTGACTTTTGTGTCCATATGAGACAAAAAGTGTTTTTCTCTTTTTTATAAAATAAGAATAATGCTTTATTTGTGCAACTTAGATAAGAGGAAAAGTGGGGGCTTTTATTTATTAAAAGGGGAGGGAATTCCTTTTAAATAAATAAAGACTTAGGATAAAATGGTTAGCCCATAGAAAATAATTGAATAAATGATAGAGCTAAGATTTGATAAGAATAAGCAATTGATGATTTAGCAAAAGGGGCTAATAGTCTAGATGACCATTTTTAGGTGATTACATTTGCCTCTCTTTGACTAATGTGTGATCGATCTGGGAACACATTACGTCAAAGAATGAATTTGAAATGTGAGATCGATCTGGGATCACAAAATAACTCAGATCAGCCAAGAAGGCAAGCAGATAGCGATCTGACTCCAAAGAATGAAGTGCAAAGAGATAGCAAATCCTGCATGGTCAGCCTGGTAGCGACATTACTGAACACTTAGGAAAGAGATAGCCAATAAGATATGATGTGTCTACCCCCTTGAGATCAAAAGAAAAATCCAAGTAGAGGGAAAGCAGAAGCAAGAGAGACATGATCAAATCACTAGAAATCATAATCGAAGAAAGAGAACATAATAACCATCAAGCAGTGAAGATATGCCCCACACATGGGACACAAGGCACGAACCTATCGGTCCCTCAACCCGTAAACACCACAGAGGGGGATTTGAACTTGGGATTTGAAAGTGAATGAAAGACTAGAAGTTTGAAAGAGATGGGGATGAAGAGGTGAAGAATGCCCCAGTGAAGATTGAAGGATCAGGCCTCAAAAATTCAGCCAACTGCACGAAAGAAGAAGAAAGGTGAATGTGGATTTCAATTTCGATCCTGAAATGAAGAGAAAATGATGGGGTATGAAAGACAAGAAGCGAAAGACATGATCAGGAAGAAGAAAAAGGTGAGTGCAGTTGATCAACAAGTCCACGTAAGATGAAAAGGAGAGCTCTCTCCATATGCAAGATGAAAAACTAAACTAACATGAACCTAAGAATGCAAGCTAGATGAAAAGTGGTTTACTTGCAAGGTCACAATGCTAATAGACATCTAATAGTCATCATCGAGCGTTATTGGTAGCGTCGCAAGATCATACAATACACACTAGCATAACTATGTGGATCTGAATATGATCTATATCAGATAGAAATGTGGAAATCTCACCTAGGCATCAAAGACATGTAGGTCAAGATGAGTAGTGCAGTGAGATTACCTAAGTTTGATATAGCAAGATTATGCTCGCATCGAGACACAAGAAAGTCAAGATGACTATAAGCATGCACTTGCGAAACAGTCAAGGATAATACCTTGTAGATCCCAATGTCAAGTGGAACAAGCATAAATGCTAATGACAAGTAGGACCAACAAAATATATCCACAAGCAGAAAAAGAAATAAAACATGTTCTCATTCCCTAAGTCTTCTAGCTATGCATCATCGAAAATGATCATAGGGAGAGAACACTCAGCAAAGAAATCATCATAGATAACACACAAAGAAATAAAGCCAAGCAAGTCTCAGCGAGTCAAATGTTTAAGTGCGTGTGTAGGTCATAGAGTCAAACTTTGAGTATCGCATCTACCAGTGAGAAATATTGCATCATCTAGACTGTGGGTAGGACATCTGATAAGTGTTAAGAAACACTCAACGCTAGGGTAGTGTTGAAAAACACCATTGGGGTGATGTTGAAAAATACCATTTGCAAGGTGCCTAAGAAACCCAGATGCACAAAGAGACCCAAGATAAGCTTAAAATAATGTATGCCCCCTAGACTAAGACAAGAGTCAATTCCAGGCTAGGAGAGGCAAAGCAAGAAGTGGAGCGAAGGAGCGCCATGCAAGACTGATAGACATAGATGCAGAGGGTCTCAAGTAGCACCTATTTCTAGGTTTTCACCACTTGATAGATTTATTGCAATTTTTTCAAGACTTTTTATAATAAAAAAAATTTGTATTTTTGCTACCAAGGCACCTGTTTCCAGGTTTTCACCAACGTACTTTTTCAATTTTTTCAATTTTTTCAATTTTTTGGATTTTTTTGGTGAGACATCAAAGCGCCTATTGCTAGGTTGTCACTAGGATGCTCATTTTTTTAGTACTATTTATGCTTTTTAGGATTTTTTTCACCATCATATATGAATTTTTTTGGTATTTTTTCAGGATCATAAAGTATGTACAAAGAATGTCCTAGATAGAAATGGGCATCAAGAATCTGCTTCTTCAGATGTAGAGAACTGATAGGCCCCCGGCCCAAATGCTGCAACTATGATGACAGGAGGTCTCAACCAGTTCGACCAATAATAACCAGCCCTAAACAATGTCTGAGCTAGCGGAGGATCGTTAGAATGTGATCCACATATGCCATCATGGATTTCAGCTAGCACTTTTTCTGACTCCTTTATTTCTAGACACTTAAGGAGAGTTCCATCTAGACCCTTCCTATACAAGTCACCAGAGACAAAGGAAAAGTGTAAGGGATGGCGGAAAGAATGGCGTGGTGGATTTTCAAGAGGAATATGAGGTGGAAGACATGAAAAGATGGCAGGATTGTAGGACTTGTAAGCAAGATAGCGTAATTCATCCACCAGGAACTTGAAGTGAGATTTATGTTTTTTCATTCGTAAGATGGATGTCAAAGTAACCAAGGCATTAGCAACTTTTTTCTCAGCTTTAGGAATGGGCTGAAGTATAACAGATATGAGATCATGCTTGAAGTAGTGCACCATTTTTTTGTAGAGAATCAGCTTGCCATCTTTTATTTGACAATCATTATTTTTGAGCCGATTTTTATTTTTACTTTTCTTAGGTGTAGATACCACCACAATGTGGTTTTTTCCATCTGACCATTGCTCTTTTCTTTTGACTTGATGACTGTGATACTTGATTGTTGATTCAATCTTTTTTTTTGCTAGTTTGCTAGTGGAAGAAGTAACAGGTGTTAATGCGAGATGAAATGAAGTGATTGGTTCAACAACATTTATGCGAGGGGTGTCATCTCTGGTGACAAGAGAAGTTGAGCCTATAGGGTAAGCTCCAAAAGTGTTAAGATCTAGACTTGTCATAGAAGGACCAACGTAGTTGACTAAAGCAATACGTGGATTAAACTCGTCAAACCCTACGCAAGACTCATCAACTATGTCGGGTTGGTCACCATAAGTATGAACCACATCAACATACATATCTATCATGGAAGAATCTTTTGGAAGAGGCTTAAGATGCTGAGAAGTAGAAATACTCATGTCATTATGTGTGAGATCACCTCTTTGTACTAGTCGCACAATGTTGCGACATTGTCTATCATAGTTCAATGATTCTTTAGGCACATAGGTTCTAGGCATAGAGGCCTCAGCCATATCATCAGTAGATATACATTCTTCTCCCCAAAGAAGTGAAGTAGAAGGAAGATCATCTCCCATTTGAGCCATAGTGTGTAGTGGTGACTCATCTGTATCTGTGTCTGAATTACTAAGCATGGGAGTATTTTAGGAATAATCAAGGAGGGCATTTTCTGTACTACCCTCATCTTCTCTATAGATCCACTCTTGGACAACTTGATCTTCTCTTTCTGCTTCTAAAGGAATGGATGAAGAAACAAAAGTATCAAAGATCGTCATAGCAGAAGCAGAAGGCTTCATCTTATCAGATGGTTTCCCATATGACCTAGGAGAAATAGGTATAGAAGCAAAGGAATCCAGCGTATATTCACCCATGCCAAGGCTCATCATTTTAAGTGTTTTCTCAGTAGCAACTAGAGACGTACTAGCATCAACAGAAGGTTCATTGTGAGGAACAAATTTTTCAGCAGCAGCAAGAGCATTAATAGCAATAGTATGGTCTCCAGGAATCACAACTTCAGTGCCATTGTATGGAAATTTGACGCACTGATGATAAGTGGAAGGAACAGCCTGCATGTCATGGATCCAAGGATGACTCAAAAGAATGTTATATGCAAGTGGGATGTCCAATACTTGGAAGTTAATATCTTTCATGACAGGGCCCACTCGGACAGGGAACGTGACAAGACCTTTGGAAGATCTTTCCACTTCATCGTAAGATTTTATAGTAATCTTCTTCTTACAATCCACAGCGAACTTTGACAAACCCAACTGTTGTATGACATTGAAAGAAACAATATTTAGCCCTACACCATTGTCATCAGGACTCGGCGAACACGGGTGTGGTAGACTAGAACTTCGATGTGTAAAGCTAGATTATGTGGGTGAGCAATAGATATGTCATCTTCTGCAGAAAAGGAGAGAGATAGCGGAGATGAAATGTGGTTGACCATAGCCTGGAATCAATCAGGATCAATGTCATTGGGAACACGTGTTGTACGTAGAGCGTCATCAAGAATCTCTCTATGCGAAGGGGATAACTGAAGCAAATCAAGGATAGATATCTGTGCTGGTGTCTTTTGCAAATGTTGGACAAGATCATAGCTAGGGGTGGCTAAAGGAGCTACTTGTTTGGAAGGCAAAGCTTGCTTGGGATCTTGTGCAGTTTTAAGGACAATCTTGGCTTGCCCCCTAGTAACAGCATTCAGTGTCTCACTTCGGGAGGATGAACTATCACATGTTTGCAAGACCAAGTTTGGCTTACCATGATTGGCTTTATTATCATCTTGAGATCTCACCATAAGAGCACTCTCAATAGGCTCTACCATGTTGATCACAAGTGTATCAGAAGTATATGTATAGTTGATCTTAGCATCATGATTCTTATTATGTGTTTGAGAGGTTTCCCCATTATCATGCTTAGGTAGAGGATCTTTGAAAGCTGTGTGATCAGAATTTTGAGTTAAGCCATCAGTGGAGATTGTGCCATTCTCAATAAGATCCTAAACATCATCCTTAAGCTTAAAACAATTGTCTATCGGATGTCCCTTGTTTCTGTGATAATGGAAATAAGAATCCTCTTGCCACCAGTCAGGCTTATTTAGCAGATCCTAGTTACCAGGTTTATCAAGAAGCGTAAGATATCCATTGTCAACCAAAGTCTTGAGGATCACATCGTAAGGTTCTGCCAACTTGGTATAGACTCACTTTCGAAATGACTTCTTAGGCTTATCTACATATTGAGGTTTAGGAACACTGTGAGTGTTGGTAGCTTCTTGTTGTTTTGTTGCATAGATAGTGTTGGAGAGATTGAAAGTAGGCTCTTTAGCTCTAGGAGCATCAACAACCCCATCAATAACAACATACTTGTTCTTATTCCAAGGTTTGTTCTTGTCTTTGCCATTGCCTTTACCATCTTTATTAATAACAATATCCCCTTTTCTTATAGCTACATCCTCAATTCGATATGCACTTTCAACCATGTCATGGAAGGAGGAGAACAATTGCTTCCTTAGATCATAAAATAGCTCAGGCACAAGTGTATTGACAAAAATGTCAATCTTTTCTCTTTCAGGTAGCTGATGAGGATATCAAGAATACAATGACCTCCACCATTGTAAGTAAGTTGCAAATGACTCACCTTGATGTTGTCTTAGATTATCGAGATCTATCATGGTGACAGGTTGTTGGATGTCGTAAGAATAATGTTGGGTAAATCGTTGAGCCAACTCATCAAAAGTCTTAAGCGGTGGTGTCAATTTCGCAAACCATTCCAAAGCTTGGCCTCTTAAACTTTTAGGGAACAGTCGTAGAAGAAATGTGTCTTCATGAAGGAAGTCCATGCTAAGAGCATAAAAGTGACACACATGGTCATGGGGATCACCATTTCCATCATACTTGTCGTATTTGGGAACCTCAATATCCCTAGGAAATAGGACCATGTATAGACTTTTATCAAAAGGAAGAGCACAAATTGATTCTACAAAAGAGACCTTTGGAGGCTCTCTTTCTATTTCCATTTGGGTAAGGCGTTGATTTGTCTGACGCAGTTCTTCCTGAAGGACTTCCAATTTAGTTGGTACTCTTTGTTGGACAATTTTTCTGACATCATAGCTAGGAGGAAGCTTGTATCCTCTAGAAGTCATATATTGAAAATATTGATCGCCATTACGCTCTAAAAGCTTATGCATCATTCATTGGGAGACCACATCTTCTTCAAATCTCACAAGATCCTCACTAGAAATCTCATCATTAGCCTCTTCCTCATGTTGAGAGGGAGGAGGTCTAGGAGGTGAAGAAGGCATACCAAAAGTGGGTCTTGGAGGAGATCTTGGTGGCGTGTTGTTGCCATTGTTGCCATTAAAAAGAGGTCTATGCTCATAGTTACTAGTCTCGGGTTGCTCATAAGAAATTCCTCTATAAGCCATGCGCCTAGCAGCATCCATCCTTTTTTGATTGTGTTCTTTGTCTAAGCATGCTTGGTTATCCTTATGCTCAAAGTGTTCTTGCAAGCATTGGAATTTTTCTTGTTCAGTCAAAGTGAGTGAGACACTGTCTGTGTTTTTGGGGGTCTTGAATGCGAAAAAGAGGAAACCTCCTTTGTACCACGGGGTAGCCTTAGAATCCTTAGATTGGTTAGAACTAGAACTGTTGTTGCTAATGGGAACTTGTGAGTGTCTAGTTGGAGAAGGTAACTGTGTATAATTGAACAGAGGATGACTCTCCTGCTCAAATTGAGATCGAGTTGTAATCGGCATGAAAAGAGATGTTGGTTGACTAATAGAATGAGACAAAGTTTCTCAGATTTGAGATAAGCAAAGCTAATAAAGATCACTTTTCAAAGTAGAACAATAGAGAGATGGCTCATCAAAAGTGCTCAAGCACTTACAGCAATCAATTGACTAAAGTCGAGCAGTGAGCAAGAAGCTCAATAAGCAAGTAGCTAGAGAGGTAACCGTGATGCAACAAGTGATCAAGAGTAGCATTTGTTAAGCTCAAATCCAGTAGTTTTAGCTCATTTGTTTTAGTCTAGAACAAGTCTGAGCATGTAGATAATAGACTAGCTTCAAGTAAGAATAGAAAAAGACACTCTACGACAGGTTAAAATGCAAGTTTAGCATCTCCGAATTGCAACAGCAACAAGATAGCAAAAAGGTTCTGGGCGATACTTTCCAGGCAGACAGGGCGATACTTCTCAGATAGAGAAATATTTTGCCTTATAGCAGGTGACAGACCTTAATATACTAGAGCAATAGACTTTAGGCAAAGCAAGCGATAGATAGCAGGCGTGAACTATCACGTGATATTTCTCAGTAAGGTGCACGATACTGTTGCAGATTTGAGCGATTCTTTGACTAGTGAGCATAAAAATCTTAGTTTTGAAGCATTTTGATCAAGTTCAAAGGTTGGATAGTGCAATTTCTCAGTTTGACAAGCAGTAACAGTAGATAAAAGATAGGTTTGCAAATAGTATAGGATCAAACATGTCATAGAACACTTGAAACAAGGGCAAAAGCAACCTTGCCAAGACAAGCACTTGTGATATCAAAATAAAAAATTCTATGAGTGCTACCATTTTGTTGAATGTTGAGAATGTTTACACTGGTATAGCACAATCGAAGACAATTCAAGCAATTACTACCTAGAAGGACAAGGCTCATTACTTAGCAACTTGGCCCACAACTTGATGCTCCCTTGCCTCACACCAAGTGGTTTCCCACAAGAGATATTGGCGTTGTCATGGAAGTGTCAAAAACACAACCAAAGGAACACATATGGTGAGTGTCTTGGGGTGATTCGGGTAAGTCCACTTGGATCAATACTTGCACCAAGAAGGTAAGTGGCTAAAATAAGGTGGCTTCTAACTAATGGTTCATAGTAAGGGCTTCCATTCATAACACCCCTCTTACTCCTCATAAAGGACTAGGACCTCGCGGCCTCAACAGTACCTTAAGCATTCTTGCTCAATGTTTTCCCCATGGTCGCAATCCCATGAGCTACTCACATCAAGCGAAGACAAGTGTTATGTCTACTAAATTTTTGTGTTCTTGATAGCCTTGAGATTATAGTGGGTTGGAATAGCTCGGTATTAGCTTGTCCCCACTTGGGTCATTCCTCTTGATTGCTCAAAAGCAGGCCCGCTAAAGGATTCTAAATCTAAACAAAAAGTGGATCAATTCTTGAGGTTCAAGGTTTTTGGTTCACCACAAGGGTGAAGAGCATACTCCCCTATCTCAAAAACTTCACCCAAACACACCAAGCAAAGATTTAGTTACCCCCTTACTTTCAAAATTCCAAGATGGGTCAAGATTTCTGTTTCACCACAAGGGTGAAGAGCATACTCTCCTACCACCTCAAAATTCCTACAACAAGGTATTAAGTGCCTATGAAATGAAACAACTAGTATATGCCGCACTCAATAAATAAAGCAATTAAACAAGCACTTGATTTGGTTTTTGTGCTTAGGGCAGCCCTACAAAAACTATTAGTAGCCCTCTTTGACATGTGTTCTCTTGGAAAAATATTTCAAGCAAGTGCACCTACAACCACAACTTGTTAGGCCCACAAGGTTAGCAAAATTAAAAATTAGATAATCTGCAAGTAAAATAGCTAATCAAATGGTAAAATCTGAGAATGAAACTAGCATGGTTGGATTAGGCTCCAAAAGACCTTTCCAACAATATATCACACTTAAACTTTTGATACCATTTGTGAAAAAAAATTTAAAAAATGGGTGCCCATTTTCCAGAGGCGCGCAGATTTGAAAACGCTGAAATTTTTAGAAAATTTCAAAAAGTTAGCAGAGAACCCAAAACTTGCAAGATACATAAAATAACTCAAAAATAGCTCACTGTCGGGTTCAGGCGATAGTTACAGAAACTAGGGGTTCAGGTGATAGTTACAGAAACCAAAATTATCGCGCGATACTTCTTTGTATACTGGGGCAATAATATTAGTATGCACGATATTTCGCCCGACACTAGTCGATAGTTAACCTGACACCAAGCGATAATTCTTACAACAGTCAAGTGATACTTAAATCAGGCGAAGTATCACACGACATGGAGCGAACTATTGTGCGATATACCTAAACTATATCACACGATACACTGAGACAGAAAAATAGAGACTGAAAATTAAGCCGAAATTAATCTGAAAAATTGACGGAAATGCAAAAATGAAAGAAAAAAGTTAAGCTACTATTCCCCATGGTGGGCACCAAAAATATGTGCTATAATTGTGTCACACTTCTATGAATCATTACATTCAAGAACACTCAAGAATGAGGTCTCAAAAATCGATCCATAGCTCCCTAGGCATGGAGTGCAAGGGTTTTTAAGAATGCTCTCAGCTAGAGCTATTAAGCCAATAACCTTGCTAGTAAACCATGCAATGGGAGATTCAATGAAGACAAGGGCAAGAATGTCAATATCCCCCAAGAATCAAGAATGAAAATGCAATGCAATGCTATGCTAGAAATAGAAATGCAAGCTAAGCTATGAAAATGAAAGTACAAGCTATGCTATGAAAAGGAAAGAACAAGTATTACCAAGCCTTCCTAATTAAGCTAGATGAATTGATCTAAAGCATAAAGGAAATTAAGCTAAGTATGAAGCTATGAATGTCATGACAATGAAGCTACTATGTAAGAAATGAAACTAGAGTATTATGTAGATGCAAAAGTCAAGAATGCTCCAAATCTTCAAAAGCTTCAAAGTGACCTAGAAAACCTGTAGCATAACATTAGCATAAAAAGTTGGGGATCTAGAATGAAGAAGAGAGCTCTCCTTTTATAAGAAATGAGAAGGAATGAACCATGGAGATTAAGAGGCAAAAGATCTAATCAATGGTGGAGCTTGAAAGAGGAGCAATCCATGTGCACACATATCCTCCAATGGGAAAATAAGAGTTGACTTTTGTGTCCATATGAGACAAAAAGTGCTTTTCTCTTTTTTATAAAATAAGAATAATATTTTATTTGTACAACTTAGGATAAGAGGAAAAGTGGGGACTTTTATTTATTAAAAGGGGAGGGAATTCCTTTTAAATAAATAAAGACTTAGGATAAAATGGTTAGCCGATAGAAAATAATTGAATAAATGATAGAGCTAAGATTTGATCAAGAATAAGCAATTGATGATTTAGCAAAAGGGGCTAATAGTCTAGATGACCATTTTTAGGTGATTACACCAATAACCCAATAAAGCCATTGCTCATTATGCACAATCAATTTGAGGATCAATATGAAAACAAAAAGAGATATGATATGTTCTATTGGTCTAATTACGAGAGCTTAGGTGAATCTTACTAGATGGATATATCTACTTATGATCACCTCTTTTATTGATGTCTGACAAATCCCATATAAGGGTTTGAATCATAGAGTAATGGTCATCTTCCTCCGAGAATGACCCAGACTGGGTAATTCTTACTTGTACAAATATTTGTAATTGACTTTTATGTCTTCTATCTACCATCTTTATGTCTTCTATCTGCCGTCTATTTGATTAGCAATTTCTTTGTATTGAGATAGGCTTATGGCATATAAATTGGAAAACTTAGTGGTTTGATTTCTTTTTATAATACAATGTGAATGAAGAGTGTTGGAAACAAAATTATATAGAAGGTAATACCTAGTTGGGTGTATATTTTTTTTTATGAGTGCATTTATTGATGCACTCAAAGCTATTTAGTTTAAGGCCTATTACAACCCTAGATGTAAAGATTTTGTGAACCCATCTCTACTTGTGAACATATGTATGAATGATGAAAACAGATGTTTTCTGAATAAGGAAGGAATATGTCTAGCAATGAAATGTTTGATATCTTGTTTTATTTATATTTGTATTCATGACATTGGTGATCATGACACTTAGTGAGTTTTAATAATCCTCTTTTCTAAAACAAAATGATTGGACACATACTTGAGCTATATCTAAGTGTAAATTTTGAGTTAGTTTGAAATTTTGAAATGGTATAGTACCGTTAAAAAAAATTATATTGAATGTTGTTGTAAAATTCATGATTGTTCAAAATGATGATATTTTCTACCATTTGAAGTATGCATTTTGACTTGCACAAATTCCATTACTCCTTAGTTTTACTTTGTTAGACTACTTCTAGCTGGGCTAGGTATCCTTCATGTTAGGAAGGATTCCGGGGAAGTGTCAATGCTTCGTGGTAGGGTGGAAATGCACTCCCACAATATTCTTGCCCTTGCTGACTTTTGTGAACAAGTTTCTAAAGCTTCTTTCAGGAAGGACTTTCCTTACAGTGCTACGCTTCTTTGTTTTCGACATGGTGTTATTTGTTGGTCAAAAATCTCTTGAGTTGTTATCCTGACTTGATAGTTTGTACTTGTTAGTACTTGATGGGGCCTCTCTTATTGTAACTCCATTACTAATTCAACAGATGGTTGGCATTCTGCTTATCTTTGGACAAAGGTATGCTTTATTATTTTGACAATTATGGTCGTAATTGTACTTCTCTTATTTCTATATTTTAGAGAATATATTGGTATCTTATCGACTTATGCATTCAACCTTTGACTTGTTGACCGACTCCCTAAAATTGTGGGTTTTATTGATGTGGCTTTTGTGTTGATATTTCAATCTTTACACTCTATACAAGGGGAGTAGTTGTGGCATGTGCATATAAGGTGGCGACTCCTCTGCAACAAAGACTGTTCATTTCAGGCACTGGCTCTCCACTGGTCAGATAGTTCAGACATGATGCTATCTGCTGGGTTGCCATTCCACATTCATCTCCTTTGGAAGCTCTCACTCCCACAACCATCATCATCACTGTCATCATCACTGCAGTGATGCTCTTGATCTTCTCACCACTTCCTGCCATTCTTTATATTCTTCCTTTCTCAAACTTCTTTGATTCTTGAATGAGAGAATGCAATGGTGATCTCAATGTGGATGTAGTAACTCTCTATTTATAGAGAAGTAGGAGGAGAAAGAATTTTCTAAGTTGTGTGAACATTTTTGGGCTTGGTAAGCTCACACCTTGCTTGCCCACAAAATTAATGTTGTTTCTTTGTTTGTCATCTGCAAATTTTGTGTGATTCTGTTATCTAGAATGTGAGGGCACCAAGTAGAATTATGGTGCCTAGGCATGTCGTGCTTGTGTATTTAACTCGGGCTTTCCTTGCTCTTGCCCTTGATTTCACCCAAGTTGTACACATCTCAACCCATTATGTCCATAGAATCAAGCTTTAACAAATAGAAAAATCCAATTTACAATATATAGGTTTCTTTCTTAGTTTGTTAACCTGGTTCAATGGTATATACTTAAGTGTTTATTAAGTTATGATAGTTAGGAGTGTGATATATTTGATAATTTGTAATAATTATTTTGGGAAAATGGGTGGTGTATATAGTTCTATGATTGAAAATAATATTGTTTTTAGATATGAGTCTTAATTATTCTATGCTTTTTTATTAATATTTTTTAATTTTTTATAAATAGAATGAATCTATTGGATTGTAAACTAATCTTGTACTTTATTTGGGCTTAAGTCTAGTAGTTATAATCAAGTTGTACATATGTCAACTTATTACATCCATCATAATTAGGGCTTAATGAATAAAAGAATCCAATTTTTAATATATAGATCATGAAAGTTTTCTCAAAAACTTTTATTATTATACTTAAGGAACATAAGCTTTCCTAGTTTGTTAACCTAGTTTAGTGGAGTAAATGCAATCAAGTATATATTAAATTACGATAGTTAGGGATGATAAATTTGATTTAAAAAAAATTAGAAAATAGGTGGTGTACACGGCTTCATGATTGAAAAAATATTATTTTTGGAGAAGAGCCTTGATTATTCTACGTATTTTCCTTAAAAGTGTGACCTCTCTTTCAAATGAAACCATTGGACTAATAACTAATTTTTTACTTTATTTGGGCTCAAGTCCAACAGTCTTGATCAAGTTTACCATTGTAGATTAGAATTTTGGCTTAGTACTCAACCTTGCACAATTATATAGAACGTTGTTTTTGGAGAAGAATCTTGATTATTCTACATTTTTTCTAAAAAGTGCAACATCTCTTTCAAATGAATCCCTTGGATAGAAAACTAGTCTTGATCAAGTTTACCATTTTAGATTAGTATTTTGGCTTAGGACTTGACCTTGTAGAATTATATAGCATGTGCTTCTCTATTCAAATAATAGATATTTATCTTCTCTACTCCCCTTGCTAGTCATAGGGCTATTAGTATATATAGATACCTTGGAATGGTTGTCATTTCATTATAAGGAGATAAATTCTCCTAGGCTAACCAATACAATTATGTAGAAGATTTAAGGATAATAGGTAAAGGACTAGAATAAAATTCTTTAATCATTTTGTTGAACTCCATCAATGCTCTATAATTAGAGAGGATGCTTGAGGGATGATATATTTTCAAATGAATTCAATTAAACATATTTAAATATTATCCCAAACTATCATTTTTTATGAAACATACACTTATATACTATTCATAATTATAGATTATGTTTTTTTATTCGAAGAACATATATTTGTATGATCTACTTCTTTTTCCATTCATAGGCCCAATGTTAATATGATTTAGAACAATAGAGAGGGGGGTTGAATCAATTTTTCTCAGGTCCTGATGTATAAAACAAACTTAAAAACTTTTCCTTAAATTAGATCCAATAACCAAAACAAACTCGGTCATCACTGATTCAATAATAGAAACATATAACAATGCAGTTCACTACCCAGTTGTAACTTGTAAAACATAGAAATGTTCAAACCAAAACATTCACACAAGTATTAACACCAGGATTTATAGTGGAAACCCAATTTGGGAAAAACCACTTTGTAACATGTTACTATTATTTTCACTCTTCTAAAGTGAGCTCAGTAAAAAGCCAACCCTATCAAAGGTTACAATACACACTGTCAGGTGTGACCCGGTTAAAGGATTTCAATCACCCTGTTAAAAGTGAGCCTTGTCATAGGACTTACATACACTCCATTAGAATGCAACCTTGTTCAAAGGATTTAACATATGACTGTTAGGTCAACCTCTGTAAAAAGGATTTTGACTGTTACAATGGTTAGAAAGTAGCAGCAATATTTATCTGAAAAATATACAACTCACTTTGCAAATATCAGATCTGATTTCATACACTAATGCTAGTTTACTGACTTTGAAACTTTGTCATATCCATCTCTGATCTGCTCAGAACTTTTCTTCAAGCAACCACCACAATTCTTCTTCAGCCTTTTCTGCTTATTCAGTCAACAAAACTTTACTGATCTTCCAGCATTCTCTGTTCGCCCATGCACTTCCATATCCAAATGCTCAGGTTCCCTTTATACTTTCCTCAATTAGGTTAACTCATCTTATGCCGCTCAATCTCATTCGTAGATCTTAGGGTTAGGTCAGATTCATTGAATCTACCCGCTTCATGTTCTTCGGCTCCTTTTCTAGAATCATATCAAATCTCTTAAAGATTTCCAAAATTAAATTCTCTTCAAATATAAAATTGATGATTCTTGGTCAATACTGTGATCAACTACTCAGTCTTCATGTAAAAAGCTCAATCATTACTAAAAATATTTCCTTGGCTTACACTATCTTCCTTAGCAATTAACTATTGTTCAGTCGACACTATAATTTTGCTTAGCCTACATTCACTTAGTCGACACTAACATTACTTGGCTTAAACATGATTTATCCATTCTTTGCTCGGTCAAGCCTACCAATTTAGTCTTCAGTCTTACTAGTATAAATAATAAATTATCTCATCATTGTGCAATATAGTCAAGTACACTTTGTAGTATCAAGATAACTCAACCTTTCCTTAGGTGCTATTGTTACCAACCTTGCCTATCCCCTTAGCAACACTCAAATAGATATAATACTTTCCTAAGTAGCAACAGTCTTACTAGTTAAGGTTTGATATCAATGATAATACAACAATTGTTTCAATTGCAATTTCCAACTATCTCCCTCTTTGGCATTGATGGAAACACCATATGATATCACCTAAATAACACATGGATTACCAACCAATCCAAAAAATTATCTGTTCATCAGAGAATTATTTATAATATCCTTAGCTTCATTCTAATTCAGAATCTTATAAGCCTCACTTCTATGACCGTCAGAAGTATTCAGATCTCCCTCTATCTTGATCCTTCATTTCAGTTCATCATCCTTAGCTTCAGTCTCATGTGTTATCATTTCAGTTCATATCCCTCTTTGACAAAAATGCCAAAGCAGCAACTAAAACATACATCCATCAGATGTAGATAATATCTGTGCAGCTCAGTGTTCTCCCTCTGTCATCTCCCTTATAACTGATTCCTTGTCTTTGCTCCTTTTCACAACTCTAGGCCAGCCCTAAAGTGTGACAATCTTCTACATCAATTTGTCAAATGTTCTGTTGTAGCACATTTGATGCAGTGCTCCTAGCTTGTCTAGGTAGCCTCAGTTAGGGGAAGAACCCCTAATTGACTTCTCAGATACTCATGATCTTCTCTGGGTAAAGCTTTAGTGAATATGTCTGCTAATTTTTCTTTTGTATTCACATATTCTATTCAGACTTCTTTATCTTGTACTAATTCTCTCAAGTAGTGATACTTGATTGCAATGTGCTTGGTCTTAGTGTGCATCACTAGATTCTTAGAAATATTGATAGCACTTGTGTTGTCACAGAAAATAACAACAGGTTCAGTGATTTCTTCTTTCATGCCTATCAACAATTGTTTTATCCATACCAAATTTGAACAGTTTACTGTAGCAACAACATACTCGGCCTCAGCAGTAGATTGGGAAATGCAATTTTGTTTCTTGCTTGTCTAGGAGACTAATCTCTATCCAAGAAAGAAAGCTCCACCACTAGTACTCTTTTTTTCATCTACATTTCCTGCCCAATCAGCATCTATATAAACTCTAAGTTCAAATTTGTCATCCTTCTTATAATATAGACCATAGTTAGCAGTTCCTTTCAAGTATCTCATAATTCTTTTTACAGCCATCATGTGTGTTTCCTTAGGATTGGTAGAGAATCTTGCCACAATCCCAACAGCTAGTGTAATATATGGTCTACTATGTATAGCATGCTGCAATTTTCCAATCATGGATCTATACAAAGTCTAATTCACTTTTGCAACATCATCATTCTTAGATAACTTTTGTCTAGTAACCATAGGAGTTCCCACTAGTTTAGCATCTTCCATCCAAAAAAATTTTAGTATTTCATTAACATACTTAGACTGTGTAATGAAAATTTCATTCTTCCTTTGATATACTTGTAAACCAACAAAGAATTTGATCTCACCAAACATACTCATTTCAAATTTAGTTTGAATTTCATTTGAAAATATTTTACATAATGCATCTTGTCCACCAAAAATAATGTCATCCACAAAAAATTTTGCCAGTAGGATACCTTTACCTTCTTCATCTTTCAAGTACAGATTTCTTGTGTCATTTGTTCTTGAGAATCCAATCTATATCAAGTAGTTGTGCAACCTCTCATACCATCCTCTGGGAGCTTGTTTCAATCCATATAGTGCTTTGTTCAATTTGCACACCATGTATCTTCTGTTTGGATCAATAAAATCTTCTGGTTGTTCTATGTAAACTCCTTCTTCTAGTATACCATTAAAAAATTTAGACTTGACATCCATTTGATATACCTTGAAATCTTTATAAGCAGCATATGCAAGCAGAGTTCTTACTCCTTCCAATCTAGCTACAAGGGAAAATGTCTCCCCACAATCTATTCCTTCTTCTTGTGCGTAGCCTTTGCATACCAGCCTAGCTTTGTTCCTAGTGATTTCACCATTTTCATTCATCTTATTCCGAAACACCCACTTTGTTCCTATAACATTTTTATTTTCAAGTCTCGGCACTAGAGTCCAAGTATCATTCTTATCAATCTGGTCAATCTCTTCATTCATTGCTTGTATCCAGTCTTCATTCTCCAATGCCTCTCTAGTTGACTTGGGTTCAAATTCACACAGTAGGCATGTTGGATCCTTAGTCTTACTTCTGGTCTAAATGCCAGTATTTTTTTCTCCAATTATCTATTCAGGCTTGTGATGTCTTCTTACATATTTTTCCAAAATAGGTTTAGCTCCTCTCTCCTCTATTTCATCATGTTCCTCAACAAGATTGTCGATTCAACTTCTGAATGCTCGACAACCTCTTCTTGATATTCAACAGCATTTTCTTGTAGCTCGGCATGTTCTTGTTCTCTTTCGGCACTATTTTCCTAATGCTCGGCAGCATCTGTCTGTTGCTCAGCATTGCTTACCCGAGACTCGGCATCAGGTGCAAGTCTGTTACTTGTCTCTTCTTCTTCCTCAATATACACAAAATATCTATAATCTTCTAGTTCTCTTTTGTTGTCAGCTTCATTTCTTTCTGCATACTCATCAATTTTGACATTCACATTTTCCACAATTTTGTTAGTGTTAGAGTTCAAACACTTATAAGCTTTACTTTTTGTGGAATACCCTAGGAATATGCCTTCATCACTTTTAGCATCAAACTTTCCATTCCTAGTGTCTTTTAATATATAGCACTTACTTCCAAAGATTCTAAAGTATTTAACACTCGATGCATGCCCATGCCATAATTCATAAGGTGTCAGATTTGTACCTTTCTTGATCTGTACCTGGTTAAGAGTGTAGATAGTAGTGCTTATAGCTTCTTTCCAATATTTTTGTGCCATATTCTTTTCAATCAACAATGTCCTTGCACAATCCAAGATAGATTTGTTTCTCCTTTCTGCTAGACCATTCTGTGGAGGTGTTCTAGGTGAGGGCATCTATCTTTTAATTCCTCTATCATTGCAAAATAGATTAAATTCATTTGATGTAAATTCTCCACCTCAGTCATATCTAAGACATTTCAGGTTCCTACCTGTCTCCTTCTCAACCTTAGCCAAATACCACTTAAAGAATTGAAAAGCTTCAGATTTTTCTTTTAGAAACATTACATGCATCATCCTAGTATGATCATCAACAAATAAGATAAAGTATCTAGCACCACAGTAACTTTGTACACCCATAGGTCCACAAAGGTCAGTATGAACCAAATCTAAAATATTTTCAGAAGTAAAGAATTTTCTCTTAAAACTTGACTTTGTCATTTTTCCTAACTGGCATTCCTTGCACATCACATTCTCAAGTTTCTTCAATCTAGGTAGACCTCTTACCTTTTTCTTCTTACTTATCTTTACCAGATTGTCAAAGTTATCATGACATAGTCTTTTATGCCATAACCAAATATCATCAAGTTGTGCAATTAAACATGTTTCTTCAAATAGGTCTTTTAGATTGAGGGATGTCTAATTTTTTATCAAACTCTTCATCATCAGGAGTCGGTGGGATCATGACTTCCATGTCTTCGGTCAAGTTGGTGGGAACTCCAAGGTTATACACAGAAAGGGTGGAAGTGGTGGGAATGGAGATCTGGTCGTGGCTTGAGTTAGTAGGGATGACCTCAAGCGTGTAGTCATCATCAAGCTCTTTAAACAACTTAGGTGGAAGGCTGAGGGTCAATTTATTATCAACTTTTCTCCCATTTTTCTTGTGTAGGGGAGGACAAGAGGAGGATTCAAAGAGAGGCATAATATCAAGGGAAGCCATCGACAAAGAAGGAGGGGTGGAGGAGATCAAATTTAAAATATATTTAGTCAAAAAATTTAGAAAATAATTTGTTAATATTTTAAAAAATATAGATATAAAAGAAGATATTATATTTAAAAAAATTATTATATGTCATTATACTTTATATTCATGTTTACATAAGTGATCTCATTTAGATAAAAAATAATCATATAACTTGCTAACTTGATCTCATTTATTTTTAAAATATATAATTTTTTTCCTCACTTGTCTAATATTGAAAGTATCTTAAAGACTTGCAATTTTTTACAAACACATTTGGGAATTTGTTAAATTACAAGGGTTGAGTTCTCATTTGAAAAAGCCTTAGCATATTAGCTTTATGACTTTGAGCAAAGATGAAAAATAATAAACAATAATGCAAACAAGTGTTTACGTAATATTCATGTTTTTTTTTTCTTTTTTATTGAATAAAGAAAAATTATCATGTAAAAAAACAAATAGAAATCCAAGGGTGACTGCACAAAAATAATAAGATTAAAATGAAAAAGCATTAAAGACAACCAAAACCACGAGCTTATTTATTAAGGAGTCAAAATGTAACCAGTTGATTGTATTAGGACAGTACGCATAACACCAATATACATGAAATAAAAGAGACATGTTGAATATGTACAAGTGGCAATATACATGAAAGTAAAACAACTGATGGATCTAAACAACAATACAACTATACAAAAGGCTATTTACAAAAATGATCTTGAACCCTTGTGGAAACAAATCAAACTTGAAACTTGAGAAACTTCTGCAATTTGCTAGCACATTTAATCTCTCCTCCATGAAGTTGCAAAAACCGATATTTGATTTCATCTAGGTATCTATTATATGTTTCATCATTTCTTTGACCAATCATTAACTATGAACATAAGAAAATATCTACTTCTTGATGCAAAATATGATTAGTAAATATTGTCTGACATCTACTTTGAATCCTTATGTGCAGGGTGACCCCATAATAGTGAGTTACACTTTTTTAGACATGTTGATTTTTGCTAAAATAATACATTTTTAATAAAATATGATGATTTAAGTTTTGAGAGGTTCCATTTGAAGGAATTAATTACAAATGGTTATCTCAAAGCTGATAAAAAAACATTTATATAACATCTATACTCCTCATTCATACCTACAATGGAGTCTCCTTCGCACCTATTAAAATGCTGACAAAAAATCACTTCAACTTTATCTTTTGGCAGATCAAATGATTCCATTTGAAAAACCTATCTATGTAGTAAGGTACTTCTGAGAAAAATCTTTCCAATGATTATAATGTTAATATATATTAAGTTTATTATGACTTTGTATTTTTAGTTTTACTAAACATAGATATTTCACCATATATCTACCTCTATGTTTGATGCTTATGGAAAAATAGTAAATGAGAGGAAAAAAATTCTAAAAAATATCTATGCCCTAGGTATTGAATTTCTCTTTCTATAAATTAAAAAAAAATAGAATTGGACAAATACACGACAAGTTATAAGCTATGTAGTCAAGATATGTTAAAATTATGGTTTAGTCAACTTAAAACGTTAATAAAATATGAAATAATCATGATAATGTTGTCAAACCAATTGCATGCCCTCCATATGGAAATTAAAAAACTAAATTCGAAAGAAGCACATTGATATCTATTTTAGAAAAAAAGTTATGCTCTATGAAAACAATGTAACTCTTTGAAAATGATGTTTTCAGCAACATACCAATTTTTGTGGGAGAAAGGAAAAACCATTCAAATCAATTCAAAAATAAATAAATAAAATATATTTAGAATCTAGATAGAAAATCCTAAAAGACTCTAATCTACTTCATCTTCCAATTTCAAACGGTTTAACGACAATATGCATCTGAATCTTTTTTTTTTTCAAAATTTAGAGTTCAGTGTCCATTCAAGCAAAAAAGTGTAACCCACTATTGTGGATTCACCCTGCAACAAAATGCATTGTCTCCTAGAATCTGTGATAACATTCTTTCGAAGACCAACACCAAAATTAGCTTCTTTCCATCTCAAAGCATGATAAAAAATAGCTAGGAAATGATTAACTATGAAATTCTATTTATTTTTAGCTCTCAAACCATCCCAAAAAATATGTTTTATGTTTTCACTATGTTAACAAAAGGGACACTTAGTTGAACGCAAAGTCAAAAATCTTAATTTATCTCTTATAGGAAGTTCATGATGTAAAACTTTCCATGACCAAATTTGAGCATTTGTCTTAGCCTTATATTGCCAAATTCAAGCACTTAAGTCTTCCATTTATTTTTGAGTCTTGGATTTAATCTCATTGCTAGAAAAATCTGTAGGTGAATCATTTTTAATAGAAAGCAAAAAAAAAAGACATTTTTTTAGCCATAACTTTTCCTTGAAGATGTTAAATTTTGTAAAGGAGTACATAACTTCATTAGGAGCTCCATAGGAACAAAAGACTTAACAAAAATTAGAAATCCCTTAGACTAGTTATTTAGAAGAAAAGAAACCTTAGCACATTGCCATTTGACCCAATCAAGAGACTTGAAGTCCCAAACATCACTGAAATATTTCACCCCCTTCTTAAACAAATAATTAGCATGTTTGGGAAATGAAACAACTAGTGGTTACCCGTGATATTGCACAAGTCAATTCCACCAAATAGATGAATTAGAAAATTTGAAGCCATGATGTAACAAATATTTTCTCCAATTCAAACAAATACATAAAATTGTCCAAGCCTCCCAGATAGATTGCAATGGAGTGAAGGCTTCAATATGAAAAAAAAATGAAGTAGGATCTTATCTAGCCAATTCACTAATAGCCATTTGTTTTTTTAAAAAGCACGGGTAAGAAGGTGTTGGCCCGTGGTACAATAGCAACACACTAGAAACACATTAATGACATCTAGAGCACAAAGAGACATTGAACTGTAAAACAACAGACCTTCCTCTATCTAAAATCAACTTAAGGAAAACAGTGTTCCACCACTTATCATCAAAACAAAAGTCCAGATAAGTAACCATCATAAAGCAGTACTTAGAAGGAAAATTAAGTTTAAAAATCATATTGAGCCATGCAGGGCTATAAAAGTACTTAACCATAGTCCAGTCTTAGCAAAAAGATTAAAACCAAAAGGGTAATAACTGTTAATATGATTTAGAACAACAGAGAGGGGGGGTGAATCATTTGTTCTTAGGTCCTAATGTATAAAACAAACTTACAATTTTTTTCTTAAATCAGATCCAATAACCAAAACAAACTCGGTCATCATTGATTCAATAATAGAAACATATAACAATGCAGTCCACTACCCAGTTGTAACTTAACTTGTAAAACACAGAAATGTTCAAACCAAAACATTCACACAAGTATTAACACCAGGATTTATAGTGGAAACCCAATGTGGGAAAAACCACTTTGTAACATGTTACTATTATTTTCACTCTTCTAAAGTGAGCTTGGTTAAAAACCAACCCTGTCAAAGGTTACAATACACACTGTCAGGTGTGACCCGATTAAAGGATTTCAATCACCCTGTTAAAAGTGAGCCTAGTCATAGGACTTACATACACTCCATTAGAATTCAACCTTGTTCAAAGGATTTAACATATGACTATTAGGTCAACCTCTGTTAAAAGAATTTAACATATGACTATTAGGTCAACCTCTGTTAAAAGGATTTTGATTGTTACAATGGTTAGAAAGTAGTAGCAATATTTATCTGAAAAATATACAACTCACTTTGCAAATATCATATCTGATTCTGTACACTAATGTTGGTTTACTGACTTTGAAACTTTTCCATCTCCATCTCTGATCTACTCATAACTTTTCTTCAAGCAACCACCACAATTCTTCTTCAGCCTTTTCTACTTATATAGTCAATAAAACTTTACTGATCTTCCAGCATTCTCTATTCACCCATGCACTTGCATATCCAAATGCTCAGGTTCCCTTTATACTTTCCTCAATTAGGTTAACTCATCTTATGCCACTCAATCTCATTCGTAGATCTTAGGGTTAGGTCAGATTCATTGAATCTACCCGCTTCATGTTCTTCAGCTCCTTTTCTAGAATCATCTCAAATCTCTTAAAGATTTACAATAAAACATTTTACAGTGCATTTAATGCTTTCAAACAATCAATAAATAAAGACAACACCTTTTACATAATCTAATAATTCAACAATGTCAGCTCCAAAACTAAATTCTCTTCAAATATAAAAATGCTAATGCTCGGTCAATACTGTGATCAACTACTCGATCTTCATGTAGAAAGCTTGGTCATTACTAAAAATGTTTCCTTAGCTTATACTGTCTTCCTCGACAATTAACTGTTGTTCGGTCGACACTAGAATTTTTCTCAGCATACACTGACTCGGTCGACACTAACATTACTCGGCTTAAACATGATTTCTCCATTATTTTCTCGGTCAAGCCTACCAGTTTAGTCTTCAGTCTTACTAAGATAAACAATACATTGTCTCATCATTGTACAACATAGTCAAGTACACTTTGTAATATCAAGATAACTCAACCTTTCCCTAGGTGCTATTCTTACCAACCTTGCCTATCCCCTTAGCAACACTCAAATAGATATAGTACTTTCCTAAGTAGCAACAGTCTTACCAGTTAAGGTTTGACATCAATGACAATACAACAATTGTTTCAATTGCAGTTTCCAACAAGCTACCTCTTTGGCATTGATGGAAACACCATATGATATCACCTAAATAACACATGGATTACCAACCAATCCAAAAACTTATCTGTTCATTAGAGAATTATTTATAATATCCTTAGCTTCATTCTGATTCAGAATCCTATAAGCCTCACTTCTGTGACCTTTAGAAGTATTCAGATCTCCCTCTATCCTAATCCTTCATTTCAGTTCATCACTCTTACTTTTCAATGTCATGTGTTATCATATCAATTCATCTCCCTCTTTGACAAAAATGCCAAAGCAACAAGTAAAACATACATCCATCAGATGTAGATAATATATGTGTAGCTCAGTGTTTCTCCCTATGTCATCGTGCTTATGACTAATTCCTTGTCTTTGCTCCTTTTCACAACTCTAGGCCAACCCTAGAGTGTGACAATCTTCTGCATCAATTTGTCAAATATTCTATTGTAGCATATTTGATGCAGTGCTCTTAGCTTGTCTAGGCAGCCTCAGTTAGGGGAAGGACCCCTAATTGACTTCTCAAATACTCATGAGCTTCTCTGGGTAAAGCTTTAGTGAATATGTCTGCTAATTGTTCTTTTGTATTCACATATTCCATTCGGACTTCTTTATCTTGTACTAATTCTCTCAAGTAGTGATACTTGATTGCTATGTGCTTGGTCTTAATGTGCATCATTGGATTCTTAAAAATATTGATAGCACTTGTGTTGTCACAGAAAATAATAATAGGTTCAATGATTTCTTCGTTCATGCCTATCAACAATTGTTTTATCCATACCAAATTTGAATAGTTTACTGCAACAACAACATACTCAGCCTTGGCAGTAGATTGGGAAATGCAATTTTGTTTCTTACTCATCCAAGAGACTAATCTCTGTCCAAGAAAGAAAGCTCCACCACTAGTATTCTTTCTGTCATCTACATTTCCTGCCCAATCAGCATCTATATAAACTCTAATTTCAAATTTGTCATCCTTCTTATAATATAGACCATAGTCAGCAGTTCCTTTCAAGTATCTCATAATTCTTTTCACAGCCGTCATGTGTGTTTCCTTAGGATTGGCAGAGAAACTTGCCACAATCCCAATAGCTAGTGCAATATCTGGTCTACTATGTAAAGTATACTGCAATTTTCCAATCATGGATCTGTACAAAGTCTCATTCACTTATGTAGTGTCATCATTCTTAGATAACTTTTGTCCAATAACCATAGGAGTACTCACTAGTTTAGCATCTTCCATCCCAAAAGTTTTTAGTATTTCATTAACATACTTAGACTATGTAATGAAAATTCCATTCTTCCTCTGATATACTTGTAAACCAACAAAGAATTTGATCTCACCAAACATGCTCATTTCAAATTCAATTTGCATTTCATTTGAAAATCTTTTACACAATGCATCTTGTCCACCAAAAATAATGTCATCGACAAATTTTTTTGCCAACAGGATACCTTTACCTTCTTCATCTTTCATGTACAGATTGCTTGTGTCATTTGTTTTTGAAAATCCAATCTCTATCAAGTAGTTGTACAACCTCTCATACCATGCTCTGGGAGCTTGTTTCAATCCATATAGTGCTTTGTTCAATTTGCACACCATGTGTCTTCTGGTTGGATCAATAAAACCTTCTGGTTGTTCTATGTAAACTTCTTCTTCTAGTATACCATTTAAAAATGCAGACTTGACATCCATTTGATATACCTTGAAATCTTTATAAGCAACATATGCAAGTAGAGTTCTTACTCCTTCCAATCTAGCTACAGGGGCAAATGTCTCCCCATAATCTATTCCTTCTTCTTGTGTGTAGCCTTTGAATACCAGCCTAGCTTTGTTCCTAGTTATTTCACCATTTTCATTCATCTTATTCCGAAACACCCACTTTGTTCCTATAACATTTTTGTTTTCAGGTCTCAGCACCAGAGTCCAAGTATCATTCTTTTCAATCTGGTCAATCTCTTCATTCATTGCTTGTATCTAGTCTTCATTCTCCAATGCCTCTCTAGTTGACTTGGGTTCAAATTCACACAATAGGTATGTTGGATCCTTAGTCTTACTTCTGGTCTGAATTCCATTATTTTTGTCTCCAATTATCTGTTTAGGCTTGTGATATCTTCTTACATATTTTGCCAAAAAAGGTTCATCTCCTTTCTCCTCTATTTCATCAAGTTCCCCAACAAGATTGTCATATTCAACTTTTGAATGCTCGGCAACCTCTTCCTAATACTCAACAACATTTTCTTATAGCTCGACATGTTCTTGTTCTCTTTCGGCACTATTTTCTTGATGCTCGGTAGCATCTGTCTATTGCTTGGCATTGCTTACCTGAGACTTGGCATCAGGTGCAAGTCTGTTACTTGCCTCTTCTTCTTCCTCAATGTACACAAAAGATCTATAATCTTCTGGTTCTCTTTTGCTATCAGCTTCATTTCTTTCTACATACTCATCAATTTTGACATTCATACTTTCCACAATTTTGTTAGTGTTAGAGTTCAAACACTTATAAGCTTTACTTTTTGTGGAATATCCTAAGAATATGCCTTCATCACTCTTAGCATCAAACTTTCCATTCCTAGTGTCTTTTAATATATAGCACTTACTTCCAAAGATTCTAAAGTATTTAACACTCGGTGCATGCCCATGCCATAATTCATAGGGTGTCAGATTTGTACCTTTCTTGATTTGTACCCGGTTAAGAGTGTAGACAGCAGTGCTTATAGCTTCTTTCTAGTATTTTTGTGCCATATTCTTTTCAATCAACAATGTCTTTGCACAATCCAAGATAGATCTATTTCTTCTTTCTGCTATACCATTCTGTGGAGGTGTTCTAGGTGCAAACATATGTCTTAATTCCTCTATCATTGCAAAACAAATTAAATTCATTTGATGTAAATTCTTGACCTCGGTCAAATCTAAGACATTTCAGGTTTCTACCTGTCTCCTTCTCAACCTTAGCCAAATACCACTTAAAGAATTGAAAAGCTTCAAATTTTTCTTTTAGAAACATTACATGCATCATCCTAGTATGATCATCAACAAATAAGATAAAGTATCTAGCACCACAGTAACTTTGTACACCTATAGGTCCACAAAGGTCAGTATGAACCAAATCTAAGATGTTTTCAGAAGTAAAGGATTTGCTCTTAAAACTTGACTTTGTCATTTTTCCTAACTGGCATTCCTTGCACATCACATTCTCAAGTTTCTTCAATCTAGGTAGACCTCTTACCTTTTTCTTCTTACTTATCTCTACCAGATTGTCAAAGTTAACATGATATAGCCTTTTATGCCATAACCAAATATCATCAATTTGTGCAATTAAACATGTTTCTTTAGATAGGTCAAGATAGGACAAATTACCTCTAGTCTGATCTCCACTTCCAATTAGTTCTCCAGTAGTATCAAATATTTTAGCTTGCTTGTGAAGAAATTTCACTTGGTAACTAGTTTTGTTAAGCTAAGCAACACTTAACAACTTATAATTAAGACCTTCAACCCGATATGCATATTCACAAGATATCTTATCAATCAGTTTAATCAAACCTTTTCCTCTAACAGGACATGGGGCATCATTACCAAATTTTACACTTTTATCTTTGTAATGATGTAAGGTCTCAAACTTATTTTTGTCCCCAGTCATGTGATGTGAACAACCACTGTCAATAATCCATTTATCATTCTTGTTCACATAGGATATCAATGCAGTTTTCTCATCCTCATCAGATTCATCTTTCATTGCAACATAGACTACCTCAATTTCAAAATCATCACTATCAGTGTCAGTTTCTTTTTCAGCAATGTAATAAGATTTCTTACCTTTTCCTTTGTAGTCTTTGTTCCATCGGTAGCTTCTATCATCTCTTGTATCTTTGTGTTTTCTTTTTCTTTCATCATCTTTATCCTTCCTGTCAGGACATCTAGCAGCTATATGACCAACTTTATTACATGCAAAACATATAATAGGGAGTTTACCTTTATATTTTCCTTTTCCTCTTCTCAGTCTTCTGGCCATAAGAGCTTCTAGCTCTTCCAGTTCTTCATTAGAAGTGTCACTATCACTTTCACTTTCACTTTCACTGATGTATCTTTGTTTTTCTTTCTTTGGCTTGTTCAAAACTAGTTGTGACTTGAAAGTAGATTCAACATTACCAATGCTTCCAACAATGAAATTATCATAGTTAGAGAGTTCAAAAGTAGTCAGCTTACCAACCAAACTTTCCAAAGTAAGCACATTAGCAGAGTTACATCTAGATTCCTGAATAGCTGAGATCTTAATAGCATATATAGGACGCAGGGTTCTTAGTACTTTCCCAATTATAGTTTCATCATCAATAGCCCCATTTTCTCCTCTAATAGCATTCACAATTTCTTTTATTCTACCACAATATTGTGCAATGTTTTCACCTTCTTGCATTCTCATTTCATCAAACTTACCTCTAAGACTCTTAGCCTTTGCGTTTAGTACATTTAAGTCACCACCATAGATCCTTGCAAGAGTGTCCCACATATCTTTAGCAATTGTGCATTCCTTAATGTCCTCAAATTCTGGATAGCATAGGGCAGATGCAATTTCCAGCATTGCTTGATTATGTTCTTGCTTAGCTCTCATTTCTTCGGCAATCAAAGGTGTGACAGTGGTGAAGGGTGCTCCCCTTAATACCACAAACACATAACAGAAATAGAGAAACAACAACAATATGCAAGAATAGAAAATTGGCTTCTTATTATCTCCACAAATGTGGAATTACAAACTTTCAGAATTACAATATGCAAAGCCACATGGGCATTCCCTTACAATATTCTATAGGACAAAGCCTCGAACTATTACCCAGAACTATTCTAAACTGCCTAAAACAATAATACAGCCTTCCTTATATAGGCAATTTTCCACCGCCTGGGAAGGTTCCAGAATTTTAGCCAATAAGGCCGACCAAACTTAGAATTATTTTATTTTACATTTTATTACATCATAGTCGGCTCAAGATAACCTTTGAAACCCGAACAAAAATTTTGAAGAAAATTATTTTTCGCCATTTCAGGTGGCCCAACTTTTGAAGACCATAAGTCATCACCAGTTGACCCGATCGGCTATTATAACCCCATTTAGGAAATGCCATGAAGCGCTCTATAGGCTTGACTTGTGCAAGCACCTGTCACCCAAATTTTTGACCTCATTTGGGGCCTCTAAAACTTTCAAAACTGAGTTCAAAGTTTCTGTACCCTACTGCCAATACCAAAAATCTTCAATATCTTCTAATATACACTTGATCTGGCAATGAAACTTTACTGGCAGACTTATATGACCAAAATGAACCTCCAAGAAAGAAATCAGATCATTCTGAGCACATACAAAAATTACCAAAAATAGTAACTTTCCATAAATAGCAGCTCTACACAAAATAGCCCTTATTGAATATAAAAACAAAAATATTTTTTTTGGGTGATGCAAGCTTTCCCTTACACCCAGGATGCTCCTGCATCAGACACCCAGGGTAATTTGAGAAGTGACCCTGTCACGACTCAGGTGTGCAGAGGAAAACCAAGACAGCTAACCTCCTCCTTTGTCAACCATGATGAATCTTCAACAGGTCATCCTTTCCACTTGACTAGATATTCTTCATATGTCATGTTCCTTGTGCTTCTGCCAACATGACTGTCCAGTATATCTTCGATCTCCTTAGTGTCTGAACTAGTTGCTGGAATACTCCACTGTGCTGCTGTGATCTCATCTTCAACACCTCCTTCATGATACTCTGTCAGATCTGAAATGTTAAACACTGGTGAAATATTTAGCTCAATAGGCAATTCTACCTCATATGCATTTCCTGAATCATGTTTCTTCAGTATCCTACATGGTCCAAAGTTCTTCATTTTTAGCTTGTTATATGTACCAACTGGAAACCGCTCCTTCTGCAAATGAACCATGACTTCATCACCAACCTAAAATTCCTTATACCTTCTTTTCTCATTTGCCTTAGCCTTATACTGTGCATTCATCTTGGTAATATGCTTCCTCACCTCCCCATGCATGTTCTTCAAGTGTTCTGCAAAATCCTCAGCTTCAGCACTACTTATTTCTCCTTTATCTATCTTCCTCAATTCAGATGCATTTCTTGGACTACTTCCATATACAATCTGGAATGGTGATTTACCAGTGCTCCTGTTGACAGAATTATTGTATGCAAATTTTGCCTGTGGTAAAATCAAATCCCATCCTGTTGGCTTATCTCCAACCAAACATCTCATCAAATTTTCCAAACTCCTATTCACCACCTCTATCTGTCCATCAATTTGTGGATGATGTGATGAACTGAACTTCAAATCTATCTTCAACTTCTTCCATAATGTATGCCAGAAATATCCAACAAACTTAGTGTCCCGATCTGAAACTATGGTCTTTGGCAAACTATGAAGTCTCACTACTTCTCTGAAAAACAATTCTGCTACATGAACAGCATCATTAGTCTTCTTGTAGGGAATGAAATATGTCATCTCTGAAAATCTGTCAACCACCACAAAAATTGAATCATGTCCCCACTGAGTCCTCGGTAAACCAAGAACAAAGTCCATGTTGATATCCTCCCAAGGCTTCTTTGGTATGGGTAATGGCTGATACAACGCTGTATTTTGCTTCACTCCTTTCACCATCTGACATACTCTGCAACTCTGTACAAACTTATTCACATCTTGCTGCAACTGTGGCCAATAATAATTCTCACTAACCAAACCAAGCGTTTTATCATGACCAAAATGTCCAGCCAATCCTTCGCTATGCTTCTCCTTGATGAGATTCTCCCTCATAGAACTTCATGGAATGCACAAATGACTCCCTCTGAATAGCATATCATCCTGGATGATGAAATCCAACCATTTCGTCCTGTCTAGAGTAACAGGTTCTGTACAAGCTTTCCAAGTTTCACCAAAATCAGGATCCTCTGGATACAAATTCTTGAGTTCCTTGAACCCAACCACTTCAATCTGCATTTCTATTAGCAATAGTTGCCTTCTGCTAAGAGCATTTGCAACCCTATTAGACTTTCCACTCCTGTGTTTCAAAACAAATGTATAACTTTGCAAAAACTCAACCCATTTCAAATGCCTTTGATTCAATTTTTCTTGACTATTCAAATATTGCAAAGCTTGATAATCAATATACAAAACAAACTCCTTAGGAAGTAGATAATGTCTCCACTTCTTTAATGTCTGAACTATAGCATAAAATTTCTGATCATAAATAGAATATTTCCTCTTGGCATCATTTAACTTCTCACTGAAATAAGGAATAGGTTTACCTTGGCTCATAATAGCTCCTATTGCAGTACCACTAGCATCACAATCTACTTGAAACACTTTTTTAAAATCTGGAAGTGCTAAAACAGGTTGTTCTGTAACTTTTTGTTTCAACAATTGAAAACTCTTTTCTGCCCCATTAGTCCACTTAAACTCTTTTCTATCCCCTCTCATTGTTTCAGTCAAGGGTCCACAAATACTGCTAAAATTTCTAATAAACTTTCTGTAAAAGCTAGCTAGACCATGAAAAGATCTTACCTCAGTAGCACTCCTTGGAGTAGGTCATTCAAGGATAGCCTGTACCTTCTCTAGGTCCATTTTTAGACCTTCTCCTGAAACTACAAACCCCAAATACACCAACTCTTTCTTCACAAAACTGCACTTCTTCAAATTAATCAACAATTTCTCTTCTCTCAACTTCTCAAATACCATACGAATATACATCATATGCTCATCCAATGTCTTACTAAAGATCAAAATATCATCTAGGTAAATAATGACAAACTTACCCAGAAATTCTTTCAGAACCTCGTTCATGAGCTGCATGAAAGTGCTCGGTGCATTGGTTAGCCCAAAAGGCATGACTAACCACTCATATAGTCCTTCTTTTGTCTTGAAGGTAGTCTTCCATTCATCTCCTTCTCTGATTTGAATCTGATGATATCCACTCTTCAAATCTATCTTTGAAAAATACACAGCTCCACTCAAACAGTCCATAATATCATCCATTCGTGGCAATGGAAACCCGTACTTGATTGTGATCTTGTTTATTGCCCTAGAATCTGTACACATCCTCCATTCTTCATTCTTCTTTGGTGCTAATACCGCTAGTACAGCACAAGGACTCAGACTCTCATGGATCAATCCTTTCTGTAACAGTTCATGTACTTGTCTATTCAACTCCTCACTTTCTGCAGGTGTCATTCTGTGTGCTGCCTTATTTGGCCAACTCACTCCTGGGATCAAGTCCATCTGATGACTGATCTTCCTGACTGGTGGTAATCCATCAGGCATGTTATCAGATACAATATCTTGAAACTCATTCAACAAATCTACAACTTCTACAGGAACATCTTCTACTTCCTCTTTACCAGCTTTTGGAATTAAAGCAAAACATACATGCTCATGCCTCATACCATCTAAGAAATTTCTTCCATCAACAAAATTTATCCTTGCATTACCACATACCTTTTCTTCAGTCTCCTTCAATGGTTTTAGCTTATGTCGCACTCCATCCTTTGTCAGGGAATAGGTATTCGCACGACCATCATGTACAGCACATCTATCAAACTGCCATGGTCTACCCAACAACATATGACATGCATCCATAGATATGATATTACACAATACCTCATCTTGGTATCCACCAATCTTGAACTTCACCAGGCATTGTTCATTGACCATGACTTTGTGGTCATCCTGTACTCAGGCAATCCGATATGGATGTGGGTGTTTCTATCTCTTGAGCTTCAACTTTGTCATCATCTTTTCTGACACCAAATTGCCAGTGCTTCCACTATCAATAATCACATCACAATATTTACCTTCACACTTGCACCTGGTGCAAAACAGGCTCCTCCTTTGCTTAGGTTCATTCTCACCACTCAACAGGACTCTTCTGTTAATCAACATTTCTCCTCTTTCAGCATCTTCAGAATTTGATGATCTGGCA
The DNA here is from genome assembly GCA_027943335.1 of Chamaecyparis obtusa. Taxonomy (NCBI): domain Eukaryota; kingdom Viridiplantae; phylum Streptophyta; class Pinopsida; order Cupressales; family Cupressaceae; genus Chamaecyparis; species Chamaecyparis obtusa. The sequence goes on from BSBK01003601.1 coordinate 1,876,225, forward strand.
TCTTCATCTACATGTGCAACTTTGGCTTGGCCTTCATTTCTCCTATCTATTCTGCCTTGGCACTGAGGACATTCAAATGCCCTATGACCTTCTTCTCCATAGTGAAAACATGTTCCATGGAAGCCACCTCTTCCAGATCCTTGTCCTCTTCCTCTTCCTCTCTGATCTCTATTATTCTGATCCTGGAAGTGATTGGAATTATTTCCTCGCTGATTCTAACTGCTACTAGCCTCATCCTTCTTTTTCAGATCTTCATTTCAGCCACCATATGATCGTCCACCGCGACCTCTTCCATTTTGTCTGCTCTCAAACTTCTTGTTCAGCTTTTCCTCTACTTTTAGGGCAAACTGGTATGTCTCTTCAATACTGTTCATTCGAACTAGATTCAGCTCCTCCTGAATGCTTGGCCTTAACCCATTAAGGTATCCGGCAACTTTCTCCTTAGCAGCTTCTGCATAGCCTATTATGATGAGAAGTCGATAGAACTCCTCTGTATACTCCTGAACAGATCTTCCTGCTTGCTTCAAACTCTGCATTTTCTTTAGTAGGTCAAGCTCATAATCAACAGGAATGAACTATCACTTCAATTTATCCACCATCCGATCCCATCTCGTGATTTTCTCCTTTCCCATTCTATTTTGCTCCAACTGAATCTCTTGCCACCATATCTTCGCATGACCTTTCAGTCTAGCCTTCGCAAATTTGACCCTATCAGGATCCTCAACATCTTCATCTTCATACTCAAAATATTCTTCACATTCATTGATCCAGTCGATCAATTCTTCTGGGTTAAGATTTCCAGAAAATGTAGGAACCTCAATCTTAGGTCTTTTCCCAATCTTAGAAATGGCCCGAAAAAGTCTTTCTTCCTCCTGGTTCACAATTTTGACTTCTCCTTCTTGATATTCTTCTTCAGCTTCATCCTCGCTTTCATCTCTGACATTAAGATTCATTCCTCTACAAATCTCTTCTTGCAATGCTTGCACTTGTCTCTGCAGTGCCCTAACCTCAGGTGTTACAACACCAGCTCTTCCGCCACGTTCCCTTTGTGGAGGCATTTTTGCGATGTGCGTTGAAACCCTAACCACATTCCTGGTGCAAACTGCCTCACAGTCGGTGATCTGTTTACACACTTAGGAACTCCTACTCTGATACCACTTGGTGAAGGGTGCTCCCCTTAATACCACAAACACATAACAGAAATAGAGAAACAACAACAATATGCAAGAACAGAAAATTGGCTTCTTATTATCTCCACAAATGTGGAATTATAAAC